>CM050166.1:399313999-399688999 GCA_027410445.1 Discoglossus pictus | reverse complement strand
CGCACTTCATCATTTCTTTTTTAGTAAGCTGTCTTTAATAACTAACTTTGAAAATATGCTTTAATTTACCTGCCTATCTGTCTGTATACTTTCTCTTTTATAATATTGTTTAATATTAAGAATCGTGTCTTCAGTATACCACATACTTTCAGTTTCATTTCAGGTCATATATTGGATGTTGATCACACTAATATTTTTATGACTAATGGCAGAAATGATTTATACTTTTTCCACTGGAAAACACCTTACCTAGGTTAGCAGAATTTCTTGATGTATAATATCCTGGAAGCGTTATGCACTTAACAGATTAGTATATTATTGTATAGTGATTGGAAATTAGTTAAATGCCTTAACTCAAAAATCCATGCCAGGAAAGCAATTACTAAACCAATACATTGATCTATGGTGTGCTTCCTTTGGAACTAATATTAGTGTGTTTTACGTCGAATCAACTATACTTTAAATGGTTTAAAATAATAGAGAAGATTAAATGCATCATCAATTTGTTAAATGTAAGAATTATTAGAATTCTGGCTAACAAAGAAGATTTAGAACATGTGTTTGAGATTAAATAATACATTCGTATTACACTAGACATACTGCGTGATGACAGACACATTTGGGATATATTAACTAAGGGCTAATCATTCAAAATGGTGGGGTGACACAATTCAAGTGTGCGAAGAGTCATCAGGGAGCAATGAACCCCCTTCCCAAAAGATAATGAAATCTGATTAATGTGGAAACACCATAGAAGATTGAGGTGCACCACCCAGATCTGAGCCAATGAGCCATGCCTACTACAGCTATAGACCTGTCAGCTTAGTCATAACTCCGGGGAATCTAGGGGTCAGATAAAGGATCATTTAAAAGTATTAAAAGTTTATTGTTAGTGTAATGGGATTGTGGATCTTTGACAAGGTGGATGGCTCAAGGTACCCCTAGATAACGCTGTTAATCCCATGTAAGCCTTTACTCCTAGGACGCTTCAGACTAACCGATGCTTCACCAACCTCATGGTAAATGCTAAAGGGGGCAGATGTTTCAGGCATTTGTTAGAGACCAGAAGTAGGTCAGCCTGGGACTGATGAAAAACATGGCTGCCTTCTTCATTATATGAGAACCCAAGAAAAGATTTAACGGCTCTACAATTCTGCAAGTATTCTATTGGTAGCTTCTGGAGGACTTCCATCCAGTCAACAGTCAAAACCATATAAAACATCCTAAGGGGCCAAAAACAGATATGCTAAACTAGGATACATGCTTCTGTCAGTATTCATTGTCCTTGTGAGCAACTATAGTAATTTTAAGAGCCAATTTATTATTTTTGGTCTTCACAGAACGTTCTTCATGCTTCTAGTTGGCAACATGGATAATTTACAAGTAGCATTAGTGATAATCTAGTGGTAACCAGCTCTGTTTCCTCAGTTTCTCTCTCTCTGTCGCAGCTCACACTTCACCCCACATCTCAACCTTATGTCACTTTGGGTCACTTTTTGTTACACCACTGTGCACTGGTTTTTAGGTATGTTCTATAAATTGCCTGTTTAGCACCAAAGCAACTGATCATTTCAGTTAATGAAACATGAAAAATGTAGCCTTTTCCAGAAAACTAAACCGTCTGAATTCTATTTTGAGACATTTTTAGAAGATGCTCAGAAAATGTTAACTTGTTCAAAGCAGAATAAATTGTATTTATTTCCTAGTATTCTTAAATCACTTAGCACAAATAGACAACATTAGACCTATTCATTTTGAGATTTTTTTGCCATATAAAATATTAGGTGGCAGGAACAGAGACAATAAAATCTAGTAAAGAGAGAATTGAGAATATTATAGCTCTCATTCCCTTATCATTTTATCTGTCTACTGTTCCCTGTCTATCACTATTTATATGTCAGAGAGAAAACATTGTCAGATTTGTTACCTAGTATTTGTGTGGAAATCTAGTATTCAAGTTCAGAGCTATAATTATATACAAGATGCTAAGTGCTACAGAATTGTATGGTTCTCATTCAGTGTGCTTTATATCTTGAATCATTTTTATAAGAGGAACATGAATATATTAAAATGCCCAAAACATAAGATACCATTAGTTTTTCTGTGCTCACTTACCATTACATTTTCATTTGTCTTATCTAAGAAGAAATACTTAAAAAGAGACATAAATTGTAGGATATATAGTGGGCCAGGAATTGTGTGTGTGGGGGGGGGGGGGGGGTAAGATGGATTCATATTATTGTATATTATAGGCCATGTGATGTTGGTTTACCAAGGTGGTGGCAGAAAAAGGCTAGTTTCAGGTTAAAGGACCATTTTGTTTTAAAAGGCATATTAAGCATATTATTTAGAAAACAAATAAGTATTTTAAAAGTTTTTTTCCAGATATACTAGCAAGACTTGATTACTACTACCATCTTCTCTCCTTCAGCTCCCTATATTTTCTATAGCTGTATAATTTGCAACTCTTTTTTAATATGATAACAATGTTAAACAAAACATAAGGGGTGAGTTAGAGGAGTTGCAGCTGTAGCTAGCCTGAGCTACTGAAAATGTGAATAGAATCTATGGACAGGTCCTAAAGAAAAGATTGTTTAGGGTACACCATAAGTGACCCATTTTCCTACTTATTTTGCTAAATGGTTAAACAAATTATTTCCCTGAAACTGATAAGTTATGTGGTACTCAATTTGCATGGTATTGATTTGATGGGGGCATGCAACTTCTTAGTTTGGCTCTGTATTAATATACAATTACTTCAACCCTAAAGTAGGACATTGTTGTTGTTAAGTCGTTCAGTCCGACTCTCTGTGAACCGAGGCCCTATGAACCAAGGCAAGCCAGGCACATCATGTCTCTGGTTGTGCTTATTCATTAGGTTTTCTTGGCCAAGATACTGGAGTGGGTTGCCAGTTCCTTCCCCAATGGACCGCGATTTATCAGACCTCTCTGCTATGACCTGCCCATCTTGGGTGACCCTACATGACATAGCTCACAGTTCCAGTGAGGTACACAAGCCCCTTCATCGTGACAAGGTAGCGATCCAGATGGGGAGAAAAATTTATAGACAACAAATGTGTAAAGATGATTCAATAAAGCCACCTACCTGAGTAATCCCTGGTCTATGGGATTAACATTGGTTTTTGGACAATTCTGATCTCCCTGCGCACACGCTTTGTGAAATCAGAGTGCAGCAGTGGAGGAAAACTAGAATAGATTACACACTGTGTCACATGTTTTCTTCTTACTTTCTTCTTCCTTATAATCTCCTGCCAGTTTCTCAGATTCTCCTCCTCAATTTCTCCACATCATGCTTCCAACAACAAAACCATCTCACTTTCCCCACTCTCCTCCCCTCTACTGTGCTCCCACAAGCTTCTCACCTTCCTCCAGTAACTACAGCTTCCATCTTCTAAAGCTCATAAACAGAATGGCTCCTGTAAGTCCCAATCCCATCTCCCCTCATTCTCACTGCTTCTTATGCTGGCTCTTGGAGATATATCTCCTAACCCAGGCCCTCACTCATGCGCCCGCTGGAATGCAAGATCTATTTGCAATAAACTCAGTTACACTCATAACCTATTTATCTCCAACTCCCTCAGTCTGATGGCTATCACTGAAACTTGGCTCACTCCATCAAATACTGCATCACCTGCGGCACTATTATACAGTGGCTTTCACTTCAGTCACACACCTACGCCTGGGAATAAGCAAGGTGGAGGTGTGGACGTATTACTATCTTCTTCGTACACGTTTCATTGCATTCTCCTGGTTCCCTCCCTCCAATTCTCTTCTTTCTAATCTTACACTATTCCCCTCTTCTCACCCATCTTGCTACGAGTTGCTGTGATCTATCACCAGAATAAAATTTTAAATCATGACCCTAATGTTTAAAGCTTTCAGCAATAATTCACCCTGTTTTATCTCTGTTCTCCTCTCAAAACACTCTCCCAACTTTGCTCTTCATTCTTCTATCCACCTCTCTTATCACCTCCTCTCTCTCCCGTCTTCAGGACTTTTCTCATGCTGCCCCTATTCTCTGTAACTCCTTGCCTCGCTCTACTAGATCTTCCTTCTTTCAAAACCTCACAAAAAATGTGTTTGTTTAAAGTAGCTTATCACTTTCAGACTTAATAAGCACTATGCATCTATCACCCTTTTCACAAATGTTCCTCACAAAAACCCTCTTTTCATTTGTCATCCATCAACTGACCTTCACTACCTTCTACTAGCATGACTAGAATATCATGACATAACCCATCATCTTTCCTCCAGCTTCCGATTTAATCAATTAAAATCTGACTTCCATCTACAACAATCTACTGGAATCACACACACCAAAATTCTAAGTTAACCGTCTAATACTAAAAACTAGACATTTTTTATCCACTTGGACTTTTTACATATCAATTTAACATATTTAAAACATAAATAAAGGGTCAATAACTATGTGCCTTTGGGATATAATAGCTTCCTTTAGTTCTATGTAGCCGTCACAGGAACGCAAAAGCTCACATACTGTATACACACACTTATCTAGTATACTCTGAATTTCTTGACGTATTCAACCAAACCATTGGGGGGAATAAACTTAAGACTCAGCTGATACTGTGGATAAAGTGAACAGACAAGCGGAAACTGTGGAAACTACTCGCACAGATGACCTATCCTTAAAAGCTTTATGTGCTGTTATCTCAGGGCTAGAAGCCAGATGTGATGCAATGCACTCTTCATACACCTTGAGAATTGAGCAACATACTGTATAAAAGCATAAGCTGTGAATGTGAGGTGTAGCATAAGTAAATAAAAGGAATTTTTCTTTTAGAGTGTTAGAGAAGGATCGTTTATACTTTCTTCTTTATATTATGATTTAGAATTAAATCTTTGTAAAGTCCAATGATTATATTTAAAAGTGTAAATCAGATGTTTAGCTATCGGATGTGGTTTACACACAGTTAAAATCTTATTAGCAAATGATATAGCTTATAATCTCGACATATTAAAGGGACATGAAACACAAATATTCTGCTTGGCATATGGCCATTACTTGGGGATTCTGACTCTGGTATGGCTTCAGGATCGCCTACTGAATTGGGATTGGGTACCAAAATGAATGCCTGCTGCCCCACCTGGAATTCTCTAGCCTTTGATTTCATATCATACCAGCACTTCTGCTTGCCATTGTCTGCATGCAGGTGCTCCTTGGCTAGTCCAGTCAGTGTCTAAAACCTATCTCTGGAGCACCTCTGGTTATCCCTCTCCAAAAACTCCTGTAATAGGTCCAATGGTTCCCTCACTCGCCACCCTTGAGGGACCTCTTTGTAGGCAAAAGAGGAGGTAGGGAAGTATCTTTTCCCAATCCTTCCCATGGTCTACAACGGCTTGAATCATAGTTTTTAGGATGCCATTGAACCTTTCACAGAAGCCATTGGTCTGGGGATGACAGGTGGTCGACCTAAGGTCGGTCACACCTCACTTCTGACAGAACTGATGGATCAGCTCAGGCATAAACTGGGTACCCTGCTATAATGACATTTTACTTGGGAATTCAACCCGGGCAAAAATGGTTTCCAAGTGTTTAGCCACCATTGCTTTTGTAATGCGGCCAAGAGCTACAGCTTCCGGTTATCGGGTGGCATAATCCACCACCAAGAAAATGTATCTCTTGCCTGACTTACTAGGTCCGATTTAAACACACATAATAAATGAATAATATGAATAAAATTGTTAATTTTTTATTGCATCTTATTCTTTTTTTTTTTGCATCTTTTGAAATCTCCTCATTCTAAATAACACTTTTGTCTAATAAATAATTTTCACTGTATACTGCAAAATTCTTATTAATAATTTATTTCACTCGACATTCACGGCTAATACAATCTTAAATTATATTTATGATGAAAGAACTAAATGAATGTAAAAGAATTTTGAACTCTAATACTTCCTTCAACACACAAATGTTTACAATTCTAATGCTTTATCTCTGGTGGTTATTCCATAGGATTTTATATTGGAAGAGGACACTGGCCTCTGTGCCTGCCATGCGTCAAGATTAGAGGCCTTCCATACTAGTGCAGAGCTTGCAGTATTTCAAGAAGATACAAAAAGTTTTTATCTCCCACAGGAAGGAGAAGCAGCAGAAAATGTCACTGGCCTCGAGGTAGGAAACCAAAAGGAGCATTTACACTGGAAAGATTTGTGCCAACATTGCAGTTTGCTAGCATTGAAACATCAACAGAAGAAAACAACAGGAACATAGACTCTAATTATTTTACAAAAATTGAACACACTGATCTGAAACAAACAGTTTATTCAACCTTGGCCCAGTTTGCGCTCTGTTCTGTTGTTTGAAAATAAACAACTGTAAATCATTTACCAAAATAAAAGAAATGCTAATTAAATGTAAGAAAAGAATGAATGCACATGGATAATTTTCCAAAACAGAGAAATATGTAAAATTGTTCTTTAGCTTTAAAATGTGTTATAACCGACTTATGGGGCCCAGAGAGGCGACCGCTGAACCCCACCAGCAAGGACCTGTATGGGTCAGGATCAAACTGTCACCACCCTGAACTCATGGACCATTTTGTTCTATCATGTACTATTTTGTTATGACTGTAATAACCTGTATAATGTTAGGCCTCAGGCTCTGATCTGTTACCCCTGTGAGTATTCAGGCCTAATAAGAATAGTTTAAATAATGTAGTTGTGCTAGAAGCAGGCCCTAGGATGTGCTAATATTAAATAAAGGTAATTCAGTTACATATGGTACAAAGGGTTATGTTTCTATAAGAATTTATGTGGATATGTGACTACTGAGAGCGGCCAGGTGTGCGTCCTACCTGGCCTCAGTCATAAAGGGGGAGGTTAGTTTATGGCCCTCTGTAAAATGAGATCTAGCAACTAGAGATGGCTGGCTTTAGAATGGGATGGTGTTGTGTGATATCTGTAAAATATATCTGAAGGAAAAAATAAAGTTCAGTCTGCTTTGTACTACTCAATGGTACTTGTGCTCTTCTTATGTCCTAAAAAACAGGATCATATAATGCCTGTAACTAATCTGGATTAATTGCTGGGTGCTGAGATTGAACAAAAAGGCACGACCTAGAAGGAGAAAATTGAGGTGCATGTGGCTCCCTCAAATTTGGGTTGTAACAAAATTGACTGCATAGCAAGTTCTATGCCATGTAAATTCACGACTCTAGTGTTTACTGCTAAATCTAATATAAACATTACAGGATTTTTCTAGTCAATAAATGTATATATTTAATAATATATATATCTAATCAAATTATATAATATATTTATTTTATATTGAAGATGGCAAATATTTTAAATATGCTTAAAACAAATTGTCATGTGATTAACTTTATATCCCCTCCCACTAACTTCCTGGTTCTAGGAGATAGATGTGGACTAAACAGATTTCTTGGCATATGTTATGCTTTGGGAAAAAGCTAATGGGCGGAGCTCCAAATGTCACATTCTTCTAAGTACGTTTGAAAATATTTATCTTTTAATTTAGAGTCAAATGGTAATAGAATGTTTATAATTTTAATATATTAATTTTCTTAGAACAATTAAAGTCACACAATATCTTTAACAGGTAACGTTGAATGTCATATTTAAAAATTCAGCATAAATCATGGGTGTGTTTAGATATGCTGCCCTATGATTATTAATTTGTGCACCCTCCACACCCCAATTACCAGTCTGTGTGTCTTAAGACACAACTACACTTTGTCAGATTGTACCAGGTACACTTTAAAACATAACTCTATATAATCATTTTTGAGTATATAATATAAATATATATATATATATATATATATATATATAGTAAATAAATAGTACAGTTGTGTTCACATCTGTACGTTAAAACAAGAATTACAGTTATTACACTGCATTCTAGGAACCTGGGAGCCTGGGCAAGCACATGCAAATGTGCCCACAAAGGCTTCACTCTTGTAATCCATTACCATTTTAAACATGACGTCCTCTAAGCATATGCCTACTGTATTACACAGCTTTGAGCAAAGCTCCGGATGGATTATAGACAAGCTAAGAGTCCTACCCACGTACAGCTGTTCTCATCATACTATTCCAAAGGCACTGCATCAGAAATGTGCCTGCTGCCCCCTGGAAATGTGCTGCCCTAGGTCTAGGCCTCGGGTGCCTAGGCAGAAGCACATCCCTGCATACAGTATATATATATCAGTACAAGCAAAACTATATATATTATAGAACTTCCAACATGCAACAGTTGTGGAACACGGCAAACCACACACAGATCCCTCACATCTGGTAAAGTGGAGGGGTCACAGGGAACAGTCCCTTGTTTCCAATAATAGCAGCAAAATATTTTATTATTCCAAAGTATTTTCCATGGAGTTTGCCAGTTTGAAAATCCTCAAAAGCAGAAATTATGTCCAAGAGATTTTGTTATTAAATGAAATTAATACAGAGAGAAGGTTAAATACTACTCCGTCCAACGGCATATCTGGTAACTTAAAAGGACACAGCAGAGGCTACGAATGTGGTTTAATGTCACACATACATTATCAATTAAACATTATTTTACAATGTATTTTTATACATTAAAATAACATTAAGGTTTGGGCTGTTAGTCAACCTTTCTGATCCACCTCTAAAATAGATTTCATACTTTTGTTAATAAGAGATCTTAGGAACTAATTACTGATAATCCCCTGAGGCACTGGATGCATTGACTTCCATGCAGTCCGCACATTGACCATGAATAGTCTCTTTTTGTGCAGTTACAAATGATCTCATTAACACAATATTAGAATCTCTTTTTGGGGGTGGATTGGAAAGGCTGACTGACAGCTGAAAATTGCAAACTTAAGTGCTATTTTACTATAGGAAAATCTTTTTTTTTTTCATAAATTTGATAAAGTACTTATTACCTATAGTTTTAAATTACAGTATATTTGAGACAGGCCTGCAGAAATTATTTTACTTATTAGTTGTTAAATGTTTCCTTGAACTAACTGCATCATTGTAACTTCCAAATACAGAGCTACCAAAATCATTTGAATATTATAAATAAAGATAATACTAATATATCTGACATAGTAGCAGGAGTACATTTAATGAATGGTTATATACACATAGCCAATATACACAGTTATATGTTATATGTGTAATACTCATACAACGTCATTGATGTTTACCTCTTTATTTGTTGTTACTCTGTTGTTGTTTGTGCTTATTCAGTTGTGTACTTACTCTTATCAGCACATTTCCTGCATCCTGCCAAACGCTTTCTTGCTGTTGGAATGCATGTTATGCTAATGTAATTCATAGCATTGCACTTACATATACTTTCATATAGTAATCATATATTGGATTTATGCATTAACTGAGTCACTAATTATAACATTAATAATACATTTGCTGAGACATCATGTTGTTAAAGTTTAATTTAGTTAAGTATTAAATGCAAAGATCAAACTACAGTTTGTTTAAAAAAATCTGGGAAAATAAAACACTAGGGCCCCTATTAATTGACTTAAGGCCAGTATGAAGGAAACTGCGGGCTTGCAATTGAAAATTGCCACAGTTACAGAGCCATTTAATTGATCAAGCCCGCAGCTACCTGACCGAAAGCCTATACCATGCACCTGTATGTAGCCTGATCAATTAAGCAAGGCTGCAACTACCGATTTACAGCCTTATTAAATTGTGATTCGGCCAATGGAAAAGGGCTCTATATAAGCACATCGCATATTTTTTTTACAGAAATGTTTAGTTAGTGAAGATCTTCCTTTTGGATAGAACTTCACTAACTAAAAACTTTTGTAATCGCAATTGAATAAGGCTGTTAGAAATAACCAATAGTAAATGAGACCGTCATCATGACATCAGTAAAACATGGAGGTTACATGTCAATCAATTAGCGTTTAGGGGTCCGATATGCAATCAGACTAGCAATCTGGCAATGTACAAAATAATAAAAATGAATGACGATACTGTTCTAGTCCATGTGGGAGGCCTGATATGCATTAACTCATTGATTCTCGTGATTAATATAACACCAAAATGAAACATTAAAAAAATTATTGCAGATTTGCGAGCTTGAAACTGTTGCAATTAATTATAATATCTTTCACGCTTTTACCCTAATTTAAAGTGCAGTATTGATTTTTTATTTGCATTTACAGTGCTACGATCAGGTGTTTAACCCCCTTATGAGTCCCATAGGATTTTCTTCTACATTTGCCATTTACGGGTATGAAAACAATTGCGGGCTTGAGTAATTGTAGCAATTGAATAGTGATTTGCGATAATAACATTTACGGGCTTGAAAGATCAAATTTTTTACAATTTTAACAATCGCAGGGATTTTAAGCTTCTAACCCTCAAATTGTTTGCCGGTAGTGAAAAGACGCCAATTGAATAGCAAATCAGTTTACAGGCTATATTACAGGCTGCAGTAACTAACAATTGCTCAATTGAATATGGGCCTATGTGCCCATTGATATTACAGTTGTGTGACATTTTTAAGCAACATTGTAAAGTATATTTCATTAAAATATTACTATAGTAGGTGAAAATGGCACCCAATTGCAATATAACAATCTTTTCTTTCAGAGTGAGATACAGGAATTTGGATTTAGCAAACATGAGGCTTTTTAAAGATTATCTGACCAATTGGAATTTGTCAGGTTAACTGTTTAAAACATTTTTTTTTTTCTTTTGAAGAGCTATAATTGATAAATATTGGCTTCAGAGTCCATTTGAAGGAATACTGTAGTTCAGAAAAAAGTCACATGTCCATATTGTTTGTCTTGAACACTTCTTGCTAGTTTAGAGCCTGAGGTCCATAGTTAGGTTAGAGCCTGAGGTCCATAGTTAGGTTAGAGCCTGAGGTCCATAGTTAGGTTATCTGTTAGTGGATGGAGGTATGGGGAAGGAGGGAAGAGGAAGTGGTGGTTGGGAATCTGTGTATCATTAGATCTTTTAGGATGTGACATCTACCCCCACCCCATCCCTATATACCCAGAGGCAGACAGCCACAAGGATAACAACAAACCCTACACCTGCACTCGTGTATACTTCCCTCTATTACATACAGCCATTGTCAAAAATGTCATAAAGCCAGCTAAAAATGGCTTTATGACATTTTTTCTGCCTAATTGTGCTCTTAGTCAATCACATTTTTCAAACATATTTTGTATTCCACAGTGGTCATTTAATACACAGTTGGTGCTATTTTATGATACTTTGGGTTAAACTGAACATCTGTATGAATCAGGAGACTTTGCATGAATTTCAGTTAGTCACACTGTAGCCTACTATTTTCAGTGCTCTACTTTAAATATCTAAAAGGAATAATTGGCAAAACAAAGTGAGAATGTTCAAAATATAAAAATAACCTTTAATGTATCATTATATATTACCATCAGTGGCGGAGCTAGTGCATGGGGGGCAGGCACAATTTTTTTTTGCACTTCCCGAACCCCCTCCAACATCAACTCACACAATACATATATAAAATATATACAAAATATATACTGTATATACTAGCCCCTGTCCCTTCCCTGTGTCTTTCTCCTCGCACTGAATGCCATTTGTTTTATTTTCAAAGTCCGGCGTCCCTGCCGTTGTTCGTGTGTTACTGTCTTTGCCGCCGTGTATTTGCTCAGCCTCATTTTCATCCCATCTCAGACTAAGGGACGCGGGACTTAGTCCTGCATGCGTCGGCAGCTCGCCTCGCAGTTAAGGCACCCAGGACTTAGGCTGCAATGATCGCCAAAGGTGCTGATTACAATGTGTGACGAATGTGCTCCACTTAGGCTGCAACTCAGAGGCGAAGTTGAAGTTACGCGGGACTTACGACTCATAGGTCCGAAACCCAATACACTGTGCGCCTCTCAAAAATCACAGAACTGGAAAGACCTAAAAACAACAACAAATATGCCTCAAATTCACTGACACACTCACACACAGCACAGAGGGAGAGCCAGGAAGCCTGTGAGTGAGGTTGCAAGTTAATTTGAGGCATATTTGTCATTTTTTTCACGATCAAAATCGCCTAAGCGAGGAAAAAAATAGCTGCTGAAAAAACGCAACACGACAAAAATGAGGCTGAAGGACGGAAAATTCGCCCGAAGGACCTAAAAACGAACACCATACCAGTAACACTTAACTAAAGCCAGTAACACTTCATCCAAGCCACTAACATTTAACACAAGGTAGTAACAAAACACAACCCAGTAACACTTAACAGAAGGCACTAACACAACCAAAGACAGTAACACTTAGGCGCGAGGCCTATAAACTACACAGGGGGAGAGGCTGGCAATGAGCGCCGAAGGTGATTATTGCAATGCAGGAAAAAAGCAGCTCGCGATGAGCGCAAAAGGTGCGCAGAGGGCCCATAGACTCGCATTGTGTGGCAAACAGCATTGCCAGGCTTACAATTTTATTTCTGTCATTTTTGACAGGTAAGTTCCTAGTATATATATATATATATACACCTGTATAAATACTTCCTTACCTGCCTGATGCTGCACTCCCCTTCCTGGGGGCAGGTTAGAAGGCCGAGGGGGGCCACAGGAGGCCATGGAGGTCCGGGGGGCCAAAGAGGTTTGAGGGGACCACAGAGGTCCGAATGGAGGTCCGCAGGGCACAGGGGGCCCCTCAGAGGCCAGGGCCTCGGTGCCTTGCAGCGGCTGCACCGGCTGTTGCTCCCCCTGTGATTACCGTTATATATTAGTAGCGACCTGCCCGTCGAAAAATGATGGCAATATATTGTAAGTCAGGTAATGCTGTTTGCTACACAATGTAAGGCTTTTAGTCCTCTGAGTACCTTCGGCGCTCATTGCGAGCCTCGCGTCTAGCTCCTTCGGTTGATTGTAAGCCACTCCCCTGATTTAGTTTTGGTTGTCTAAGTACCTTCGGGGCTTATTGCAAGCGCCTTCGGCGCTCATTGTGAGCCTCTCCCCTCGTGTAGTTTTGCTCCTCTGAGTCTAATGTGCCTGGGGGTGTTTTGCGTGCTTAGGGTTCGTGTAGCCTCGTTTTAGTTTTTTTGGCGGCCATTTTTTCTCTCGCTTCTGCGATTTTCCATTGTTAAGTTCTTATTTTTTGCGGGTCGTATTTTATTTTCTCTAAGTGGCGGTTTCCTTTTCAAAGTGTTACGGGTCTCGCACTATGAATTGTGTATTTGAGTTTTCTGTTGTTCTGTAGTCCCGCAGGTCGTAGGTATGATAGTTAATGCATCTCCTTCAGCGCTCCCTGCCTAAGTCATACGGGGTCGTAGGAATGAGCGCCTGCAGTTTTAACATTGCGTTACCAACGTTTTTTGGCAAGCCCGCACTGCTGAGAACTATATATGTGATATACAATAATATGCAGGCATGGTCATCTCCATTGTTGTCTCACAAAGACTTCCCTTCTGTTGTGTGTCACAGTAATTGCTAAAAAGTGAGCAAAATAGTACATTTGTGTCTATAATTGCATGTTTTAGAAAAAAAAAAAAAAACTTTTTCCAGTTTAAAATCTTAAGAAATGCAGGAATTGCACAGTACTCTGTTGTAGCATGACCCCTTTTTAGATTGCCTGTCATTATAGAACAACCTTTGAGCATAGCACAAGATGGATATATATGAGTTAGGTAACCTACCCACAGACAGCACTGATTTAGTCTTTCAAATCTTAACAGTATGGGGCTAACCGATGCTAGGAATTTGAAATTAACAATAAATTAATTGCTTTTATGGTGGATAAAAGAGAGAGAAGCCTCAACTGACAATGAGCTAATCTCAGTCTAGTACTTTAAAACAGTATAATACTGATATTGGACTGAAATGTCTATTTAAAGTGCTAATGGAAGCCCTTTTCATGTTAAACATATTTTGGGTTCACCATTAATTAAAATTAAAAATAAATGTGCAAACAGCAGAAAATCTAATCTTTAGGTAAAAAATATAATTTAAAAACACAGCTTACATGGTCATAGCTGTACCCCTTCCCACCTCTCATTGTCCTGAGTCCTACTGAAAAGAAGTGAAATGTTTCAACAAATGAGACATTATTCATGCCTTACCAAAACAAAGTAATATAGCTGTTGAAATGTTTTGCTTCCTTTCACTAGTGCTCAGAACAATAAGAGAGTATGATACACAAGCGGCCAATAATTAGGTAAACTGCATTTTTAAATATAATATATATAATACAATATATATATATATATATATATATATATATATATATATATATTCACGTATATATACATGTATATTTTCTGGCTAAAGATTTGAAGCCTTATTAAACTGCGATTAGGCGCAGAACTATGACATTTTATTTTTCAATTATTTGTAATGTAATGTTAGGCCTAATGCCCTGGTTGTGTGCCCTGGACGTCTAAGATCACATTTATGTAAGTATTTGGGCCTAACAGGCTCAGGGTCATTTTGTAATGTTTAAAGCATTTATGTTGTGTTCAGAATATGCTCTAGGATATGACACTATTATAACAAGTCTCTTCAGATATTAGAAACCCAGTGCAGTGACAGCAGTGCTGCATGTCATTTTTGGTACATTGAGGGCTAATAGTGACTTATTTAAGTACTGGTTGGACAACTTTATTTCATGAGTTAGTAGCAGTATTATTTACTGCACTGTTCATCGACAATATGAATACACTAGCGACTTGCCGGCAATAAAATTTGAAGCCTGGCAATGCTGTTGGCCACACAATGCAATGCACCTTCGGAGCTCATCGCGAGCCCTGTGCTGAGCACCTTCGGCGCTCATTGCATGGCATGCAATAAGCGCCTTTGGTGCTAATTGCGAGCCTCTCTACCCATCTACTTCACCGCTTATTACAGGCCTCGGCAACTTGCAACTTGCCATGTGTCTCTTTCCACCATCTCCCCCTGTGTCTTTCTCCTCTGTGTCTCTTTGTGGGGCGTGCGCTGACTGCCGTTGGTTTTATTTTCAAAGTCCTGCGTGCCTGCCGTTGTTGGTGTGAGTTTTTTGGCGTGTATTTTTGTAGTTCTGCATGCCTGGCCTGGCAGAGCCTCGTTTTCATCTTGCTTCAGAATTTTTACATTTTTTCGGCCTCCATATAAAAAAAAATATGCCTCAAATTAACTTGCAACCTCACTCACCGGGTGTGCTCTCCCCTGCGCTGTGTGTGTAAGTGAATTTGAGGCATATTTGTGTGTTTTCATCGTCTTTTCGAGTTCGCCATCTTGCTGTTATCACTCACATTTTGTTATTCCCATGTCAGAGCCTAGTCCATTTGCCCAGACACCAAAGGCCCTATTAAATTACAAGCAGAGTTAGAGAGCGAGTAAATTAGGCAAGCCCGCAACATAGGTGGCATCCAAACCCGTAAACCATGGTTCCGCATGTTCCATTTGCGGCCGTGAACATGATCAATTAGTCAAACCGTGGTTACGGGTTCAGACAAAGCCAATCGTAAAAGAGATTGTCATCATTACATCATTTAAACATGGAGATTCAATTTCAATCACCTACGGTTTTGAAGTCGGACCCGCATTCCAGAAATAATGCAATATGAAATAATCAATAAATATAATATTATAGTCAATGCGAGTTCTACTATATGTATTAACACATTGATTGCCAGGATCGATATAACATCGAAATTAAACATAAAATAAATTATTTTTTAATGCCAGTTTGCGGGCTTGAGAATAATGTGCTATTGATATTAATACTTTACATAAATTTCCCTTTAATTTAAAATTCAATATTGTGTTTAGATTTGCTTTTACAGTGCTACAGACAGGAGTTTAACCCCCTTACGGGTCCTCTCTAGCACCGATAGGATATTTGGCTCCATTTGCCGTTTACGGCTTTGAACGTCAGTGTGTCCTTGGGGATTCGCAGCATTTTAATTGCGATGTGTGATAGTAACATTTACGGGCTTGAAAGATCAAAGGCTTAGCTGGGACGGAGTTCAGATTTGCATGGCCCGTAAGGTTTTTCAGCCTGTAACCCGCAGATCGTTTGTGGGTAGCTGAAAGTGGCCAATTTAATAGCTGTAACTCTTGCAGGCTCCTTTATGGGCTACGATTTTCTAAAATCGTAGCAATTTAATGTTGATCTAAGTCTCTGAGTCAGGTTAGCTAATTACCCCCTATAGTGTTGTAAATCCTGTCAAAGGTGGCCAAGGAGATAACCTCACCAAACTTTTAAGCACAGAAAGGCAGGGGATGGGACAGGAGGGGCACAAGCCCATCAATCAATATTTGAAGTTGAAGACTTTTAGTCCATCAAGTTCAACCTTTTCTGATCCTTTTAATATGTGGATTATTTGTTAATAATTGTTAATTAATCGAGAGGAAGGCAAGCAGAAAAAAAAAACCATTGAAACTTTGACAACTGTCTCGAAAGGGAAAATATTCCTTCGCCAGTTATCAAGGATAACCTTGAAAGCCCTCTTTATTCAAGAATATATATATCCTCTTTTTAAAGTTATCTATCAAATTTGTTGTCACCACCTCCTGTTGCTCTGTTTGTGAACACATAAGCAAAGTGTATTTTAATTTTGAAGGGATGAGTTTATTATTATTTTTCCAAATCTAACCTTGGCATCCTGAATCTCTGCTACCAACCTAAAAAGAAATAGACTGAGGACCAGATACAGGATAGGATTGCCCCCCCTGGCCTTTTTAAGAAGAGCAGATTGTATTGGTGATGCTGATCTTGATGACCTGATGGTGGCCCTGATTGGCATGCAGGGTAGAGAGAAACCCAAATCCTTACAATCCAGGGGTGTTTTACTGTAGCAGAAAGCAGGAGGTTTTGGGGTTAACACAGACCCCCTTCCCCTAGGTTAAGACACATGTATTTTTTTATGTTAATTAATAGTGAACTAATTCAAACACAGTGAACTTAGCCTAATGACAAAAAGCTGACTTGTGAACTTAATAAATATAATATGAACCCAGGACAATGTTTGAAATATAACTGGATGAGGTTAATAACCCTTTGTCTTTGTCCTTTATCTCTATAGAGAACTCCGTGACTGTATGATTTGGGACTGGGGCATTGTTTAATATTTTAGCCAGCACAGCCCTGTAAGTTGTGGATCATAGACTGCATTCAGCATCATAATGCAAAGTCAGCTCTGCAGCTTGGCCTGACAAGTCCAAAAGGATAAGAATGTCATCCCTCAAAGGACTGATAGCTTTACCTTCTTAAGTTATGGTTTTGCTGTACAAGGCTTTTTATGCTGCAAGATAAAGCATTAGGGAAATCCTGTATAAGAAATGAATCTTACATAAAGAGCACCTTGGAAGGGCAAACTAATATCGACTATAATATAGTTTCCATAAGTATTTAATACTAAATGTAGTTTTCTATGTATAAATACAAAACTTTTAATCAAAAGGAACTCAGATCGAATTACAGTTACAAGATTATAGCATGTTACAATTAAGGCAGAAAAATATGAGAAAAATATTCTTAAGTATCCGCTGTAACTTGGGAAAGATGTAAAATGTTCATGAAATGTGTAGCAATCTAACAATATTAGGAGCTGCTTAAGACACAGACATAAAAGCATTTTAGAGAAAATCTTAATTTTAGTTTGCTGTGAGAGTTTCTATCTTGGATTGCTAGTGTGCATATAGCAAGAGGAGGGAAGTAAAACTACTGAGGTTTGATCTTCTATGAATTATTATTGCTAAGTGATCAATCATAGGATTACCTTCATACACCCCATATGTCTGCTGGTTAGACATTTGCTATAGTTACAGATGTATTTAATTGCTCAAACCCGCAAGGACAGGCTCACAGGCACCACACTCAAACCATGAACCTGTATGTAGCATTTCAGGGCATGATCATGATCAATTAAGCAAGTCCGTCAGTTACAATTTACACAGAGCCAATAGTAAATGAGGCCGTCATCCTGATATCAGTATAACATGGAGCTTAGACTACAATTAAATAGTGTTTAGAAGTCCGATCGTACACGCCTGCATCGGCACCCGGTATATGCTAATGACGTGATGTCACATGCATGCCACGTCATTAGCATTGGCCTGGTCAAGACGCTGGAAGGAGCGGAGGCCGGAGCAGAAGCTGCAGATGGAGGTAAGTAAGGGGAAAGGGAGAGGGGGATGTATTTAGAGGGGTAAAGTGAGGAGGGGGGTTTAGAATGAGTAGGGGGGTTGAGGATGAGGAGGGGGGTGGAGGATGAGGAGGGAGGTTGAGGATGAGGAGGGAGGTTGAGGAGGGGGGATGAGGTTGGGGAGGGAGGTTGAGGAGGGGGGTTGAGGAGGGGGTTGAGGATGGGGGGGTTGAGGATGAGGATGGGGGGGTTAAGGTTGAGGAGGGAGGTTGAGGAGGGGGGTTGAGGTTGAGGAGGGAGGTTGAGGAGGGAGGTTGAGGAGGAGGTTGAGGAGGGGGTTGAGGATGGGGGGTTGAGGATGAGGATGGGGTTGAGGTTGAGGAGGGGGGTTGAGGTTGATGAGGGAGGTGGAGGATGAGGAGGGGGGTTGAGGTTGAGGAGGGAGGAGAGGAGAGAGGTTGAGGAGAGGGTTGAGGATGGGGGGTTGAGGATGAGGTTGGGGGGGTTGAGGCTGAGGAGGGAGGTTGAGGAAGGGGGTTGAAGTTGAGGAGGGGGGTGGAGGTTGAGGAGGGAGGTTGAGGAGGGGGGTTGAGGTTGAGGAGGGAGGTTGAGGAGGGGGTTGAGGATGGGGGGGTTGAGGATGAGGATTTGGGGTTGAGGTTAAGGAGGGAGGTTGAGGAGAGGGTTGAAGATGGTGGGGGTTGAGGATGAGGATGGGGGGTTGAGGTTGAGGAGGGAGGTTGAGGAGGGGGTTGAGGAGGGGGGTTGAGGATGAGGAGGGAAGTTGAGGATGAGGAGGGAGGTTGAGGATGAGGAGGGAGGTTGAGGTTGAGGAGGGAGGATGAGGAGGGGGCTGAGGTTGAGGAGGGAGGTTGAGGAGGGGGTTGAGGATGAGGAGGTGGGTTGAGGAGGGTGATAAGGGAGGGGGGAAGAGACACAGGTAAGGGAGAGGGGGGAAGAGACACATGGAATGGAGGGGGAAAGAGACACAGGGAAGGGAGAGGGGGAAGAGACACAGGGAAGGGAGAGGGGGGAAGAGACACAGGGAAGGTAGAGGGGGGAAGAGACATGGGGAAGGGAGCGGGGGAAGAGACACAGGGAAGGGAGAGGGGGAAGGGAGACACGGGGAAGGGAGAGGGGTGAAGAGACACAGGGGAGGGAGAGGGGAGAAGAGACACAGGGGAGAGAGAGGGGGGACACAAGAAAAGGGCACACAAGAGGGGGACACAGAGGGCACAAGAGGGACACAGGGGGCAGCACATTTCCCACCCTCGGCTTATACTCGAGTCCCTCATTTTTCCCAGTATTTTGTGGTAAAATAGGTGCCCCGGCTTATACTCGAGTATATACGGTACTCCTGAAAGCAATAGTGTTAATGAACATGGGCAGAACATGGCCATGTTAAGGTATGTTATGGGCATTTTATGGGTGCCATAAAGTGAAAACAGAATTTTCTAAACACAAAGCTTTCTTTTAACTATAGCGATATATTTTATAGTTACATAAAATTATATTTGAGTTGGAAGTTTTCCACCACCCTATATACTATCTGAAGAGGGGTGACCACGTTACCATCATCCTCCAGTAGCATACTAAGACTTCATCATCAGGATCCGGTCTAGTACCTAGGATCATCCATTGGGATTTCTTTAATAATTATTCTCTTTTTTTTTCTTTTTTCTTTCTTTTTTTTTTTATACTTTTATTTGTTACAAAAATACATTACATTGTATCAAACAAACATAAAAACACATTCCAAGCAATACCAATTTGATTACAGAGAATTTCCAATTGCTAATATTTACTAAAACAAGTATTAATCTTACAATTTTAATCCTTTTCCAGCCAATGTAAACATAATGAGAAAAGGGGAAAAAACAATCAATAATCTTTATTTAATTTACAAGAAGAAGAGAAAAAAGAAACCCAGTATAAAAAAGAATCTGACACCACATATACCTAATCAAATCCAAATTTTAGGTTTATATAATTATAGAACAACAAAAAAGGATCCCTTTTACTTTGCTAATAAAAGAAGACATAGTTTTACCATAGGTATTGCACCATGCCTACATTAGGAGAAAGAAAGTGGGACAAAACAAAAAACAAAACATCAAAATTAATACTTAAATCTCTTGGCGAGAGAGAGGGGAAAAGGAGTCATATGGGAGGGGACTGACCTAAGCCATTTATATTGAGAGACTGAAATAATTCCAATATCCTCAAGATCTGTCTCAAATAATCTTTTTTTAGCTATTTTATTGAATATAGGAGGGAGTTTCTTTTTGTTTAAATTTTTTGAGCAATACTGCTTTTAGCTATAACAAAGATTTGAATAAGCAGTGCCTTAGTCTCCATATCTATTGTGTCTGGGAATATATGGAATAATATCATTTCAGGCTCAAGACTGAGTGAAATGCCAAAACTGATATTGATATAAACCAAACACTCCTCCCAGAACTATTTTACAATCGGAAAATTCCACTTAGTTGGTTACACTCTCTCCAACAGAGTTTCTGAAAATGTAATCTCTAATCTTTAATACATATTCTGTTCAGACTATTGGGCATCTTTGTGCTTCTCTTCCCCATACCCCACTTTTCATAAAATGATATTATAAATATTCAGCTAGTAACATAAAACATACACAGCTAAATATAACTGGAAAAGCCATCAACAACTCATGCTTAAATAGGTGTATGGAAATCTTAATACAAATTCTAAATTAAAATTAATTAATTAATTTATATTTATTTAGATATATTTTTACAAGGGGCTTTTACAAGTTCCTCCATCTAAAATCCACTTCTAACACCACATATCTCCACTGGGTTTGTTCGGCACTTTGATGGAGGAACGCAATACAGGAGGCTTTTATATGTTTCCAAATTTTACTATATTAGTCAGTGATCCAAAATAAAACAAATAAAAGAAAACAACAGGTTAATGACAACTGACAATCCCTTAGAGATGAGAAGAAGGTAATTTCAAAGAAAATATTAATATTTCATAGTCCACACCTTCTCAGCTTTTATGTTAGCACGACAAGCTTCATGGAACGCATGCAGAATTTTGGAGGAGTCATGGAAGATGTGGCAGGAACTGGCCTGATGTCTTCAGCAATCACAAAACTCTGAATCTGGAAGTAATAGAGACAATTACAGAAATGAGGATTCAAAAGGCATGAACCAATGTGGTGAGGTATTCTAAGGAAATTACGTACTTTATTCAGCCTATGTTCTTCATATGAAAGATCAAAGATTTGATCACTTGTAATACATTATATTTGAGTGTCAAGTCTAATTTTTACAACTTGTCTTAGAGCCCATTTCTGGACAAGAGGTGTTGGTATTATCAGGGAGGTATTATGATCAAAAATCATTATCCAGTATGTTTCAGAATGTTATTTTTGTGAATCAAGCAAATCCAAGAATTCTTCACTTAAAACTGCTTTCTACAAACTGCCATTTTCTCTGTTGCACCTAGTCAGTTTTCATTTGAGAGAGATTTGAAAAAAAAATGTGAAATCTTTCTAGCTTTAAATTGAATGTGGGCAAATGTGCATGTCCCTGCAAATAACTGTATTTCTCAGAATTCTGGCTATGAAACAAGTTTTTAAATTTGTTTTAGACTATCAAATATGAACACAAATGTACTATTTATTTACTGTACTAATGTACAGTGGAGGGCGTCTATCGCTCTTTTGCCCACCATAAATAAAATAATTGTTGTGATAAACTACCTCCTCAAAAAAATCCACTACACAATCTAAGGAACCGGTCCCAAGCTGATGAGGTGCACTAGCCTTAAAGCAGCTGTATTTGGGTGAGATTTATGGCGTACAATCCATCATGAGCTTTGCTCAAAGCTGGGTAATGCATAAGGCACATGCCTAAAGGAAGACATGTTTAAAATGGTAATGGACTGCAAGAGCGAGGCCTTTGTGGACACATTTGCATGTCCCTGCCAAGGTTCCCAGAATGCAGTGTATTTCTTGGAATTCTGGGCATGAAACAAGATTTTTAACTTGTTGTACTATTTATTTGCTCTCTCTCTATATTTATATATTTGTACATATATTAATTATTATATACAATTATTATTAGTAACTAGCGACTTACCCGTCAAAAATGTTGGCAATAACATTTGAAGCCTCACAATGCTGTTTGCCACATATTGCGAGGCTTTCCCCCCCTTTCACTTGCTGGCCTCGCGATGAGCGCCTCTGGCGCTCATCACAGGCCTTGCAATGAGCACCTTTGGCGCTCATTGCAAGCTTCTCCCCCCCTTCTACTTTACAGTGTTTGCGATGAGCTTTGTTGCTCATTGCAGGCCGCAGCATGTGCTCTGTGCGTGCGCAAGTCCGTAACTTTGTCAACCATGGTGGGCCTCGCGATGATCGCCTTCAGTGCTCATTGCGAGCCTCCACTCACCCCTGTGTCTATTTCCCTCCTCTCCCTCCCCTGTGTCTCTTTCCCCCAATTCCCTCCCCTATGCCTCTTTCCCCCACTCCCTCCCCTTTGCCTCTTCCCCCTCTCTCACTCCCCTGTTTCCCCCCCACCCACGCTCCCTTCCCTCTCTCATTTGCGGGCTTTGGATTTATGAATTGCTGAAATTCTCACTATTGGAAAGGTTGAGTTAAATTGAATTGCTTATGGTAAAAAAATAATATAGCCTCTTTTTTTATATGCTGTGATCTAATGTACCATTCTGGTTCTGCTGATCAACTTCCTAAGGTGGCAGGAGACCCCCCCCCCCCCCCCCCCCAATTTGGCCAATTCAATAGGGGTCTAAATAAGCACATAACATATTTTTTTAAAGAAGTTTTTAGTTAGTAAGCATCTATCCAAAAGCAAGGTTTTCACTAACTAAAAACTTATTGAAAAAAAATATGTTATGTGCTTATTTAGAGCACTATTCAATTGGCCAAATCGCAATTGAATGAGGGCCCAAGTAAGCATGGCACCCGACAGTAAAGAATAGTTGCATATAAATGTTAAATAAATTAGCAGTTGTGCTTATTTTATTGCTTTAAAAATACAAACAATAATTGACTCATTAACTAGTTTAGCTATAAAAAAAAAACAAATAGAAAAAATTGTCCATAGTGGCCGTTTAAGACCCTGGACTATAGGGTCCATATAGGGTGAAGTAATGCAGATCAATTGGACACACCATAGGATAACATAAGAATGGAACAGTTCTCCAAGGGTTCTCAGACACTATTATGGGCATCATTCAAATGCGATTTGTTGCTATATAAGCACATAGCATATTTTTTACAGAAGATTTTAGTTAGTGGAGACCTTGCTTTTGCATAGAAGTTCACAAACTAAAAACTTCTGTAAAAAATATGCTATGTGTTTATATAGAGCCCTATTCAATTGGCCAAATTGCATTTGAATGAGGCCCTTTCAGTATATCTTGATTATGCAAGAACAATTGCACTAGACAGAGTTATAATAATAATACCAGGCAGAAAATTAACAATTGTAATGCTTAATTTTCATATTAAACATGCATACTGATCAGGCCTGCATAATGTAAGATTATATGTCCATTTTCATTACCAGCATTCACTAACTGGAAATTTACATTAGAATATATGCAATATTGTAAAATAAGTTTGGAAATAATTTTTCACAGGGATACATTCCTATTATCTCACCTCTCCTATAATAACATGCATAATTGGACTGGGGAAGGAAGCATAGATTTTTATGTCTACTTTCCCAAGGGAAATAAGCTTATAGATTTGCTCATTAAATGGGAATGTGCTGGACTTGCCTTGATTGCATAGAGTTCTTATGGATCACCTTGAATTAGAACTAGTTCCATCCCATTTCAGATTCAGTCCTTATAGCAGGAACTGGACGTATAATAAGTGCTTATTAATTTTGTGACCGGTAAGTTTGAATACATACATACATTATACATGGGTCAGAAAAGATTTTAACGTGGCACAGCCTTCCGATTAGGTTTAACTTATATGAATAAGCTTGTTAAAATGAATTAACAGTATGCTCACGGACAAAGCAACCACCAGCACAGGCCGTGCAATGTTCCAGGACCCTCATTTGGGGGCCCCAGTGCAGTTAAAACATTTTTTTATTACATTTTTGTTTATAATTTCTGTAGTGTAAGGCCGCTCAAGTGCCCATACCATACCATGCGTATCATGTCATTCAAAATTCCCTGTGCTGGAGAGGTGCCATCAGGGGAGTCAAAGGAAGCCATCAAAGGGGGCAAGTTGAAATTATAATTATATATTATATATATGTATTAATATATAATGGGTTGGCACCAGAGGGGGTCACGGAGGATGGCCAAAACAAAAAAATTTGCCCCGCAGGTTCCAAATTTTTTATCAAAACCCTTCATTCACTAGCTCCATCACTGAGCAAGATGTATTAGGGACAAAGACTCTAAAGTTATCCACTTAAGGTCGGTGTGTGGGTATATAAGTTTGCGCTTTTTCAATCTTGCATGGCGCTTTTGGGAAAGCACTATGGACACTGGATTCTAAGCTCAAAGACAGGGCCCTCCATTCTTCTCAATGTGTTAATATTGCTATTTTGCCTGGAACTTATCCATGTATAGCACTACGGAATATGTTGGCGCGTAACTAATAATTAGCCACAAAACAACTGAACCAAACTATCGTCACCTACAACAACTGTAAAAATACTTTTAAACAGTCATCCACATGCCCAAATCTATATTAAAATGTTGGCACCACCAAATAATTTTAAGTTATAACTATCAAAGGGAGCTTTCAGTAGCACAAAACCCCAGTTCGGCAACAAGAGATCATGGAACACCTTGCATACTATAAAACACCTCTTCAGTAATATGAACTTCTAAAGAGTACAGAGGAAGAATATAATAAATTAATATAATGATTATGCTTAATTACACACATATTTTGACAAGTTAATTATAAATGGAAATACAAGCATAGTTAGTACAACCAATTATTATTCAAATAAAACATTGATGAATACACTAAAAAATATTTGCATTAGTTATTCCAGAATCTGGAAACTATAAATTGATTTGTAGGAAATAAGATGGTACTCAGCTGGTCATCTTCATATCTGTTTGCTGATTCACAAAGTTACCTTTTAAAGTGCTGGTGTCATATAATGAAAATGGCATCAACATTGGGTACTGTGGATTGGCTGTAAGCATGAAACAACAAAACCACAATACGTTTTTGCAATTTTTATTATTTTAAAAATTATAGCACTCAAGGACTCTTTAAATCAGATCCACAAACTGGTGGTTTTATATTAAAGTGCTTAGTGATCTTGAATCTTGATCTCATGTCATGTCAGCTTAGAGCATAGCACATATTAAACTACCAATATCATGAAGCCTCATTTTATCCAATAGACCTCTTGTCCCTATTTACGTGTGTTAGATAATTTTCCACTCAGGCTTCTTCCATAATACACAAGTGCCTTCTAAAAAAAAAAGCTTTTAATGACTTATGTACATTAAAAGATTTTATTTAGTTAACTGTAAGCATTTTAGTATAAAAAGGATTGATTTTGAAACTGACACAGGACTTTGAAGATTGGAAACAATATATTGATCATTGAATTAAAACTGTCTTCATTCTCGTAATGGAAGGTCCTGGCCTTTTTAGAATTTATCTATGTGGCATTTGGTTTGGCGTCTGCTATTGCTGATCCATAGAGTTATTATTAGATGAAATGAGAAAAAGACAGCAGCGAAAGGTCTTTGAGTTGAAGTAATGCATTATTAGACATTGCAGTGCCAATACAATTGGGTATGTTTTGCTTGGAAATTAGCTGCTGCTGATGCCTTACAATTACACGAAATGAATTATATGCATTTTGCATTTGGCATGCAAAGGCGAATATAATGACTAATAGTGGCCCCCTTGGGCGCTGTCATAAAACACCATCGCTACAGAATCTTGTTTCATCTGCAGAGCAGCTACAATAAAAAAGTAATTCTATCTTCCTTTCCACTTAATAAAATGTGTACAGCCTTGTATTGTTCTCACTTTGAAAAAAAAAAAATCAAGAAAAAAGAAGCGGTGAGAACAACACTCATTTGCATTTAAATATCACTTAAGACATTACACATCATCACAAAATAATAAAATTAACTTGAGTAAATAAAATTTTATGAAAGAATTCTTATGAGATAGAAGCACTTTACTGGTGTGTTGAAAGACTCAAAGTGTATACTTCCTGAAAGCCGCTCAGTTGAACTCACAGAGCTCACTCTATCTCTTTTTTTAAAGCATTTACTTATTTACTCCAGCGCTTACATCTCATTATACTCCTATTTTCCTCCTACTGGATAGGATCCACTGGTAGCAGACTGGGGTAAAGAGAAGTTCTTAATTTATTGGAGGGACATAAAAAGCGGAAAGGTGTATTTTTGCTTATTTTAGAGAATGTACCTAATATACATACAGTATATATATCACATATAATAGTTGTGGCAATTGCAAGTAGTCGTCACGCAATGTTAAAATGTATGGGCTTGTGCATCAACAATGAGCGCCAAAGGCGCTCATCACAAGACCGAAAGTTACGGGCTTGACGGGGGCTGCAATGTGCGATGAAGGCGCTCTTTGTGGGGCTCACAATGAGCGCCAAAGGTGCTCTTCTCAAGGCCCCTAAAGTGGGGTGGGGGGAGGCACGCTCATCGCAAGGCCCACGAATGGCCGTGGGAGAGACCCGCAAAGGGCTTCCGCCTTTGGCGCTCAATGCGAGGCCTGCTAAGAGTGGCGAAGGCCGTAGGCGCTCATCGCAAGGCTCGTAACACAGGCCCCGAGCGGATTCTGAGTTACGGGCTTGAAAAAAAACACCATTAAATAGTAAATATTTTCAAAGCCGTAACTCGGAAGCCCTTTGCGGGCTTGGGGAAATTGATCAGTTTGCCTAAGCCTGCAAATGTTTTCACAACCGTAAAAAGCAGAAGGAGCACAGAGAGAGGGGAGGGCGAGGGGGGTAAAGACACAATAGAGAGAGAGGGGGGAGAGGGGGAAAAGAGTCACAAGAGGGAGTGGGGGAAAGAGACACAGGGGTAAGAGATGGGGAAAAGACACAGGGGAGGGAGAGCAGGGCCAAGAGAAACAGAGTACAGAAACAGGGGAGGGAGTAGAGGGGGGAAACACAGGAGAGGGAGAGGGGGGAAAGAGACATGGGAGGGAGAGGGGCAAAGAGACACAGGGGAGGGAGAGGGAGGGAGGTAAGAGACACAGGAGAGGGAGAGGGGGAAAGAGACACCGGGGTGAGATAGCGGGGCAAAGGGACAGAGGGGAGGCATAGGGTGGAAAGAGACACAGGGGAGGGAGACACATGGGTTAGAAATCGGGGAGAGGAGGAAAAAGAGACATGCGGGATTGGGGGGAAAGAGATACAGGGGAGAGATAGCGGGGCAAAGAGACAGAGGGGAGGGATAGGGTGGAAAGAGACACAGGGGAGGGAGACACATGGGTTAGAAATGGGGGAGAGGGAGGAAAAGAGACATGGGAGGGAGTGGGGGAAAGAGACACAGGGGTGAGAGAGGGGGAAAGAGACACAGTGGAGGGAGAGGGGGAAAGAGACACAGGGGAGGGAGATGGGGGAAAGAGACACAGGGGCGGGGGAGAGAGAAACAACAGATAGTACATAAACAGCCAGAAAACACAAAGTATAACACTAAATCATGCCGTCATTTTTGACAGGCAAGTCATTAGTATATATAAATATATTTATATATATTTATATATTTTTTTATATATATATATATATATATATATATATACATTTAAATATTTAATTCCCTTCCACTGACTAGCTTCACTTCTGCTCCATTCCATACTTATAGAGTTGTCTAAGGGGGAAAAAAAATTGTGACTGAGCGTTTCTTTTTGATGGAGCTGTTACTTAATATTCTGAAATTTCTACTAATAAAAAATCCATCCCTAGATGGGCTTTTTTGATTATTCAAGCAGGGACTAAAGACAGCTTTCGGCATCAAGAAGCAGACCCTTCCAGGTAACTGTCCCCTGATGATCATAAGCCTACTTCTTTGCCTCTCTAAGTGGTTGTTGTTGTGTTCTTGGGCATATGGAGATTTGAGTTTGAGGTGTCAAGTTCAGGTGTTAGATGCAAATTTGACCACTATCCTCACCCTTTCATCTATTTTTGGGGTATTTTTTAACAGCAGCTCACTATAAATAAAGTTTTTCCATTGTTATTTATTTAGTGCTCGAAAAACTTCACTTTTGCTAACAGCTGTTTAAAATCTTAAGTTTTGTTGTGTATAAAATAGTTACTGGAGCACGTAATGGAGCCCGTAAACTAATCCTCAAACAATCTACGGGCTACAGGCTTAAAATTCCTGCGGTTGTCAAAATTGTAACTTATAGCACATCGAAGCTTTTGATCTTACAAGTCTGCAAAAGTTACAAACGCTAAAATCGCAAATCACTATTCAATTGCTACAATTCCTCAATCCCGCAAATGTTTTCACACCCGTAAATGGCAAATGTAGAAGAAAAACCTACGGATACCAGAGAGGACTCGCAAAGGGGTTAAAACTAAAATTAATACTGCTCTTTAAAAGACGGGGAAACGATGTAAGACGTTAGAATTCATTGCACAACAGTCTCAAGCTTGCAAATCTGCAATAGAAAATGTATTTTATTATGTTGCATTTCGGTGTCATATCAACCTCGGGAATCAATTAGAGTTAATAAATATCAGGCCATCCACATGGTCTGAAACAGTATCTCCATTCATTTTGAATATTATGTACATTGCCAAATTGCGAGTCTGATCGCATATGGGACCTCTAAACGCTAATTGATTGAAGTGTAACCTCTATGTTTTACTGACGGTTTCATTTACTAATTTAAATAGGTAGTTACGGCCTTGCTTAACTGATCATGATCACGATCTGAAATGCTACTTATGATTGTGTGGTTTATGGTTTCAGCTTTCGTACCCTAAATTGCGGGCTTGTTCAATTTAATCGCTCTGTAATTGTAGCAAATCTCAAACCCGCAGACATATGCAGCCTTATTAAATTGTCATTCTGCCAATTGAATAGGGCTCTATTTAAGCACATAGTATATGATTTTTACAGAAGTTTTTAGTTAGGGAACTTCTATCCAAAAGCAAGGTCTTCACTAACTAAAAACCTCTGTAAAAAAATATGCTCTGCGCTTATATAGAGCCCTATTCAATTGGCCGAATCGCAATTTAATAAGCCTGATGGCCGGTATAATGTAACCTGCAGGCTTGCAAATGAATAGTGGCCTTGATGTCTGAGAGGTATGTTTATCTTATCTATTAGTGGAGTGAAAGGAATGAAGATGGGGAGTAAATGGATATTTGTTATATTATTGGAGCTTTTAGCATCTGAGAATTAAGTACTGCATATTGAGTAAATGGAATAAGATTATTCATATGGAGCAGGCATATTTTTATAAAAAAATTCTTGCTTTATAGTGTTCATCTAACTTCCATCTTATTATCCTTTTAGAGTCTCAAAGAGTATTGTACTGTTAGCTAGAAAATCAAATTATGAGAATTTGTCATGGAACCAAGCCTATTGCTATTAAAATATTAATCCTAAAACATTGCAGTTGCTGAGACGTGTTTTAGTACATGGTAAATATATGATTCATTCTCAAAAATGTAATCTCCAATAAATGTTTCATCACATGTTATATTTCTCAAAGTTCACAAACTTCTCGTTGAGTATTCATTTTAGAAAAAAACTGCAATAAACTTTTCACTCTAACTTATGTTAAAAAAAGCAAAAAAAAAATCACTAATTAAAATTTAATAAAGAAAATCTTTATATACTCAACCCCTTTCACTAATGATTTATTCTTCTTCTCTTATCCTGCAAACCATAATTGCTGGTTTACAACAGCCTTAAGCATTTGCTCTATTCTCATTATTTATTTGTCTCTCACGCAGTGGCAGAGCTAGTGAATGGAGGACACGTGCAAAAAAAATGTTTTGCCCTGAGGGAGGGGTGTGGACAATTTTATTTTTTGGGTCCTCCATCCATTAGCTCTGCCACTGACATTGGGCTTTTCTCATTATATATTACTAGTCGTTTACCCATCATAAATGATGGTATTATTATTATTATCCTTTATTTATAACGCGCCAACATATTCTGCAGCACAATACAGGGTAGTATAATATTACATGTGTCTCTGCCCCCCTCCCTCCCTTGCGTCTCTTCCCCCTCCCTCCCCTGTCTCTCCCCCCCGTCTCCCTCCCCTGTGTCTCTTCCCCCATCTCCCTCCCCTGTGTCTATTTCCCCCTCCCTCCCCTGTGTTTCTTTTCCCCCTCCCTCCCCTGTGTCTCTTCCCCCCTCTCCCTCCCCTGTGTCTCTACCCCATCTCCCTCCCCTTTGTCTCTCCCCCATCTCCCTCCCCTGTGTCTCCCCCATCTCCATCCCCTGTGTCTCCCCATCTCCCGCCCCTGTGTCTCTTTCCCCCTCTCCCTCAACTGTGTCTCTTTCCGCCTTTCCCCTGTCTCTTTTCCTCCTCCTCCCTCCCCTGTATCTTTCCCCCCCTCCTCCCTCTCCTGTGTCTCTTTCCACCATTCCCCCCTGTGTCTCTTTCCCCCTCCTCCCTTCCCTGTGTCTTTTTCCCCCTTTGTCTCTTCCCCCACTTCTGGCAATGTGCTGACGCGCTTTTCGCATGTACGGAATCCGTACATATAGTTTCTAAGGTGTGCATGCTCTCCCACTGGAGGGTTACGTACTCTTTAGAAACTATATTAGTGATTACATTTATATATAATATATTTCATATATAAATAGAATATATATATGTATAATATAATATAGAATGAATATGTATACAAATCCTTAAAACTAAATAGACATAAATAAAAAACAATAATTAGTTAAATAACATAGAATTTAACTTCATTTTAACTGTACTGAGAGGACTTAAGGGCCCAGTGGGATGGTGGCGATGTAGAGGAATAGAAGAAGGAGAGAGGTTATTGCTTGGAACTTTGATTCTAGTAAGCAAAAGCTACACTTTGGTTCTTATAGGCACAGTTTACACTTTGGTTTTAAAGGAACAGTCTACACTTTGGTGCTTATAAGATTAGGTTGTACTTGCAGGCACAGACAGCTCTTGCGCTCTTACAGGCACAGACTAGTGTAAAATCTTGCAGGAACAAACTGCGCTTGGGCTCTTGTTGGCACTATCTACACTACGCCACAGTACTGAATTTATTCCACTTCCTGAAAGACAGGATGCGGGGGGTTGTGATGATGTCGAGTTCAGAGCAAGCGTTGAGTTCCAAGCCAATTTTGTCTGTCCAAAGAGCCACGTTCGAACTAGGTTTTTAGCAGTAAGATGCGTTGAGTTCCAAAAATGTCAAGTTCTAAGGAGGTTGCAAACTGAGGGTACGGTACACTGTATACAAAGTCTTCAATACGTTCAATAGTTCCATGACTGTCCAATACAACAAGCACATCACCTCAGAGTTTTATTTGAATCTATACTAGACCTTTCCACTTCTATGTATGGGTTAACCACCAAATTTTATTTTCACCCAAGACACAGCCAATACTCTAATTTCACCCATCATGCCCTGCCTTACTATTGAAACCATTCATTACTGGACTTGTCATCATTTGAGTGAACACTCCAATTCATCATTGCATGCTCCTCTACTTCACTCCACTCTTCATCCGATTTGTCACTTTAATCATGCACTCTATAACCTCTAGTATCAAATCTCAATACTTGGAATGCCATAAAAAGCTTTTAATAATGATGTGCCTATCTCTTGTCTCCAAATACTACCCATACTGCCTTCTTATGAATTTGCACTCCTGAGGTGTTGTTGTGAATGCAATTCTGATTGTCTCACAGATGAAGTAGGCCTTAAACCAGAGTGAATTTGCACTGCTGAGGTGTTGTTGTGAATGCAATTCTGAGTGTCTCACAGATGAAGTAGGCCTTAAACCAGAGTGAATTTGCACTGCTGAGGTGTTGTTGTGAATGCAATACAGTTCTATACAGTTATACAGTTCTAAATGTGGAAATCTTGAGCATATCCTCTTACTATATACTCACACCTTCAGAAAAGCTCTTAGTTTCAAAAATATGAAAACATATCTGAAGTTCCACCTGATCCAGATTTAAATTTAAAAATTAAAAACTAAAATTTCAAAGTTAGATATTCATATAACACATGTCACATACATAAGTGTATTTTGTTTGCTAATGTATTACAGCATTAATACATTTTAGACACTGTAGTTTTTTGTTATTGAGAACCACATCACCGCTACATCACATATATCAAGTACCAGGGGAACATTTTATTATTTGTTGTTCAGTTCTTCAGTTGCGTCAGACCCTATGGACTGCAGCACATTTAGCTAGGTCTCTAGCCTATCACCTGACCTATCACCTGCCCACCTGACCTATCACCTGCCCACCTACAGTGGTCCTACATGTGGTCCCACCACCACTTAGCAATCCACAAGAGGACATGGGGAACAGACACCACACTAATGTAAATTGATGAATAGTAAAACATAATGGGAGGTCACCAAATGGAAATGGGTATACATCTTGGCACATGGCCAATAGCAATGGCATGGAACTCTCCACGATGGGTGTAGAGGAGATGGAGGGGAGTTGGCTGTTGATCCATGTGCCTCCGCACAGCCTCCATGTGTTTTTGCTGCCCCTCCTGTTGGGTTAGAGTAGATTAGTGTGGTGTATGTTCCCCTCGTCCCCTTCAGCATTGCTAAGAGGTGGTGGTGAAGGGGCTTGTGTACTGCAAGGAAGCTGTGAGCTATACCATGTAGGGCCACTGTACGTGGACAGGTCATAGCAGAGAGGTCAGACTTATCAGAGACCACTAGAGAAGGAACTAGCAACCCACAGCAGTATCATCTGTCATATTCCCATCAGGCCCTCAGGGGAATGTTGATACTCCACAGTATCACAAATTGGTCTTTGCATGTGTATTAACCCTTTATGTTGATTATAAATGATATATATTATTATATGATATCTAATGCTATTATAACTATTATTATTGTTATATGTATTGATCTATTGCATAGTAACTAGGGCTCATTAGTTGGGGTTATGTGGATGTCCCATAACCCCAACCATTGAAAACACACTGACACGATTAGAATAGTATAACAAAGCTTTATTTCATACACGGTTCCAGAAAGGGTCAAGGCTGTGCATTAATATCATGGGTGTGCGGTGGGCGGAACCCGGGAGAGCAAGATGCTTGTGAGAAAAAGGGGATACCTACAGGGGAAATATCATAGTCTAGAATAAGCATGATGCATATCACCTACCAGGGTCACATGTGTTCACTACTCCACTGCAACCGGAATCTGATGAAAAAACAATCATCAGAAATCACTCCATTTAATTGAAGAAACTATTAATGTGCATAGCACTTACGACTTCTCTAGACCTGCTCAATGAAATTGATGATTCAACCTTTGGACTGTGTAATACTATCCAGTTTCACACATACAAGGTGGTGACAAAAACAAAAATCTTTAAAAAAGTGGTCAACTAAAAATAGGCGGAGGAGGATAAAAAAAACTTATTAACATGCATGTACAGTAAAGCGCTAAATACTGTAACAATTTCCATTTGCAAGCATTACTAACTATTACCTAGGTCTCTGGATAATCATCTATATGGGAAAATACCCATTAATACGGAGAGGACACAAAGGTCAGCCAGATTTACTGCTACTTATATCAGACCCAATGATCTGACTGATATTGAGGTCAGGATCACATGCTTCACTAGTGCATATATTAATGCTGGCTGTCATTAACATGCCATTGTGAGACCTTGCAAGTCCACCGCCATAACGGTATTAGTCTACATTTAAGCTAACAACAATCATGTCTTATCTGGCTATAGGATCATTTTAAGATTGTGGGAACTACATGTTAAGGGGGGCTGTCACTGAAGGAATGTCTACCTGAGAAGTACTGGGAAAACCTTACACCTCATACATTTCCTTCACAATGCTTGCAGATGCAGGAGATGCCTTCATGGACCTGAATTGTACTTTTTACAAAAAAAAGCACAAAAAAAAAAGAAAAGCACCCGGACTCTGGTCCGTTCCTAACCTGAGCAGCCCAGCCAGGTACTACTCAGTCATTAGGTGGTGCCTTCTCTCCTCCCTATTGCGCCTTGCCAGGCTGCACATTACCTCCGCATGATTGGTGGAGATGCTGGCCTGGATCCCCCGAAGACACTCCAACTGCTGCCGCATGAGGGCCAGCATCTCCACAAGTGCAGCCTTGCCTGAAGTTGGAGCCCCTTGGGGTGTGGCCTGGTGAGGAGGTAGTGGTGTGTGAGAGGGGAGGGTCTGGGTCCCGGCTGGAGGGTGTTGCAGAATGGGCAGTTATGTGGTTGGGCCCAGTGGTGGTGATGGCGGCCATTCCAGTGCACTGCTGTGGGGGGGGGGGGGGGGGGGGGTTTGGTTGGTGTGTTCACTCCAGTGAGGGCACTGGCAATAGCCTCAGTCTCTGGAGGAGGGGGATGGTGGGGGTCGAATGCCTGTTGTGTGGCCGGAGGTCCAGATGGTGATTAAACCAGCCTTATTACATCCTCCTCCTCTGAACCAGTGCCCTCAGCTCTGCTTCTCTCCTCCTCCCTCTGCACTGGTTCCTGCTGGCCGTGCCTTGTTTCTCCACTTCCTGCTCCAATGGAGCAGAGTCCCCCGCCTCTGCCTCAACACTGTACCCATACCTAACTATCCTAAACTATCTGACATCTAGGCTTGAACCTGGATGATACTCCTAATTATCTGTCATTTGCTAGATGTGATCTATTATTTGGCTCTTGGTCTTGATCGTTCTTGGCTCCTAACGCTATCTTGATTGCAGCTGTGGTCTGTAACAGCATAGGCTGCAGTGGGCACACCAATACATGGACTATCTATTGGTTGATTACTGTTGTTGTACCCAGGAATCACAGTGATTTGCCAGCTTCATGGATTTAATTACACATCCATTAATCCCTTGTTAATCCAAAGAGCTGACATGTCAGTGTCCTTGTTGGTCATCATGTACATGTGTGTGATGTACATGTGGTGGCATGTTGATATATGTAACTCCAGCTGCTGGCACCTGTCTCAGAAGGTCCTTGCCACCTCCTCCTCTCCACTCCCCTCCTCCTACTGCTCTTCCTCCTCCTCCTCTCCACCACTCCTCTCCTCCTCATCCGCCACCTCCTAACCACCACTCCCCTCTGCCTCCTCCTCCTCTCCACCACTCCTCTCCTCCTCCCCACCACTCCTCTCTTCCTCCCCACCACTCCTCTCCTCTCCACTACTACTCCCCACTACTTCTCCTTTCTCTCCTTTCTCTCCTCCTCGCCTCTCCTCCCCACCTCTCTTCTCCTCTCCCCTCCTCTCTCCTTCCTCCATATCAATCCCAAAAATAATAGAACGATAAATAGAAATAACTGTTACTGTAAATATATGATGGAAAACAATTGTGCGTATTTAATAACTGTTGGAGGATGGGGTGTGGGGGATCGGATGAGGCTGGGGTGTATTGAATGACCTAGCTCTATGTGTCTCACTCTCTATGTGTTTTCTATAAATTATGTGTATTGCAATTATGTGTAATCTGTAAATATGTGTAATCAAGGATTAAGTGTAAAACGTAAATAGAATAATATAAATGAACAAAACCACAAATTACTCCTCTCAAAAAACTCCTGCTCTCTCTCAAAAACCTCCAGGGTCTTTGTCCCGTCAATCGGGCATAGTTGAATGTAATAGCTCTGTAACGCAGCAGAATTCCAAGCCTGCAGGCTTTGCGGGGGTGCCGTTGCCCCTACGGGCTTGGATATTCATGGGGCTGTTAGACAATAATAATAGTAAATGAGCATTTTACCAGTAGGTTTTCCATAGTGTCTACCACCCCATCACACTCAGGTCTGGAGCATCTTCTATCACACAGATTTTTATAATGGACATTGCTTCTTACATACAATGTTCCACCACTATGTGCCTCTTACTTTGAGGACCATGAGGAAAGGTTCAGAAAGGTTGATTGACAAACAAAAATTACAAAGTTCAACATATTCTTTCAGCAAGAAAATTATTTTTTTGCGTTAAAAGTAATATTTAAATCGTATTATTATTTTTTATCAAAGGTGGAACATTTGCTATGCCCCATTACCCTCAGCTGTATTTATCTGGTCTGACAAGACATTCAGCATTTTTTAAATTGTCCTTGTAAAAAAAGATTGTAAAACAGTGGTATAGATATCTTTAAGATTGGTCAGAGTAAGTTGTAAATGTATTTTTTTATTAAACGTAGAATGATCATTCCATTATATACTTCCATACCACTCAGTATTTAGCATTATATAATTAATGCTTTGATGAATAGAAGTTGAGGTTAGGGCAGGATTTACCTATCTCTCCCAGACACACGTATACATTCTGTATCTTCATTACATCCCTAATTTACATATATTTTTACATTCCAAGAGTACAAGGAAACTACACGCACCAGTAATTATGTAGTGCAAACAATTACTATTGCTATGTAGAGCTTTTAATTAATTAGCACTTTAACTGCAACTTCTAAATTTGATTGTAACAGCGATGGCATATAAGTACGAAGCAACCATGAAATTGCCCTTGCACAGTATGGTATTTACTACATAATTAAATTGTCAATAATTGCAATGAGATTAGATACAATATCTACTTTCCAAATTATAATGGTGCTGCTGTATTTAATGTATGAAAATTGTTAATTATGAATAGTTTAAACATAGTTTAACTGCTGCAACCACTATACAGAGGTTTTGTAACCTGAGTATGATTACTGAATTTCAATAACTATAAAGACCAACTCAATGTGATAAACGATTCCTACTAGTGAGCCTCTCCTTCTGGATCGCTCCCCTATTTTGCTGAAGTACCTCAATGAAGATGTGAGCTATATCGTGTAGGGTCACCCAAGAATGGGCAGGTCATGGCAGAGAGGTCAGACAAATCGCAGTCCACTGGAGAAGGAACTGGCAACCCGCTCTTTGCTATGAAAAACTTATGAATAGACATGGATAAACACAGCTAGAGGCATAGATTAATGTGCCTGCCGTGCTGCGGTCCATGCGGTCAGCGGGAGTCAGACACGACTGAAGGATTGACAACAACAACTTGTAAATGTGTACAGAAAAGTTTAAACCATAGTTTGGGAAAAACTTCACATATTCATGATATATGTTACAAACTAACAACAACAGTAGTATGTAAGCCAAGATTACAAAACATGTTTAAAGAAAACTGCTAGACTCCCTGTAGTTTCAGGGACCAGGGTATCCTACTGGGGCTTACTCTTCTGCTTAGTTCTGTTATCAAGTTGTTATTTACAGTTGCAGTATTTCAATACAAATGAATAGATATCTGTCTGAAACTATGATTATTTTTATACCTCTCATATTTCTAATCATTTTAAGAACAAAGGCAATATGCCAGCTGCCACTAAAGAAAATTGAATACAATAGTTAAACATTAAGTGAAGTATTTATTCATTTTAAAATGTGTAAAAATGTCATCAAGTCACATTATCAAGACCAGTGCTTCATAAGAGCATACTGTAAATATGACACATCAATTGCCTTTTTACATTTTTACTACGCACGCGCTTATGCTGTGAGCAAGATAGAAATAATATTGATGATGGTAAGATATCATCGCTACCTTGTCGTGGTGAAGGGGCTTGTGTACTTCGATGAAGCTATGAGCTATACCATGTAGAGTCAGCCAAGATGGGCAGGTCATGGCCGAGAGGTCAGACAAATCATGGTCCACTGGAGAAGGAACTGGCAACCTACTCCAGTATCTTTGCTAAGAAAACGTTGTGGACAGGCACAACCAGAGCCATAATGATATGGCACCGGAAGAGGAACACCTCAGGTCAGAAAGTGCCTACCACACTACTGAGTAAGAGCAGAGGGCAAGTACAAGGAACACCAGATCTAATGAAGTCGTTGGACCAAAGCCGAAAGGACACCCAGTTGCGGATGTGTCTGGAGGGAAAAGGAAAGTCTGATGCTGCAAAGATCAATTCAGAATAGGAACCTGGAATGTTAGAACTATGAACCAAGGCAAACTAGATGTGGTCAAGAAGAAAATTACAAGGTTAAAAAATGATATCCTAGGAAATGGTGAACTTAAATTGACTGGAATGGGACAACCACCAGATCTTCTACTGTGGTCAAGAATCCCGCAGAAGAAATGGAGCAGCCATCCTAGTCAAGCAAAGAGTGGCCAAAGCAGTGATCAGTTAAACCCAATAAATGACAGAATGATTCAATCTGAATTCAAGGCAAGCCATTTAATATCAGAGTGATCAAAGTCTATGCTCCAACCACGGATGCTGAAGAGGCTGAAGTTCTACAAAGACATTCAACACGTCATAGATATAACATCAAGAAAATATGTTACTATCATCATAGGAGACTGGAATGCTAAAGTAGGGAACCAAAGGACACCTGGAATAACTGGCTAATTTGGCCTTGGAGTACAAAATAAAGCAGGTCAGAGATTAGTAGAATTCTGTCAAGATAATTCTCTGGTCGTAGCAAACACCCTCTTCCAACAGCCTCCGAGACGACTCTAGACATGGACATCATAGAAATCAGATTGACTATCTACTTTGCAGCCAAAGATGGACAAGCTCTATACAGTCAGCAAAAACAAGACCTGGAGCTGACTGCAGCTCAGACCATGAGCTTCTTATTGTAAAGTTTAAAATTAAACTGAAGAGCAGAGGGAAACCCATCAGACCAAGTATATACGATGGATAGAGTGGAAGTAAAGAATACATTTAAGGAATATAGAATGCCTGAAGAACTTTGTACCGAAGTTTGCAACGTAATGCAGGAAACAGCAACAAAGAACATCCCTAAAAGAAAGAAAAGTAAGAAGACAAACTGGCTGTCTGATGAGGCTTTGAAAGTAGCCCAGGAAAGAAGGAAAGCGAAAGGTAGTTGAGATAAGAAAATATTTGTCCAACTGAATGCAGAATTCCAGTGGATAGCAAGAAGAGACAAGGTGACATTCTACAATGAGCGATGTAAGAGATTGAAGAAGATAAACAAATGGGTAAATCAAGAGATCTATTGAAGAAAACTGGGAACCTAAAAGGCACTTTTCAAGTGGGCATGGCAAAAGATAAAAACGGTAGGGACTTAACAGAAGAAGATCAGATAAAGAAGAGGTGGGAGGAATACACTGAAGATCTATACAGGAAGGATCTTAACAGCAGTGATGACATCAATAATTTGTCCAATGAGTTGGAGCCAGGCATCTTGGAGAGTGAAGTGAGATAGGCCCTAGGATGTCTTGCTGATAATAAGGCTGCAGGAGGTGATGGAATCCCAATTGAGCTATTCAAAATTCTACAGGATGATACTGTAAAAGTGTTACTTGCCTTATGCCAACAAATTTGGAAAACTCAACAATGGCCAATAGACTGGAAAAGGTCAGTCTACATCCCAATCTCAAAAAAAGGCAGTGCGAAAGAGTGCTCCAATTATCAAACAATTGCACTCATTTCACATGCCAGTAAGGTAATGCTTAAGATTCTACAAGCTTGACTCCAACAATATATGGATCAGGAACTACCAGATGTGCAAGATGGGTTCCGCAGAGGAAGAGGCCCAAGAGATCAAATTGCCAATGTCCGCTGGATGACAGAGAAAGCAAGAGAGTTCCAGAAAAACATTTACTTCCGCTTCATGGACTATTCTAAAGCCTTTGACTGTGTGGATCACAACAAAATGTTGCATGTCCTTAAAGAGTTGGGAGTATCAGATCATTTCATCCTCCTCCTAAAGAATCTGTATGTCGACCAAGAAGCCACGGTCAGAATCGAACATGGGAAAACAGAATGGTTCAAGATCAAAAAAGGAGTGCGACAAGGTTGTGTATTGTCACCCTATTTATTCAACGTATATGCAGAGGACATCATGTGTAAGGCTGGACTGGATGAATCCAAAGCCGGAATCAATATTGCTGGAAGGAATATCAACAACCTCAGATATGGCAATCTCACTTCCTGGCAAATAGACAGGGTAGAAGTGGAGGCAGTAACAGATTTTAATTCCCTTGATTTCAAGATCTCTGCAGATGGTGACTGTAGTCCTGAAATTAAAAGATATTTGCTTCTGGGAAGGAAAGCTATGGCAAGCTTGGACAAGCTTGTAAAAAGTAAGGATATTAAACTATCAACAAAACTCTGCATAGTTCGAACTATAGTATTCCCAGTAGTAACATATGGATGTGAGAGCTGGACCATAAAGAAATCTGTAGAATTGACGCCTTTGAATTGTGGTGTTGGAGAAGACTGCTTAGAGTCCCTTGGACTGCAAGAAGATCCAATAAATCAATACTTCAGGAAATCAAGACAAACTGTTAACTGGAAGGTATGATCATGAGGCTGAAGCTCAAATATTTTGGCCATATTATGAGACCTCAGGATTCCCTAGAAAAGACTCTGAGGCTGGGAAAGCTTGAAGGCACAAGAAGGAGGTGATGACAGGCGGAGATGGATAGATGAGGTCACAGAAGCAATGAACATAAACTTGATAGAGCGACAGTGACGCACCTTGCGTGCTGTGAGAGATGCACCTTGCGTGCTGTGGTCCATAGAGTCATGGAGAGCTGGACGTGACTAAACAACTAAACATCAACAACAAGATAAATATATGAAGTCATTATCTGGAAATATACAGTAAGAAGGTGAGTGTGAAGTATATAATTATAATTAACAATAGTTTTGTAATCATTTGTAATTCAGATCTCCTAATAAGTGTTAAGCTTCTTGGTCAGTCTAGTGTGGTCAAGCAACAATATTAAATTGCCTAAAGATACTTGACTGCAGCTCAGACCTTGTTATTTACTTGTTATTTTACCAATACTGTGTAAACTAGGCTATAGTGTTATTGGACTGCTGTAGCTTAGGAAAAGCTTGCCATGTTTGTGGACTATTTAACAAACTGACAACATCTCTATTTCGGTAAGGCATGAGAACATTTCTAAAGAACACATAATTTAGTGAATTCTGCTAATGTGTAGAAGTTTATTATCCTTCCTGTTCAGTGCGTGAGGGAGTATATACAGAGCAGGGAAAACAGCTGCTTGAAGACCATATACAGGAAAGACGTCAAAAAAGTTAAGTTCAATCACTAATGAAATAAACACTCCCCTGACATATGATCCTCTGTGCTGAATATAAATATAAACTAAGCAGAGCACCCCACCTCTCTCTCCAAGCCAGAATACAGTGCTGAAATATCCTTAGACAGAATCAGTGCCTTCATTTTAATGTTATTGTTTAGTCATTTAGTCGTGCCTGACTCTCCGTAACCCTATGGACCTAAACACTCCAGGCACATCTTGTTTCTGGTTGTACTCATTCATAAGGTTTTCATGGCAAAGATACTGGAGTGAGTTGCCAGTTACTTCTCCAGTGGACCGCAATTTGTCTGACCTCTCTGCTATGACCTGCCCATCTTGTCGTGGTGATGGGGTTTGTATATCTCAGAGAAGCTCACAGCTTCACTGAGGTATATAAACCCCATCACCACGACAAGGTAGCCATCCAGAAGTGGATTAATTTCGTACATAGATGCTTATATTGATAATTTGTGGCATCCTTCAAAAACATTTGGAGTTTGTCAAAAACTACCTTGTAATTTAAGTTAGTGCATCTGTCTTTCAGTATTCTGGGTCAGTGCATTCCAAGCTTTTCCTGCAGGACACATTAACTGGACACCTGACCTCTAACCTAATAGACTATCTATATTGTATGTAGTAGTGCATATATTATATATTTAGTTACTTTTGGTTTCATTAAGCTAAGAAGACATTTCTATTCAGGGAGAAATTAATTAATCCATTCCTAATTAAATACATTGCAGTGGATTAGAAGCACAATGTTGTGAACAACTGGAGACCAGAATATTATTAGTTTATGGGTGAAAAGCATCATCAAAAACAAGACAATTAAAACTGGTATTTGAAGTACTAGCTTTTAAAGAAATAAATAATTCTATGCGATTGTCAGCATATACTCTGTAGAGATCCTGCTTAATCCCTGCATTAGTATATATATATATATATATATATATATATATATATATATATATATATATATATATATATATATATACAGTATATATATATATATATACAGTATCTCACAAAAATGAGTACAACCTTCACATATTTTTAAATATTTTCTTATATATTTTCATGTGAAAACACTGAAGAAATGACACTCTGCTACAATGTAAAGTATTAAGTGTACAGCCTGTATAACAGTGTAAATTTGCTGTCCCCTCAAAATAACTCAACACACAGCCATTAATGTCTAAACCGTTGGCAACAAAAGTGAGTACAACACCAAGTGGAAATGTCCAAATTGGTCCCAAAGTGTCAATATCTTGTGTGGCCACCATTATTTTCCAGCACTGCCTTAACCCTCATGGGCATGGAGTTCACCAAAGCCTCACAGGTTGTCACTGGAGTCCTCTTCCACTCCTCCATGATGACATCATGGAGCTGGTGTATGTCAGAGACCTTGCACTCTCCCACCTTCTGTTTGAGGATGCCCCACAGATGCTCAATAGGGTTTAGGTCTGGTGACATGCTTGGCCAGTCCATCACCTTTACGTTTAGCTTCTTTAGCAAGGCAGTGGACTGCCCAGCCACCCAATCTCCGAAGGGAGGGGATCATGCTCTGCTCCAGTATGTCACAGTACATGTTGGCATTCATGGTTCCCTCAATGAACTGTAGCTTCCAGTGCAGGCAGCACTCATGCAGGCCCAGATCAAACATATATACACATATATATATATATATATATATATATATATGTATATATGTTTTCTATACTATGTTGTGTTGATTCCCCTTATAAGCATTTACCTGCTGATGTCAGATGCTGTCCCCACTCTCTCTGCATCGCTGTTTACATTTAAACTGAGAGTTTCAACTCATATCAGTGTTTTTTGTGTTCTCTGTGTCTTATCGGTTTATCTGTCATTTCAAAGATGAAGCCCTGGCTTGGGGCTCCCCTCTTCTGGAACAGGACAGTCCAGTCTTGGGTAATCTAAATGACTTTCTTGAGGCCATGTGCCTAGTTTTTGATGACCCCAATCGATGTGCTACAACAGAAGCAACTCTCCTTCATTTGCATCAAGGAAGGCACTCTGTGGCTGAATATGCTGCTGAATTCAGACAGTGGGTTGCTGATACTACCTGGAACCAATCAGCCCAGAGGTTCCACTTCAGAAAAGGTCTCTCAGAAGCTATAAAAGATGAGCTAGCTCGTGTTGATCTTCCTGCTGACTTTGATGCATTTGTGCATTTAGCTATCCGTATTGATCGGAGACTGTCTGAAAGAAGATTGGAAAGACAGGGCTATTTTAGACCAAGTGCTACTCCTATTTCCTACTCAAGAATTTCTACTCCGACCCCACAAACACCTACAGACTCTGAGCCAGAGGCTATGCAGGTAAATCTAATAAGAGGGCCATTATCCATCTATACATTAAACTGGAAAAATGTGAGTTTGAACAAACAGAAATTCAATTCCTGGGGTATGTAATAACTCCCAAAGGTTTAAGTATGGACGCAAGTAAAATTAAAGCTGTGCTGGACTGGCCCATCCCCAAGAATGAAAAAGATATTCAGAGATTTGTGGGGTTTGCCAATTTTTACAGGCGTTTCATTAAGAATTTCTCTGCCGTTATTACACCGATCGCTGAACTTACATGTAAAGGGACTCCTTTTCGGTGGTCCGATAAGGCTGATACCGCATTTTCCAGATTAAAGACTCTGTTTACATCTGCCCCCGTCCTGGTACATCCTCAGCCGGAATTACCATTTATTGTGGAAGTTGATGCTTCTGATTCAGCTGTTGGTGCTATACTGTCTCAAAGGACTGGACCTAAGATGCTGTTACATCCGTGTGCCTTCTATTCCCGCCAGATAGTGCCAGCAGAAAGAAACTATGACATAGGGAATAAAGAACTATTGGCTATAAAAGCTGCCTTCACCGAATAGAGACATCTCTTGGAGGGAGCCACCCATCCAATTACTGTCCTCACAAATCACAAAAATCTGAAATGTATTCGATCAGCTAAGAGATTGTCAGCCAGACAAGCATGCTGGTCCCTATTCTTCTCGAGGTTTAATTTTTTGGTTACATACCGTCCTGGCTCCAAGAATGGTAAGGCGGATGCCTTATCTAGAATAGCTGACCCCCTCCATACTACCGTAACCAAGATCACCATCTTGCCGGAGGATATATTTATTGGAGTCACATTTCCTTCTGATCTGATGTCTCGCATTAAAAAGGGCTACGCTGAAGACCCAGTTCTTCGTGATCCTCCTTGTGATCTCCATATGACGATGCTTAATGGGTTTTGGACTTTTTAACAACATCTCTGTTTGCTCCGGAGTCAGTGCGACTGAGCCTTTTACGTCTCTACCATGACTCAAAACCAGCAGGTCATCCAGGAATCCGAAAGACACAAGAGCTACTCGCCCGATCCTTTCGGTGGCTCAAGTATTATGAGGATGTTAAGAAGTATGTGTCCTCTTGTGATGTATGTGCCAGACATAAGACTCCTCGCTCATCCCCTGTTGGCTTGCTTCAGCCTCTTCCGATTACTCATCGTCCCTGGGGATCTATATCCATGGACTTTATTGTGGAACTACCTCCCTCTAAGGAACACACTACCATTCTTGTTGTTGTGGACAGGTTAACTAAGATGGGTCATTTCATACCAGATCGTGGTCTCCTTTCAGCTAAACAGACAGCTGACCTGGTTATTCGGGAAATATTTTGCTTGCATGGAGTGCCTGATGAAGTAGTTTCTGACAGGGGAGTGTAGTTTACATCTCATTTTTTGAAACATTTTTGTTCTAATCTAGGTATTAATGTAAATCTGTCATCAGCTTTTCATCCACAAAGTAATGGACATACTGAGCGTACCAACCAGACTTTGGAGCAATATTTGAGGTGCTATATTAGTTACCTGCAGGATGACTGGCTGGATTTTCTACCCACGGCGGAGCTTGCCTATAACGATGCCCAACACTGCTCTACTTCTTTGAGCCCATTTTTTGCCAACTATGGTTACCATCCAACCTTTCTAGTGAGTCTCCCAATTACTACTTCCATTCCTGCAGTCACTGATCGGCTAACCACCTTACGAGATTCCCAAGACCTGTTGAAGGAGACTCTTTCGAAGGCTCAGGACTGTTACAAGAGAGCTGCTGATAGGCATAGAACGGAGGCCACAGTTTATCATGTTGGTGACAAGGTTTGGCTGTCAACAAGGAATCTTAAGCTTAAGGTTCCTTCTCATAAATTGGGTCAGAGGTTCATGGGACCTTTTGAGATCATCGCTCAGATCAATGCTGTCACTTTTCGTTTGCAACTTCCAGATTCCATGAGAGTACATCCCGTGTTTCACGTTGCAGTGCTGAAACCTTTCCATGTTAACACTTTCCCTGGCCGAGCCCTGCCTGCCCCACCTCCAGTCCTCGTCGGGGATGGTGAGGATAAATACGAGGTGGAGAAAATTCTGGACTCCAGGATCTTCCGCAACCAACTTCAGTATCTGGTCTGCTGGAAAGGCTATGGTGAGGAGGAGAGTTCGTGGGAACCAGTGGACAATCTTCACGCTCCTGATCTCCTTCGGTCCTTTCATGTGCAGTACCCTGCTAAACGGGATAATAGAGGTGGGGCTAATGTGAGGAATTGACTCTGCTGGGTTTTGAACCCTGGTCCCCAGGCTGCTGAACCTCTTCCTTACCACTGCGCCAGCCTGCCTTTGTGAATTTCATTAAGATCTGATAACCTTGACTCTGCTAGCAATAGAATCAGTACCCAAGTCTCTTCAGCGGTGCCTGGTCAGGTGTCTGGTCCTTGGCTTTTATAAGGCACTTCCAGTCAATGTACCTTGCCAGATTATTGTGGTTCCTGTTCCCTTCAATAAAGCTTGTTCCTGTTTCACCTCCAACTTGCTGAATTGGATTATTGCTGACCTAGGCTGCTGGTCTCCAAAACCTTGTGATTCCTATATCATTACATCTACGCTGTTATACAGGCTGTACACTTACTACTTTACAATGTAGCAGAGTGTCATTTATTCAGTGATGTCACATGAAAAGATATAATAAAATATTTACAAAAAAGGGAGGGGTGTACTCACTTTTGTGAGATACTATATATATATATATATATATACACAGTATATATATACTGTATATATATATATATATATATATATATATATATATATTGTAACAGGGTCACTACCACTTACGGGGTAGTGCCCTGTTTTAACTCTTAACCTTAATGGAGGAAGGCTTTTCCACTCTTAATACACTTTTCCACTCTTAATACACTTTATTTACACTTCACATTGTATAAGAACTCAGCAAAATAACGCACACAGTCTATTCTGAATTGGACTCCAGGAGTGTCCCTCTTCTCTCAGGGATTACATCTCAGGGGATACTTGCCTGTAGTCTCAGGTCCCTCTCTCTCTCTCTCTCTCTCTCTCTCTTTTGCTCCCCTGGTTGGAGCAGTCTCTTTCTTCCCTGGTCAGAGCAGTTTCTCTCTCTCTGTCTCAGTCCTCTGGTTGGAGCAGTCTCTCTCTCCCTCTGCAGCCGTTCCCCTACTGGGCAATCACCTTTCTGGGATCTCTTTCTGGACTGCACGCTTTTGATACTCTCATGCTTGGAGCATCGGCCTCTGCTCACCAACTCCAGCTCAGGTCTTTCCTCACTTTGGCCTGTGTCTCCCAGGCAGCTCCAACCCGCAGCTCCACACACTGTCTCACAGACAGGCTTCTGGCAGGGACTACACCCATTTCTCCAAGGGAGCCTTTTATGGCAGGAGTTAACTCACTCCCTGTTGGAAAAAACACCATTTTACCTCCAGATCGGCCTCTAGGGGACACTCTGTTACAATGTGTACATATATATATATATATATATATATATATATATATATATGTATGTATATATACCTCTTCTGGATTGTTACCTTGTCATGATGATGGGGCTTATGTTCTTCAATGAACTACACCCTGTAGGGTCCTGTAAAATTGGCAGGTCAAAGCAGAGAGATCAGACAAATCACCAGAGAGAAGATGTGCCTGGCATGCTGCAGCCTAGGGTCACGGAGACTCAGACATGACTGAACAACTAAACAACTACAAAATATAAATATAAAGAGAGAGAAAGAGAGAGTATATATATATATATATATATATATATATAGAGAGAGAGAGAGAGAGAGAGAGAAAGAGATAGGTATAGCCCATTTAGTGCTCCACATAAGTTCCTGCATGTAGGAGCGATATGTAAGAAAAGAGATAAACGGGGCATTATAGCGCCATATTGCTCAGACAGGTCAGACAGCGCTATGGCGAATCAGAGAGCTGACCTGGGATTTAAAGGGCTAAACAGGGATTGGCGTTTAAAAACAGTACTATAGAGTGGTTTAGTGTTAAGCAGGGAATTAGAGAGCTCCATAGCGAATCAGAACCCAAAGGGGTAGCATTAAACGGCTTATACCTGTATGTGTATATATATATATATGTATATATATACTGTATATATATATATATATATATATATATATATATATATATATTATTTTATTTTTGCATACAGTTATTTCGTATATGTGTTCTGTGTTATTTATAGTGTATGTCACAACAGACCACTGAAGGTTGATAAAAATGTTACATGTGACATATATAACAAAAAAAAAAACACCTTGATGTGTAAGTATCTAGACTGCTAGTCTGTGTGTATCTTGAGGGGTTATCCTATGGGACTTACTCTTTCATTAAGTACTGTTGCCAAGTGTAAGTGAACAGGGATCTTAACTGACTCCATGGATTCTCACACTCTCCTATCAGATTTGTATTCATTTTATGAATTCTATCATAATTAAAGCAAAATGTAATATAATAGTTAAAAATTAAAGGCTGTATTTATTTATTTTAAGCGTTGTAAAGAATAGTTTTAGACATAATGAAGTCAATTTCTTTTAAAGAACATGTTAAAGATATGACACTTTAGTTGTCCTTTAAGCAGTACCATTCACACCCAACAGTACCATCACAACCCAGTAGCACCATTCACCATCCCAGCAGCACCATTCAACACCCTAACAGCCCCATTCACCCCTCAGCAGCCCCATTCAGCCCCAAACCCCCCGGCAGCCATATTCATTCCCAGCAGCCCCCTTGTAGCACCACTCAGCCCCGCAGCAGCCCCACAACCGCCCAGCAGCACCATTTACCCCCTTCCAGGAGCCCCATAACCCCCCAGCAGCCACATTCAGCCCCCAACCCCCAGTAGCACCATTCAGACCCTCAGCAGCCAATACAGCCCCACAGCAGCACCATTCACCCCTAGCTCAATTCACCCCTCAGTAGCACCATTCAGCCCCCAACAGCTCCACTCAACCCCATAAACCCCCAGCAGTACCATTCACACCCCAGCAGTACCATAATCCCCCAGCAACACCACTCACCCCCAGCAGCCACATTCAGCCCCCAACACCCCAGTAGCACTATTCAGCCCCTCAGAAGCCCAATTCAGCCCCCGACCCCACAGCAGCACCATTCACCCCCCAGCACCATTCACCCCCCAGCAGCCCCATTCCGTCCCTAACCACCCAGTAGCACCATTCAGCCCCCAGCACCACTCACCCCCCAGCAGCCCCATTCAGTCCCCAACCCCCCAGTAGCACCATTCAGCCCCTCAGCAGCACCATTAACCCCCCAGCAGCCCCATTCAGCCTCCAACATCCCAGTAGCACCATTCAGCCCCCCATCAGCCCCCAACCCCCCAGTAGCACCATTTACCCCCCCCCCCCAGCAGCTCCATAACCCCCCAGCAACACACTCACCCCCAGCAGCCCCTTTCACCCCCCGCAGCCCCCCACCCCCCACCCCCCCCCCCCATCAGTCTTAGGCTCGCAGGGCAATGAGCGGCTTTGGCGGTCATTGCCTAAGACGGCACGCATCGCTTTGCGAGGCTCGCAAGTGTAACAACAAATCGCAGTTTGACAATTATAATATTTGATTCCTATAAGAAATGTGCTAGATCCATGTGATTCATAAATATATATATAATATTATATAAATATATCATTTTATTTTGTCCATCAAATTCCAAGTTAAAAATATTTCATAGATTATTTTATTTCTTTGGAGAAATTATCTGCTTCAAATATGACGTTTATATACCGTGACGATTACTGTATATTTCCCAGTATAGCTTTTTGTTACAATGTTGATTGACAGATATCTGAGCTCACTCACGCTAATTCTACCATCACCATATCCTTGGATACACAGTATTTTATTTAAAATTAGATCATTTTATCTAATGTCATTAGAAAGGTCAGCCATATTCCATCACACATCACAGATTAAATTATCCATTTTATTTTTTGAAGCTTGAAAAATAGGAGGTTAAAACCAGAGATCTTTTTTTATGAATATTTGAAATTAGAACTTGGTACCCCTTTTTTACTTTCCACATGTGAAAATTTTATGAGGATATATATGCAGTTTATGTTTGAAAATATATGTAGTAATACTTAAATGGTTACTTTGTAACAGGGTGATGAAGGAGCATAATGCTTTGAAAGCTCAATATATTTTAGTTAGCCATTAAATATATCACTTTTTTGCCTGTTTTGTTATTCTTTATAACAAAAGATGCCATAAGCAATCAAATCAGTTTTTGAAGAAATAAATTCAGTGTAGGTTTTAAAACGTTCTTTTCCCACCCACCCCCATTAGGTGTCCGGTAAATGAGAGAGGATCTATAGTAGACATCTGATACCCGAGTTGCTGAAGTCTAAAATACCAAAATTCAAATATAATTTTTAAAAACTACTCTAATTTTGTTTTTTCAAATACTGATTTGCTTCTTAATTAAAAATTAACCCACATTGTACATCCACTACTGCCGCCCTTTAATGTCTTTCTTAGCAAGTAATAAAATGTGTATTTTTATGGTCACAGATGTGAATATTGTGAACTTGACCCAACTCAAGTCACATATGATTTACTACGATGACAACTTAAGCAGCAGTGAAAATCCAGTAATAGCTAAATGTAATCTTACTGTTGAAGTTGTGTCTAGATTTCAGCGGGCATGCTGCTCTCCATTCGCTACCTATCATGTGTCCAGGTCGTGGGAGAGGATCTGCCTGTGGGACCTTATATGTTGTCCTGATAACATGGTGTATCTATGTCCTTTCCTGCAGTGGCTATTGCTACTAAACCTACACAGTCATAAAAATATCAGGAAAGTGGAAGATCCTCTTTCACCTGCTGGACACCTAGAGCTTGATTCAATTCGAAGCCCGCATCTCGCGGTTTACAGGCTTTATGCCTGTGGGCTTGCTGCGGGCTTGAACTCTGCTAGTATCCCAGTACTATACAATTGGAAGCCCGCAAGTTAGGGGCTGAAAGTCAAAACGTAAACCATGCACTCGTATGTAGCGTTTCAGGGTGGGAACATGATCAATTAAGCAAGGCCGTAACTACCCAATACCCGTAACAGCCAATAGAAAATTAGATCATCATTTGCTCAGTAAAACATGGAGGTTACATGTCAATCAATTAGCGTTTGGGGGTTCAATATGCGATTGGACTCGCAAAACCTCAAAATACAAAATAATAAAAATGAATGCCAATACTGTTCTAGTCCATGTGGGTCACCTGATATGTATTAACTCATTGATTCCCGATATCAAAACAACCCAGAAAGGAAACATCCCCCCCAAAAAGTTTACTGCCGATTTGCGAGCTTGAGACTGTTGTACAATTAATTATATTGTCTTTCATCCCTTTCCACATAATTTACAGTGCAGTATTGATCTTTTCTTTACATTTACACGGACAGGGGTTGAACTCCTTTGCGAGTCCTATCTGGAACTCGTAGGATTTGCTCCTACAATTGCCGTTTACGGGTGTGAAAACATTTGCGGGCTTGGGGAATTGTAGCAATTGAATAGCGATTTGTGAACTCTTGCTGACGTGAAGGATGGGGCGTAAGTTCTAACAAGTTTTAACAACCGCAAGGATTTCAAGTCTGTAACCCGTAACCTGTTTGTAGCCCGCAAAAAGACGCCAATTGAATAGCAAAATAACTTACGGCCTCCTTTATGGGCTTCAGTAACTAACAATTGCTCAATTAAATCGGGCTCCTAATAAGGGGTGGAGAGGAGTTGGGGTACTGGAAGCTGAAAAGCTAATTTTAAAAGTTGGTTTGAAAAGCTACATTGGCTTTAGTCATCAAATATTGTTTATTTTATTGCTAATAAATAACTATAAAATATTTTAAGTGGACAAAACACATCCTCTCCAATTAAGCATGAAAAAACTTAAATTTCATATTCAAGATCAAAGATCACATTTCATAAGAAATACACTACATTTTGTGTCCACAAACATTTTTAAGTTTATAATTTACATTTAATAAAACAAAACAGATTTCAGTTATAAAACGTACAGCTAGATCACATTCCTACCAATAAACCTTTTATTGTATTATAAGGCACTATTGGTATACAGTACTTTGTGTCAGGTGCACATTTAAGACTTTTGTGGGATGTAAAGACCAAAGGAAAAAAATTGAATTGGCTAAGGCTATAGCTGAATAAAAATAGAACAAACCTGTTGATCAAGACTGATTTTCCAACAAACTACATTTTACAATTAAGCTCCTTTCATCTGTTATGATTAAGAGATTGTTCTTGAACAAAAACATCTACGTTTTCTAGTACTTATTGAGTGCCATAAAAATTTCCATAATGACCTTTCTCTTGTCAGATTTGATTGCATATAATTTTGTTTATCACTGTTTACAAACTATTTTAGCTCTGAGCACCAAGAAAGAACATTAATTTATCTTCTAATAATGAAAAACAAATAACATCACCATCTTGTCGTTCTTAGTGAAAGGCTTTAATAACTGGCGCATGATTATTATAATTGTTTAGGTAACAAAATGAATTCCATTTGGTTCTTCTCTACTTTCAAGTCTTTCTATCTTATAAAGTTTCGAAATAAATATGCGTTAAAATTCTTTATAACAGTACTTTCATATGAAACACAAATTTTATAAACTCATTGCCTGTTCCCTATACTACACTCTAGAACAAAATGGTGGAGATTCATTGTAGAAGTTCACACCATATGTTAGACCCACTCATAGACAAAACTTCTTTATGGCTCCATAGTGTAGTGTCAGGTAAAACGTTCAAGTATAGAGTCCAATGTAAACATTCTCATTAAATATAATCAACGATATATAAAATTATGGAGTGGGCTATAATAACATAACCTTATGGCTGTTTTCTGTAAAAGCTCTTCTACGTTGCATGGAGACACACCTACAAAACACAATTACTATATTATGTATGACCTGTATCTCATGAGTCCACTGACACCACATATTTAAAGTATTACATGATTTAGTGGTCAAATGAATACTAGAAATTAGAATTACTTTATGGAGACATAACATAACCAACACTTATTTGTAATTACTTCTTTATGTGCTTTGATACATTTAACCATATGAGGTGGTATGGCCAATGTCGGTACTGACAGAAGATGCTAGATCACATCTACTATGAGAAAGAGTAAATCATGACTTAATTCTATATGGTAGAATTGGTCTTTCTGAGGGATATATGGCTATTGCTCCTTAGCTGTGTGGAAACGTTTTTAACTTTCCCCCATATCAAATGTTTGTACATGACTCGAGAATAAACTCAAGTTTCACAGATATATATTATAAAACATGGTCAGAACATATAGAATGAAACATCTGTCGGTGTGTTTTATGACCAATTACCTCTTGAACGCTACTTTCCACAATGCACAAGAACAGTTTATAGATATACTTCTGGGTAAAAAATGGAAACATGATTCCTTCCAAGTATAATTGTTCTGCTGATCTGCTCAGATAAAATCAGAATTGCTTTGCTTCTATGCTGTTGAGATGATTTAAATTTCTTTCTCTGTTTACTGGGTTATTTAAACTACTTTTTGCTTCAATTATTTGGTAGTACACTGACAAGTGCAAATTATCTTTAAAACATGTCTAAATTACATCAATCCTAAAACCCTCAAAATCTTCAAAAACTCACTAAAACACATCTGTTTAAAGAAGCTTATTAACTTCAGCATTAAAATGCATAAACTGCATACTCTACCACATTGCTCACCCTCCATTTGTATCAGCCTACTGCCATCCGCTCTGCCATCTGGCATTTAGCAACCTCACACCCCACCCTTACCTTCTTGATTGTAAGCTATTGGAGCAAGGACTTTAACTCTATTGCACCAAGCTGTCTGCTGATCCATTTGTACTGTATCTGAACTTGTATTTCTAATTACCTTAGAATTTGTATATCACTTTGTAATTTGTAATGTACCCAGTGTACTTTATTCTACTTTATAAATAGAGCTATGGAAAATGGTATCACTTTATGAATAAGAGTATAATAATGCTAATAATAATAATAATAATAATAATAATAATAATAATAATAAGTCAATGGGGCACATAAGACATTAACATGCCATAATGCAGAAAAGGATGAACAGAAAATGTTTACCCATCTATATTTACAATGGAAAGATTATCATCTTTCTACTATAACATAGTACATGTGTATTTGGTTTTGGCCAAAAGGTAAACATATTGTGACCTTAAAAAAGGGTTTTATTATATTTTTGTTATATCTCGTGACAGAAAACATATTTTATTTGTATATACTCGAGTATAAGCCGAGTTTTTTCAGCCCTTTTATTAAGGCTGAAAAAGTCCCCTCGGCCTATACTCGAGTCACCCTGTGTCTCTTTCCACACCGTGTCTCTCCACACTCGAGTCTCTTTCCCTCCCCCTCCCTTATCATCTTCCACATCCTCCCTCCTCAATCTCCCTCCTCAACCTTCCTCCTCAACCCCCCTCCTCAACCCCGCTCCTCATCCTCAACCCTCCTCCTCATCCTCAACCCCCCTCCTCAACCTCAAACCCCCTCCTCACTTTACCCCTCTATAATAACCTCCCCCTCTCCCTTTCCCCTCACTTACATTCAATCTGCTCCTCCGCTCCTCCACCCATCTTCTGCCTGCGTCGAGACCCAGCCAATGCTAATGAAGTGACGCTCATGGGAACGGGAGGGGGAGGGAAAGAGACATGAGGGAGCGGGGTGAAATAGACACAGGGAAGGGAGAGGGGGGGAAGAGACACAGGGAAGGGAGAGGGGGAAGAGACACAGGGGAGGGAGAGGGGGAAGAGACATAGGGAAGGGAGGGAGGTGGGAGAGACACAGGGGAGGGAGAGGAGGGGAAGAGACACAGGGGAGTGAGATGGGGGAGAGACACAGGGGAGGAAGAGAGTGGAGAGACACAGGGGAGGGAGAGGGGGGACACAAGAAAGGGGCACAGAGGGCACATAAGAGAGAAACACAGAGGGCACAAGAGGGACACAGGGGGCAGCACATTTGCAACCCTCGACTTATACTCGAGTCACCAAGTTTTCCCAGTCTTTTGTGGTAAAATAGGTGCCTCGGCTTATACTTGGGTCGGCTTATACTCGAGTATATCTGCCTTTTGCATGTTATTTTGTAATTTCAATTCCCCAACTTTGTTTCACCAGTTGCAAACCCATCAGTCAGAAATAGATTTAATTATTTATATACTTTATGAATTCTTTTTTTCTTTTTTTTAATAACACTATTTATTTACTGTTGTATAAGAAATATGCATTGTATTTGTTTAAGCACTATTCTCATGGTTCTAATACATTACATATACATATACCCAGTAACAACCATATTTTTATTTCAGAACATGTTATATTTTCTACTATTAGCAGTTTGGTTCAGTTGCATATTTTTTCACATACACGACCATAATAAGGGAAAAAATGTAAAACAAAATGACATATTGTCTTAATAATGTCCTATAAAAATCTTAAAAAGTGTTAATTTTATAAAAACAACTACTAAATTACTTATGCGCTATGTCTCATGAGTCCACTGACACCACATATTTTAAGTATTACATGATTTATTGGCCAAATACAGGGTAGTAATTAGGATGGCTGTTCAGACCTGTTTTCTTTCCCTCAATTGAATTCAAAAGGCAAATGCTATCACTGACCAGACAAAACATCTTTTGGCATAAGAATAAGCCTGCAAAAGTATAAAGTAAAGTAGACACATCAAGGAAATTAGGTGTAGTTGACCTGTCTTCTCGTACAGAATTACAGAGATTGGAATCTTTGCTCAATTGCCTACAATTAAATATAATGTCACCCACCAAATTTGACCAATTTTACATCATTATTTCTCACACAGAGTCATTATGTTTCATGAATAGAATTCTAAATCTTTTTACTCTTATATGCAGATACCAAACATTTATATGTTGCCAGTTGGGTTTGGCTGAACAAAATTCCAACACTGTTCACTGCATGAAAATTCTAGCACTTAATGTAAATATCTTAAAGGAAAAACCATAAAAGTTATCAAAGGAATACTCTCAATGCTGTGTGGTGTCAGGTTAAGAAAAAAATGTTATGTGAATTATTGTTAAACATGGTGGATCATGTTTTTTTTTTGTATTTGCAGAATTTGTAATTTTGCATTTATTATTAGAATTATTAATACATATGGAAGTTGATGACACTTAAGATGTATTTATTGATACAGTATTCACAAAATATGTAAACATGTTTTGATATTTTTTACTATCCTCTACTGGAGAAACCAAGTAAAAAGGTCACCTCACCACAACGAGAGATGAAGGGACTTCAATATCTCAGAACAATTTTAAGTGATTGTAAATGGGACACTTTGTGTTAACTGGAAATATGAGCTGAAAAAGCATAAAGGTGGAGACTGTGAATGACCTCATATATTTCAGGGTGTTACCTTATTGATTATATCCATGTGTTTATTATAATATCATTTATTTTGTTGTTCTTTCTCCAGAGGTAGGTATGATCTATCATTATGGCTACGTTACAAATAAAAGTTAATAATAATACTGTAATTGGTCACACACAAATTAAATTACTGCAACAAATACTGAATATGATTATGATATTAAGAATCATTATATTTTGATATTTGAACAAATTGGTGGTCCATATGATATTTATTCATGTATGGTGCCATTATTTTAATTGCTCATAATAAATAAACATTTGTTAATGGAACTACATAATCGTTTTCTCTGGATAAAGTACAGTCATTTTGAAACAATATCAGTATGGTGTATTATATTACCCTTCTAACTTGAATCAGAACCATCACCAGCATTTTTAATGCTAGTGCTCTTACAATAGGGTATCATTTGTTTATTTAGTGACTGATATGCTAAAAATAGGTATTTGCAAAAAAAAAAAAAAAACATTGTATATTTCAAATCTTCCATTTAAGATTTAGTGCTTTACACTTCAGCCGGCAAGCTTCTCTCCACCCCTTATCAGGTGTCCAGGGTGTCGGAGAGGATCTGCTCAAGAGGGGAGACTTTATCTGTTGATATGATAAAATTGCTTATTTGCCTTATTACCTTCAGTTGGTGTTGCAGATAACCCCACACAGGTCATAAATAATTTGGAACAAAATGGATTTATCCATCAATGCCCTGGTTTTAACTTTCTAAAACAATCAAAGTAATCAGTTTTGAGTAGTCATAAACCATGTACAATCATTTACGGGATTGGCAAAATTCTGAGTTATTTGTATAGTATTGTTCACCTATACTTACATGTTATTAAGTGTTATTTTCAGTATGTGCATTTCATTCTAAACATAGGCATATATATGTACAGTTATTCAAATTTCAAAATGTCTGTAAATAAATATAGCTACGTAGTAGACTGCATTATTACACTGATTTCATGACCATCAATAATAATCAAAAGTTCAAAAAGGTGAAACACAATAAACAAATACATACACACAGTTGCATATGTGACATCTGTTATATCTGTTCAAGCACTATTGCAGCAACAGAAGACCCAACTGACACACTTTTAAACCAGATGCCAATGAAACAGCCTTACCTAGCTATAAATCAAGTCGTAAAAAGAGAAACAAAGAAGGCACAGATCACCATTTTACTACCTCTATGACAGAGCTACACCAAAACATTGAGCAATGCTCTAAAGAGAAGCAATTCAAGTATTTTCACACCACAACATTATGTCAACGTACAAAACCTATAAATATCACCATGTTGTGTGTCAGCTCTATATCACTTTGACTCTTCATTACCTGATTTCAGTTCATCATTATCCAAATTACTGGTCCTGCTCTCTAAAAAGAATTTGTATGTATAATTTTTAAATTGAGCTTTAATTTTGCAAGAACACGTTTGAGATATGAGCCACATATTTATAATATAAATTTAAAAATAGGTTTAAAAAAGTATTTTTGAGCTTCTGTCATAAAAATAAGAAGATCATGCCATAAAACTAACATGCACTCTAGAATTGTACATACCGTATTTTAAATCTTTGCAAGCAACCTCCCCTGCCTCTCTGTGTTATCAATGGGAGGTCACATATGCACTGTCCTCAATAGTATATTGTTTTCTTGTTGATCATATTGCAGAGCTTCTAGTCTGAGAACTCTTTATATGTCATTGCAGAAAGCTGTTATCCTACTGAGGAACAGAACACGTTCAACGCCCAACGATTTAGGCAATTATTAGGGGCAGATGACACAGAGAGGCAAAGAGGAGGTTACAAAGATATTTTTGTAATAACAAACAAATGTAGAATTGCATATATTGACCTATATTTTATATTGACAATGCATTTTGCCCTGACACGTTTTTAATATCTTACATTTTGTCTTGGAGGATTTCATCACTGGTAGTTGCCAGCTGAAAGTGAATGAGAGACCAAGAAGATACCAGATTCTTATGGATTGATAATAAACTATCATTTTTAATCGATTGTGAAGTTGAATCAATGTGAGTCTCTCACAGTAACTTGTCATTCAATATTAAAATTAAATGAATTTGCTGAGTGTCTAGAGCAACTGAGGTGTTGCAAGATCTTTACTAACCTCACAAGAAGCAAAGAGAGTCTGTGAATTTTGACAACTGATGAGTCAATTAAATAATGGCCAACACATCACTTCAAACAGATTGTGTACGTTATAAAACTATCCTTAAGCAATCTGTGCTATTTACTACCACTACCAATGTGCAAAAAAATGAAAAAAGTAAAAAATAATTGCAGAGCACCCTTCCTGAACTAAGCCCTAAATATCCCCATTTTTCTAGCTCCAAATTAAGGCATATTTCAACTAAAATAAAGTTACATCACATTTGTATAAGTAGTATTAATACTTACCTAGGGCAATATTTCCTTCTACCATTGTAACTAAATTAACTAAAATGTTTATTAGATTTGCTGTTATAAAAAAAGTTGCCATTCCATTATTGGCACTTGGGGATAATGTTGCATTGTTTTCAGCAGTAATATAAGCCTCCAGTCAACTATGCAATTGAAACGCAAGAAAAGTAGTGTTCTAGTTAGAATAAATGTAAATTTATGCTGAGAACTGGTATAGACGGGCATTCTTTAGGCAGTCTCCTGGGACTGGTAATATTCCAAAGGGAAGAAAATCAACCAAGTAAAACCACAACAAAATTCATTACAATTGCCTCTGGAAAATAACTATTCGCAGACAGAGCACTAATGAAATTCCCGGTAGTACTACTGCATGGAACATGGCCCGTACATTTCCAGCACTGTGTTTTAAATTAATATACCTTGATCTACCTTCAAATTAGATATTTTTCTTATAGCGAAACTACATCCTTTTCAAGACCATGGAATATTTTTTTGTTGCTGGTAGATTAAATAATAAATTAAATATGAGTCTTGGTTGGAGTAACTGGTTCATTTTCTACAACAGTTCCTTCAATTAAAACATTCCAGGTTTAATGAGTTGAAACTCAAAAGAATAATTAGCTCGATTGCTAAACTACTCCCTTAACATTAGGGGCACTCATTTGCTATCTGTTTAATTAACTTTACTAGTGCAAGGAAATGCTTCATTTTATTTAAAAGGTTTTTTTGTTTTGGCAGGTCAATCATCTATCGTTGTGGTCTTTCTTAATGATGTGTGCCCTCCACTGCTGGAATTTTAAGCTAAACTTGTGAAATCCTAACCCCAAACGTACCATAAAATAAATGTGTCTTGCATTTTACCATGCCTTAGTCACATAACAACATGCAATCTGTTTCATGGATATATATAATGCTGTCGACATGTACGATAGGATGGACATCCTAAAACTTTCATGATAAGGAGTTCTTCTTGAAGCTTGTCTATATGAAATAAGAACTTGCATAATTGATGGTCATTCTAAAAAGTATTGCAGTATACTTCAAGCATATAAAGCAAGACAAATATTCCTTGACCTTATCCTAATCATATATAACTCCAGACAAAACTCTTGCTTTTTTGAAACTCATAACATACCTCATTGTTTTAGAACTAAAAGTAAGAATTCTTATTATGTTATTATATTTTATTTCAAGAGTGCTATAAGATTCCATAGCGCTAGGGGTTCAATAAACACATAGATAAAATGTAACATACATTTGAAGAAGGTAAACATAAGACAAGGCAGCACATTAGTTCATATACATTGATAAAGGCAGAGATAAGTGCCATGCTCTTGTCAGAGCTTACAATATTCATAGTGCTTGAATGTCACATTGATATAGCCCTGATTTATTAAATTCTGTAAAGGCATAAAAATGCAACATTCTAACGATTGCCTCTCCTATCTCAATTATGTGACGGCATAATTTTATATAAATCATTATCTCTGGGCATTCACCTTCATTCTGGGATTTGACTATGGACCTGTTCTACCACCTCTTCCTCTACCTATTCCGATAATGATAACTTATAGTGTATCTGAATATTTTTTATTGTATTATTACTCAAACCTACAGCAAATGCTTATTTCCTGATTATAATCACAAGTTGCTGTTATTTTCTATTATAACAAAAGCTAAGGAGTACAAATGAATGGGAACATGCCATTTATTTTTTTGATTCCTACTGCTGTAGTCTATATATATATATATATATATATATATATATATATATATATATATTAAATTCAGGAAAGCAAAGTACTTTTTTTTGGTCCTAAGTGAGCAATATAGTCACGCTAATGTCAATAATCTCAAGCAACAACAAAATAACTTGCTGTGAAACCTCTTTCTTAACTCCATTTAAGACCACTTTCTATTTTGTGATTATGAATGCTCTATATGTGAAACTTGTCTCTTCCATGATCTAAGTTTCACGGGGTCTTTGATGTGCTCCACTAATTGCTATGGGCTCCATTCTATGCCTCAGACTTTCAGATTTACCAGGCAAGTTGCCTCATAAATAACTACCAAGCTATTCCAAATCAAAGAAAAACTAGCCCTACTAGAACTGTCAAATACTGTAAAAACTCCAAAAAAAAAAAAAAAACAGGTGTAGCTGTCCCATTAACTTTTTCCAAAAGGTAATTTTATTCTAATATCCGGGTAATGCATGTAAAACTAAAAATGCTAGCAAGTCCTCAGATAGTCCAAAAAATCCTACATGTCCTCTCATCCACACGCAGAGGCACAAAAAATGCCTCTGAGAAGCACACACGTGTCAACTCTGATGCTATTATCAACCTAACACCTTAACTGTGTCAGATATGAAGCTTGATTTCTCATATCATATAAATAAGGAATTACTAACACCACCCAATGAGCCTCCCAATACCCTCTATCCAGAATGAACACATGGATCTCCTTGATCCCCACCCAACACCCATATCTACAATGATCCTGATGATCTTTGTGAATCCCCCCAATACCCGATATAAACCGGGGCAACCCAGGGAATTCCCCTGCCCACATACTATTTACGTGGAGCCACAGGTATTCTCCCTTCCCAAGGGGATCCCACATGTAACTATAACCATGGTGATTCCTATAGACTTCCTTGGCACCTAAAATTAACACCTATACCATAGGGTCTCCACAGACTTCTATGGTATATCTAAGTATAACCATGGGGGTCCCTATAGATCCCATGACACATAAAATTAAATCCCCTGTCACGTAAAATTTTTACCCCTGTAAGGACCTCCATGACATATATAATTGACCCCTAGCCCCTTAAATGACCTCCATAGCAACAAAAATTAACCCAAATGGCACGGTGGTACTGTAAGTACATCCATGGCACCTAAAGTTAACATCTTATGTCATGGGAGAACATATGGACCCCGATGACACATAATGTTAACCCCTTTGCCATGAGAGTCCTAGGAGAAGCTCCTGCACCAATCTCCAGATTTTTACGGCTTATAGAGCGTGGGCAGGAGTTATCAGCGGGTACCTCCATGGCACAGGGGTTAATATTAGGCAACATGGAGGTCTTTACGGGACTTCCATGGTAGAAGGTTAAATTGTAGGTGCCATGGGGTCTATAGGGACCTCCTGAATTAGTTTTTATTACAATTTATAGTTAGGGGAAAGGGTTGATGTTCTCAGCTAGCGTAGTGTGTTATTGTAGTGAGTACCACTATAGAGACTATAAGCTTCAGACTCAGTCCCCTGTAAACAGACTGTGTGCACATGTTAGTGGCCGAGAGCAATGGCAAAACAGCCTTGGTGTGTGTCACCTATGTTGATGGGCGATTTTAGGAAAGGAGTGATGGAATGGCTTCCTAGCATGTGTGAAAAGCTCACACCGGTCAAAAGGTCCTTTCTCACTGCTACATGACAGAATTGCAATGGACTCCTATGATAGCTATTTTCTAATGGTTATGTTTTCTTTCTGTGTATGTTTTTCATAATGTGTTTCATCCTTTATTTAAAATGCTGAATTTCTAGAAAATAATACTTGTATATATTCCATAACTGTGTTAGTCCTGATATACAAATTGAGTGTCACTAAGAGCATAACTAGGTAGGAAAAGTAGTAGTAAGTTTTAGTTTTCAAAAATTAGATGGCAACCTCAAGAATAGTTGTTTATCTCCATCCTGATAATGTCATCAAAGGAGAAGGGGATTGGCTGAGCGATAGGTCCAAACGTTTATTAAGAACAGTCTGATTAGATAAGGGGGATAAAAAGCTTGTTACCAAGGGAAACCACTTTAACACAGAAGGTTGCTAGCCAATGAAGACTATTGTGTTGATCAAACTCTGTTTCTGAAGATCCTGTAACACCTGCTAGACAGAGCTATAACGCCAATGACTTTTGATGGCCAGCAGCAGCTGAGTTTAATCTTTGAAAGTAAGTTTAATATTGAATATCTAATTTTTAATCATTGAACATGAATCATCTTGTTGTCCTTTAAGGTTATGTATGCTAGAGAGGTGCTTTCAGGGCATGAAGTCACCTTTGCTTCTGCCATCTTCTGAGCATGTTTGCAGAAAGGATGTTGATGTCAAAAACTGAAAGATACAATCATATAACCAAAACTTCTCCCTCGCCATCTTCCTTACTCTGCTACCAGCATTTCACTGATAGATAAGAAAACACATGCTCTCATGCTGTCACGTTCCAAGCTAGCATCAAGTGCTAAAGCCAGGCAAGGTAAAATATCCTATTCACAAACAGAGTCTTCTATAAGAAGATTTAGTAGAAGAAAAACAGAGGTACCAACACCACTCTATAGATTCCTAGTTAGTCCTCACCCAGAATACAGTATACCGTTCTGGAGACTGTATCTTCAGAAGGACATTGACAAATTAGAAACAATACGGGAAAGGCAACTAAAATGGTGCATTGGCTAAAGAACAACATTTATAGAAATAAGGAAAGACTTCATGACCTGAATATGTATAGCATAGATTAATAAAGAAAGATGAGAGATAGAGCATTTAATATAGACCAAGAGAGAAGTGTTTTGGGGAACAAGATGAATGCAAGAACAGGAGGTCAAGATTTGTTGGAAGGTTGAAGATTAAGGGCAAAGTGAGAAAGTGTAGAAAGAGTATACCAGCCTTCCAGTTAAAGTGGTAAAATCAAACACAATTAGGGCATTTAAGTATGCCAAGGATATGAATAGGGCTATCCTGAGGCTAAATTACGTAAATCTTTTATGTAGACACAATGAGCAGACAAGACATTCCCTTTTCTTTCTTATTTCTTATTAGATCTATATGTCTATGTTTCTTTATGCTTATGGTTTGCAGAGCTACTAATGATGTTAGTTTGTTACGTGCTTGATAAATGTAAAGTTTTCCCTAAGTCTTGTAACGGCATGTTATTGAGAGGTATCACGTCTTGACAATAAAGACAAAAATGTATATATAAAAAATAATTATAAAATTGTTTGGATCATTTACCCCACACCAAACCTATACAGGCATTAAGGAGATTCACTTTATCTAAGTAATATTTAATGTAAGATTAATTAATGTATTAATTGATATATTCCTAACGTATGCAGTCAAATTGAATGTGGCTGTAGATGTTAATTTATAAGTGATCATTGTAAATTAAAAAAGGAACAAAAGTAGCCAGAAGCATTTTGAATTAGGAAAGTTCTACCTCATTTACCCTATTTTTTCTCTAAGAATAATCCTGACAAATTTAAATTAAAGGTATAGAAATAATCATTAGTAATCTATTTAAAATAAATGTATTCAAACAAAAGCATTTTAGTTTTCAAATGATGACTCAAGTTCCAAATGGTTTTAATGCAATTAAGAAACGGTACATTTTCTTGTTAATGATTTGCATTTTAAAAAGTTACTCTGATGCAAAGGGGTGCATTAAGTGACATTCTAATAAATGTATTAACGCCAATATTTTATTGACAAGATTTCTGTATGCTGCATGAGATGATGATGTGCTGAAGAACACAGGTATATTAAGGTAACTGTCACAGTTGTAACTTGACTGGCTCTTGATCTTTTAAAACAAATATAAATCATAACTTGCTTGCTAATATCCAAATATACAAAATGTAATATATAAAATGTCAACTGGCACTCCTCACATTCCATAATCTTGTATATTCTACTTCACTTTTCTCAGGTGGTCCACAACCATTTTCTTCTCTGTATAATAGTATCTAAAAAACACACAAGCAAAAGCAGATGAAAATGTATTATTAGGGTAAAACAGATCAAATAAACAGTTGCACTCATTTTGCAGAGCATCCCAATGCATCATTAGAATGCCTTGTGTGGATAAGACCCAACCTCCCTTCCATCATGGACAGCACAACCCTGGTTGTATTAAAAGTCGTTGATGGACACTTCAGAAAACTGTGGAGCATCTCCAGACCAAACACTTCTTAGGGATTCAACTTGATATATACACCTCTTCTTCTTCTTCTTCTTCTTCTTATTATTATTATTATTATTATTATTATTATTAACTTTTATTTCCAACACATCAACATATTCCGTAGCGCTATACAGGGTATGAAAACAAGAAAAAGGTACAATGTTAACAAACTGCAGAAAATGGAGGGCCCTGTTTTGAGCTTAGAATCTTTGTAGAAAGTGCTTTTTTTTCCAAAGCACTCTACAAGATTATGACAAGGATTGACAAATATTACTGCATTCTTTGTTGGTGATTCTGGGTAGCTGTGAATGTCCAGTAATAAAAATGAATATTAAAGAGTATTGCAATATACCACTATACCATTTTTATTGGACAAATTGAATTTGGAGGAGCAACCTTTTGAGATGTAACTTTATAAAAAAATACTGATTACATGTTAAATATTTATTCACGTGTAAGGGGGGGGGGGTTGAAAGACAAACAAAAGACAGCAATATATAGACAAGAGATATGGCAGGGGGTGTAAACCGAAGGTCAGAGAGAAGACAGTCAAGCCTCTCTAGGAAGACACTATATACTGCAATATCATTTGTATTGCCAGACATTTACAGCTAAACAAATCTTTACCACCAAAGAAGTTTTGAGTTAGCAGTAAGATTTGTGAATCCTACAGAAGCTGCTCTCTTCCCTCTCTGACCTGTGAACACAGGGCCCTATTAAATTCCAGCCTCGTAAATAAGAGGCTTCTACTTAAGCCCTACGTACTGCAAAGTTTCTCTAACTTACAATGCTATTAAATTAGCCCTGCTGCGAGCAACGTGTGAGCTACGCAGCAGGCCCGTACGTATCTACACTGCGTAAATGTACATGAGGAGTGACAGCCTGCGAGATGATATCGCAGGCTCCCACTCCTCATCAAGTGCTGCGGGGGTCCTAAAAGGGACCTCCGCGGCAGTCCCCCACATAAGCATTGCCGTGGGGGGTACTCCAAACCCCCCCCAGGCACCTAAAATGAACCCCCCCTCAATGCGGGGGTCCCTGTCGGGACCCCCGAAGTGTCCTCCCCTTGCTGCAGGGGTCCATAGGAACCCCCGCAGCCCCCACACATTAACCCCTTGCAGCGGGGGTCCCCGATCGGCACTGATCAGGCCCCCGCTGCATTTAAAACTTTTAAATTCCCCGCCGCGGCTCCTTAAAGGGGCCGCGGCACACTATTACCCAATCCCGGCCGCGGCACTTAAAATTAACCCCCCTCTATGCTGGGGGTCCCCATCGGGACCCCCGAAGTGTCCCCACATGAACACCTTGCTGCAGGGGTCCATAGGAACCCCCGCAGCCCCCACACATTAACCCCTTGCAGCGGGGGTCCCCGATCGGCACTGATCAGGCCCCCGCTGCATTTAAAACTTTTAAATTCCCCGCCGCGGCTCCTTAAAGGGGCCGCGGCACACTATTACCCAATCCCGGCCGCGGCACTTAAAATTAACCCCCCTCTATGCTGGGGGTCCCCATCGGGACCCCCGAAGTGTCCCCATATAAACCCCCTGCAGCGGGGGGCCCCGATCGGCACCGATCGTGACCCTGCTGCAATTCAATTTTAAATTTCCCGCCTCGCGGGTCCTCAAAGGACCGTAAAGGTCCTGAAAGGACTCGCACTAAAAATATTAACCCCAGGCAACTATAATTACCCCATTAACTCATGATGGTCAATCCAGACCACCATAAGGCCTAAATTAACCCATTAACTCATGGTGGTCAATCCAGACCACCATAAGGCCTAAATTAACCCATTAAGTAATGATGGTCAATCCAGACCACCATAAGGCCTAAATTAACCCATTAACTCATGGTGGTCAATCCAGACCACCATAAGGCCTAAATTAACCCATTAAGTAATGATGGTCAATCCAGACCACCATAAGGCCTAAATTAACCCATTAACTCATGGTGGTCAATCCAGACCACCATAAGGCCTAAATTAACCCATTAAGTAATGATGGTCAATCCAGACCACCATAAGGCCTAAATTAACCCATTAACTCATGGTGGTCAATCCAGACCACCATAAGGCCTAAATTAACCCATTAAGTAATGATGGTCAATCCAGACCACCATAAGGCCTAAATTAACCCATTAAGTAATGATGGTCAATCCAGACCACCATAAGGCCTAAATTAACCCATTAACTCATGGTGGTCAATACAGACCACCATAAGGCCTAAATTAACCCATTAAGTAATGATGGTCAATCCAGACCACCATAAGGCCTAAATTAACCCATTAACTCATGGTGGTCAATCCAGACCACCATAAGGCCTAAATTAACCCATTAAGTAATGATGGTCAATCCAGACCACCATAAGGCCTAAATTAACCCATTAACTCATGGTGGTCAATCCAGACCACCATAAGGCCTAAATTAACCCATTAAGTAATGATGGTCAATCCAGACCACCATAAGGCCTAAATTAACCCATTAACTCATGGTGGTCAATCCAGACCACCATAAGGCCTAAATTAACCCATTAAGTAATGATGGTCAATCCAGACCACCATAAGGCCTAAATTAACCCATTAAGTAATGATGGTCAATCCAGACCACCATAAGGCCTAAATTAACCCATTAACTCATGATGGTCAATACAGACCACCATAAGGCCTAAATTAACCCATTAAGTAATGATGGTCAATCCAGACCACCATAAGGCCTAAATTAACCCATTAACTCATGGTGGTCAATACAGACCACCATAAGGCCTAAATTAACCCATTAAGTAATGATGGTCAATACAGACCACCATAAGGCCTAAATTAACCCATTAACTCATGGTGGTCAATACAGACCACCATAAGGCTCTATTTAACCCCATCAGTCCCATAAGGGTATATTATTACCATTATGGGCCTGTTACAACCCAACATTAACCACATAAGTGCCATGATGGTCCTCAAGGACCATCATGACACTAACTACAAACACTACACTATAACCCCCAATAAACCATTTAATCTAAACTAACCCCCCTCTACACTAATCTTTTAACACTTACACTACCTACCTACACTACCTACCCCCTAATAAACCTCCCCAACACTCTAATTACAAAAAACAATAAACCTACAGCACAGAAAACAAAAAACCTACAGTACAAAAAACAAAAAAACCTACAGTACAGAAAAAATAAAAATTACAACCCCACCCCCCACTACAGAAAACAAAAAAATACATTACAACCCCACCCCCCACTACAGAAAATAAAAAAAATTACACACCTGAAAAGGAAAGACAGATAAACACAATACAATAATACATATAATACATTACATACATTACATACAATACATGACATTACATATAATATATTAAATATAATATATTAAATATAATATATTACATATAATACATTACATACATTACATACAATACATGACATTACATATAATATATTAAATATAATATATTAAATATAATATATTACATATAATACATTACATACATTACATACAATACATGACATTACATATAATATATTAAATATAATATATTAAATATAATATATTACATATAATACATTACATACATTACATACAATACATGACATTACATATAATATATTAAATATAATATATTAAATATAATATATTACATATAATACATTACATACATTACATACAATACATGACATTACATATAATATATTAAATATAATATATTAAATATAATATATTAAATATAATATATTACATATAATATATTACATATAGTCCTAATCAAATACCCCCTATCTATCTAACATACAATCTATTTAATTTAAAATAAATCCTAACTATATCAAATACATCCCCCTATCTATCTAATATACAAAAAATCCTAACTACATACACAGACCCTTATTCTAAAATAAAATAAAATAATTACAGTCCTAACTACATACACAGACCCTAATTCTAAGCTAAAATCAATAAATTAAGACCACTTACCTTTAAGATGTTGCTTCAGATCACTAACCTATGGGTCAAACAAAAAAAATAAATTAGTACAAAACATTAACATCAAATAAATAAACATTCTATACATTCTACATATTCAACTCACCTTTACAGCATGTCCAGTCACTGTTAAGCTCTTCCGGCGCGGCCCTGTTAAAAAAAAAAAACACAATACATGAATACATGAATACAATATATAAACAATAAATAAAATACACAAATAAACATCTAAATATACATTTAACTTACCTCCCCGCGATGTCCCCGGCCTTCTCTCCTTCAGCCCCGGCTGGGCCGCGGAACCATTCGCGCTCTAAAAAAAAATAAAAAAAAAACTAACGGAGGTCTGCACTGGCAGACCTCCCCGACGCTACTGAACCTCCCGGAGTCGTTTCCGGGAGGAAATTGGCATTGGCGGCTTGTGATTGGCTGAAAAAGCTGTCAGCCAATCAAAAGTCGTCAATGTAGGAGCCAATCAGGATGCGCAGATGTCTTCTACCAATCACTCCGTGGGGGTGTATCCCATAGTGATTGGCTGAAGGCATCTGAGCGTTGTGATTGGTTCCCATAAAGATAGACAAGTGTTTTAGCCAATCAGGGTGGGATATTGGGGTGTATCCCATCCTGATTGGCTCACACATTGACGACTTTTGATTGGCTGAAATTGATAGACAGCTTTTTCAGCCAATCACAAGCCGCCAATGCCAATTTCCTCCCGGAAACGACTCCGGGAGGTTCAGTAGCGTCGGGGAGGTCTGCCAGTGCAGACCTCCGTTAGTTTTTTTTCTTTTTTTTTTTTAGAGCGCGGATGGTTCCGCGGCCCAGCCGGGGCTGAAGGAGAGAAGGCCGGGGACATCGCGGGGAGGTAAGTTAAATGTATATTTAGATGTTTATTTGTGTATTTTATTTATTGTTTATATATTGTATTCATGTATTCATGTATTGTGTTTTTTTTTTTTAACAGGGCCGCGCCGGAAGAGCTTAACAGTGACTGGACATGCTGTAAAGGTGAGTTGAATATGTAGAATGTATATAATGTTTATTTATTTGATGTTAATGTTTTGTACTAATTTTTTTTTTTGTTTGACCCATAGGTTAGTGATCTGAAGCAACATCTTAAAGGTAAGTGGTCTTAATTTATTGATTTTAGCTTAGAATTAGGGTCTGTGTATGTAGTTAGGACTGTAATTATTTTATTTTATTTTAGAATAAGGGTCTGTGTATGTAGTTAGGATTTTTTGTATATTAGATAGATAGGGGGATGTATTTGATATAGTTAGGATTTATTTTAAATTAAATAGATTGTATGTTAGATAGATAGGGGGTATTTGATTAGGACTATATGTAATATATTATATGTAATATATTATATTTAATATATTATATTTAATATATTATATGTAATGTCATGTATTGTATGTAATGTATGTAATGTATTATATGTAATATATTATATTTAATATATTATATTTAATATATTATATGTAATGTCATGTATTGTATGTAATGTATGTAATGTATTATATGTAATATATTATATTTAATATATTATATTTAATATATTATATGTAATGTCATGTATTGTATGTAATGTATGTAATGTATTATATGTATTATTGTATTGTGTTTATCTGTCTTTCCTTTTCAGGTGTGTAATTTTTTTTTGTTTTCTGTACTGTAGGTTTTTTTGTTTTTTGTACTGTAGGTTTTTTGTTTTTTGTAATTAGAGTGTTGGGGAGGTTTATTAGGGGGTAGGTAGTGTAGGTAGGTAGTGTAAGTGTTAATAGATTAGTGTAGAGGGGGGTTAGTTTAGATTAAATGGTTTATTGGGGGTTATAGTGTAGTGTTTGTAGTTAGTGTCATGATGGTCCTTGAGGACCATCATGGCACTTATGTGGTTAATGTTGGGTTGTAACAGGCCCATAATGGTAATAATATACCCTTATGGGACTGATGGGGTTAAATAGAGCCTTATGGTGGTCTGTATTGACCACCATGAGTTAATGGGTTAATTTAGGCCTTATGGTGGTCTGGATTGACCACCATGAGTTAATGGGTTAATTTAGGCCTTATGGTGGTCTGGATTGACCATCATGAGTTAATGGGTTAATTTAGGTCTTATGGTGGTCTGTATTGACCACCATGAGTTAATGGGTTAATTTAGGCCTTATGGTGGTCTGGATTGACCACCATGAGTTAATGGGTTAATTTAGGCCTTATGGTGGTCTGGATTGACCATCATGAGTTAATGGGGTAATTATAGTTGCCTGGGGTTATTATTTTTAGTGCGAGTCCTTTCAGGACCTTTACGGTCCTTTGAGGACCCGCGAGGCGGGAAATTTAAAATTGAATTGCAGCAGGGTCACGATCGGTGCCGATCGGGGCCCCCCGCTGCAGGGGGTTTATGTGGGGACACTTCGGGGGTCCCGATGGGGACCCCCAGCATAGAGGGGGGTTAATTTTAAGTGCCGCGGCCGGGATTGGCTAATAGTGTGCCGCGGTCCCTTTAAGGAGCCGCGGCGGGGAATTTAAAAGTTTTAAATGCAGCGGGGGGCCTGATCTATGCAGATCGGGGACCCCCCCTGCAATGGGTTTATGTGGGGACACTTCGGGGGTCCCGATGGGGACCCCCAGCATAGAGGGGGGTTAATTTTAAGTGCCGCGGCCGGGATTGGCTAATAGTGTGCCGCGGTCCCTTTAAGGAGCCGCGGCGGGGAATTTAAAAGTTTTAAATGCAGCGGGGGGCCTGATCTATGCAGATCGGGGACCCCCCCTGCAATGGGTTTATGTGGGGACACTTCGGGGGTCCCGATGGGGACCCCCAGCATAGAGGGGGGTTAATTTTAAGTGCCGCGGCCGGGATTGGCTAATAGTGTGCCGCGGTCCCTTTAAGGAGCCGCGGCGGGGAATTTAAAAGTTTTAAATGCAGCGGGGGGCCTGATCTATGCAGATCGGGGACCCCCGCTGCAAGGGGTTAATGTGGGGGTGCTGCAGGGGTCCTGATAGAGACCCCTGCAGCATGGGGATGTGTATAGGGTGCAGGGGGGAGCCTCACGCTGCTGTCTCGGGCTGTTCCGAGGCAGCACGTAGAGGCTTTCGGATCCCTTGCGTGGACTTTTTGTCCACGTAGGGATTCTTACGATATGCGAGACTCGTGCATAGATTTAAGGCTACGTAGCTCTCTCGGAGCCTATTCTCGGCCATTTTCTCGCAGTCATATCGTAAAGCAGGCTGCGAGAGATTCGGTTCTCGCAAACAGCAGGAAAACTGCCTTTTGCGAGCACCGAGAGAACTACGAGGGAGAATTTAATAGGGCCCTTAGCTCACTAAAAGTCAGATCATTATTTTTAATTTTTAATGAATCCATTTGCTGAGGCTCAGTGCCATAAGATTGGCTGTAAGTGGATGTAGTTACGTTATTTGAAAAGAAAACATTAAGATATATACCTGTAAGACTGACATCAATAATAGGGAAGCTCTTAGAAGGGTTACTAAATTGTACTATGTAGGAGTATATTCAAAGTAACAAAGTTATAGATGAGAGTATACATTGGAGCAATCATTCCAAATCTAGGTCCAAATATGAAAAAGAAAATGCACACACTTTTGATATGCACAAAAGCTACTGAATGTGACATATAGTGGGTATGTACATTAACTGTGGATATGTATATGTGTATCATAACATAACTTTTACTGTCTTGTTAAAATAATATAAAACTAATAAGGCAATAATTAAAACATTAATAATACAAATGCGTCACTCACAGAACAAAAATCCACATTTATGGGCCACTTTGGATTACTCTTATAAAAATTAGGTTTAGAGATGAAAATCACATTTCTTGTGATACAGTGCTGTCACAGGAAGTGTCGTCACCCGAAAGTGAGGTAATGATGTTTATTGTTGGCTTCTTTAAAGTGTGACCAGATCTCCCTTGTGGCTTGCCTTAAATGGCAAGGTAAGTGGATAATAAATAGTTTAATTACGGTAATAATTAATTCATTATCCTAACAGGTTTATCATGTATGAAGAAAGTTTGGACTGAATCAAAAACAATGAGGACTGCACTGGATTCTCACAATCTTGTATAAGATAAGTGGTAGGCCGATCACTTGAGACAATAATAAACAGATTATTATTCTTAACTAGCGAATTGCCTGTCAAAAAATGACAGCAATAGAATTGTAAGTCAAGGAATGGTGTTTGGCACAGATATTAAGGCCCTCATTCAATTGCGATTTGGCCAATTGAATAGGGCTCTAAATAAACACATAGCATATTTTTTTTAAAGAAGTTTTTAGTTAGTGAAAACCTTGCTTTTGGATAGATGTTTACTAACTAAAAACTTCTTTAAAAAAAATATGTTATGTGCTTATTTAGACCCCTATTCAATTGGCCAAATTGCAATTGAATGAGGGCCTAGGTGTTTTGGTTGTGTGAGTAGTTTTTGCGGTGATTGCGAGCCTCGTGGTGAGCGCCTTTGGCGCTCATCGTGTGGCTGTCGATGAGCGCCTTCCCTGTTTATTTCTTAATTCTGAACACAGCTACATCCCCAGTTATAAGAGGGTGTGCATACTTATGCTACCATATTATTTTATTTTTATATTTTTTCTTCCCTCTACCTAAAAGATTTCAGTTTGTTTTTCAATTGAGTTGTACAGTTTATAGGTCACATTAAAGGTGGAAAAAGTTCTGAAATTATTTATCTTTGTCTCATTTTTTTACAGCACAGAATCCTGACATTTTAGGTTTGATGATATGGAATGATAATATTGTATGATGGTATACTATGATGAATAAAGTCTATAATAAAGTCTGTTTCTGCAATGATGGTAAGTAGTTTACTTGGGATGTATAAAATGATGTGTAAAAATTATAATAATAGTAAAGTCTTGTAAAGTGGTATCTTAATACTTATCAAGTGCCAAAATCATATCAATATATCAGACATGTACACATTAGCCTAATCAAAAAAAAATCAGAAGAAATATTCCAGAAAATGATCAATGAGTTTGTTGTTGTTTGGTTGTTCAGTCACATCCAGCTCTCTGTGACCCAATGGAATACAGCACTCCAGGTACATCTCTCAGTCACTGCCCCTCTGAGCTCAATTAAGTTCATGTTCATTGCTTTATCTATCCAACCCCGCCTCTGTCATCCCCTTCTTCTTGGACATCAGAGTCTTCTCTAAGGAATCCTGCTGCATCATGATATGGCCAGAATATTTGAGCTTCAGCCTCATGCTCATATTTCTAGTGAACAGTTTGTCTTGATTTTTATTGGATCTTCTTGCAGTCCAAGGGTCTCTAAGTAGTTTTTGCCAACACCACAATTCAAAGGCATAAATTATATGGCACTCAGACTTCTTTATGGTGCAGATCTCACATCCGTATGTTATTACTGGAAATTCCATAGTTCTAAATATGCGGACCTTTCTTGATATTGTAATATCTTTACTTTTTACTAGATTGTTCAAGCTTGCCATAGCTTTCCGCACCAGAAGCAAATGTTTTTTTTTAATTTCATGACTACAGTCACCATCTGCAGACATCTTGGATCCCATGAGAATAAAATCTGTCACTGACTCCGCTTTCTTCCCCTTCAGGAACGGAAATTGCTGTTTGCCATGATCTTCGTCTTTTTGATGTTAAGCAGCAGGCCAGATTTTGCACTCTCTTCTTTTACTCTCATCAATAGTTCCTTTAGTTCCTCCTCACTTTGAGCCATCAAAGTAGTATTATCGGCGTATCTGAGGTTGTTTAAATTTCTTCCAGCAATATTGATTCCGGCTTTGGATTCATCCAGTCTGGACTAACGTATGATGTATTCTGCATGTAAGATAAATAAATAAGGTGACAATATAAAACCTAAATCCTTTTCCGGTCTTCAACCTTTTTAATGTTCCATGTTCAGTTCTGACCGTGGCTTCTTGGTCCACATACAGATTCTTTAGGAGGAGAATGAGATGGTCTGGTACTCCCATCTCTTGCCACATTTTGTTGTGTCCACATAGTCAAAGGCTTTAGAAGAGTCTATGAAGCAGAAGTAAATGTTTTTCTGAAACTCTCTTGCTTTCCCTATTATCCATCGAACATTGGCAATTTGAACTGTGGATAAAAAGAGTATTAAATAGTATTTTTAAAAATGTAAAGAAATATGGCTGTCAGTTCTGGATTAAGAAAGTATTTCTTCCCCAAAGTAAGATCCATGGAGTTAGTGCCATTGGATATTTTGTTTATGTTACAATGGACATGTTTAAATATAAATATAATGAAAATTAGACATGATCCAATATAAGTGAAATTTGATAGACATAACTTTTTTCAGTATCAATTCCTACATTATACTGTTACTTTCTAAACAAACACATACGCAAATAATCTTTTATGATACATGCACTGATATATTATATTTGCTATTACCTTTTGGTTGTATGCAAATAATCCATTATGTACAGTTTAGTGAAACTATTTTCCATAAACATTTTATTTTTAAAAAGTATGCAAATATTATTTTTCTTAGTCTGGCTGCATTCTGATAATTGCACAATTGATTTTCTTCATAATTATTTTCTATATGTAAAATTGGGAGTTTGTATACTGTATATTAATGCATATTTGTACATTTCAGTTATATTAACAAACTTTAATGGAACTTGAATGGAGTGCTCATTGAAGCTTGGTGCATGTTGGCTTGATTTAAATAATTCCCCTTTGACTCTAATTTCCTTAAAGGACCACTGTAGATTTTAAAAATCAAAAAAGTGCAATGCTATTTAAATGAGCAAGGGCGCGAGTTGCGGGCTAAAGGCCTCAAGCCTAAAAATCCCTCCCGCGGCCGTAAACTGTTAAGGGGCTGGCCGAGATTACAATCTAATTGCGGTATAACGTAGTGTGACACAGGCCTCTCAGCCAATAGAAAGTGGTCTAGCCGCAGATGATTGACAGAGAGGGATTATAAAGTTGCGCCCACCCATGCGTTGGCTGTGTTGTATTATCTGACGAAGTAGCACTCAGGTGCCGGAGTTGGAGGTTTTTCAGTGAGAGAGAGTAGGAGTATTTTGAGAGCAGTAATTTGCAATTTTGTTTATTTCTATTACACTATTTATGATTTTAAACTTAATTCTTGTGTAAAATCGTAAAATTGTTACAGATTATGCATAATTGCAATACACATAATTTAAATAACGCACATAGAGACACATAGAGCTAGGTCACTCCATACACACAACCCCAATCCCATCCCCCAACAGTTATTAAATACACATAATACACACATTTTTCCCCCATCATATATATACAGCCAAACTTTGATTGATTTAGCCTTATATTATTTTTGGGATTATAATGGAGGGAGGAGAGAGAAGGGGAGAGGAGTGGAGAGGTGGGGAGGAGGAGAAGAGAAAAGGCGAGGAGGAGAGAGAGGAGGCCTTGGGGAGTGGTGGAGGAGAGGAGAGGAGTGGAGGAGAGTAGGAGGAGATTGGAAGTGGCGGTGGAAAGGAGCTTTCGGAGTAGGAGGAGCTAGAGGTGGACGAGGAGCGGGAGGAGGTGGCGGAGGCGGAGGAACAGGAGGAGGAGTAGGAGGTTTTAGGGTGGACCTAGTACCAGGCACATGTAGAAGAGGTACAGAGGGGGAAGGGCCTGATCCCAGGGAGGCTAGTAGTTCTGGTCAGGGACAGGCCTCAGGGACAGGTAAGGGAGACGAGGATCCCTGTCCACAGTCAGGAGGGCAAGAGGCTAAGGGCAAGCACAGGGTCCACAGTTACACGCACCAGGAGAATGTGGTCCTCCTTGGTGCCATCCTTGGCCACCCCATGATCCTTGCAGGGGGGGGGGAGTTAGACCAGGGCCTAGGGCTCAGGCATGGAAGGAGGTAGCAGCTGAGGTTACAGCAGTGGGCACAGCTGCAAGGGATGTGAGGTCCATCAAGCACTGTTTTGACGACATCAGGGCCAAGGTGAGGAGGATGATGTCCAAGGAGGAGAAGAATGTGATTTTGCACTATAATGAGTGGGAGAGGGTCACCAAGGACTTTCTGAGCCAGGTGCCTGCCGCTGGAGCTTCAGGCCTGGTGCCCCAGCAGGACCCAGCCTCCATGTCATGTGAATATCACATACACCAACATGCCACCACATGTATCACACACACTACACAGCTCCATGGAATTAACAAGGAATCATTCCTGGGAATAGCAAGAGTAATCAACCAATAGAGAGTCCATGTATTGGTGTGCCCACTGCAGCCGATTAGGAGTCGAGAACGATCAAGACCAAGAACCAAAGAATAGATCATATCTAGCAAATGATAGCTAATCTGAGTTGCAATTAGGAGAATCATCCATGTTCACGCCTAGATGTCAGATAGTTAGGAATGCACACAAAACAATGTATTATTCATCATACTAATAACATATACCTTTCTTTTCACTCTTACAGCATTCTTAGGTCTGATGTAAGTAACATTGCATTTGGCTGCTGACCTTTGTGACCTCCGTATTAATGGGTATTTTCCCCTAATGCTGATATCACAAGTAGCCTTTAACATGTGCTAACACCTGTATAGCTGATGGACGTGATATCAATGTTGATGAACACTATCATATGAAGGTGATAGTACACGTTGACCACTGACGCTGGCCACAGCTAAGCATTTGTTGTGAGATGACACATCATTATTAATGGCCAGTGAGTTATCCAAAGAACAAGCAAATGGTTAGTAATGCTTGCAGATGGGAATCAGGTGAGTTGGAATATTGTTACAGTTACAGTATTAAGCACTGTACTGTACATGCATGCTGATTTTTATTTTTTTTATCCTCTTTGTTGACCACTTTTTTTCAGATTTATTTTTTGTCACCACACTGTATGTGTGAAACTGGATTGGATTACACAGTCCAGAGGTTTAATCATATGTTTCATTGAGCAGATCTAGACAAGTTGTAAGTTCTATGCACACTAATGTTTTTTTCAATTAAATGGAATGATTTGTGATGATCCTTTTTTCATTAAATTCTGGTTGCAGTGATGTAGTAACCACATGTGACCCTGGTAGGTGCTATGCATCATGCTTATTTTAGACGATGACATTACCTGTAGGTATTGCCTTTTTCCCCAAGCCTCTTGCTGTTTCGGGATCGACCCACACCACACCCATGATATTAATGCACAGTCTTGACCATTTCTGACTGAGCTCTGTGTATAATATAAAGCTTTGTTATGCCATTGTAAATGTGTCAGTGTGTTGTCAATGGTTGGAATTATGGGACATCCACATACATCACAATTGTGTCACATTCCTTTATCAGTAAACTAATGAGCCCTAGGTACTATGCAATAGATCAATACATATATTAATAATAATATCATTAGATATCATAATATATATATATATATATAATATTTAATAACAATAAAGTGTTAATACACATGCAAAGTCCAATTTGTGATACTGTGGAGTATCAACATTCCCCTGAGGGCCTGATAACAATATGACAGATGATACTGGAGTGGGTTGCCAGTTCCTTCTCTAGTGGACTGTGGTTTGTCTGACCTCTCTTCTATGACCTGCCCACCTACACTAGCCCTACATGGTATAGCTCATTGTCATGAATCACCCAGGGGCCATATTGGATTTGGCGTGAACTATGCTGGGGCCATCTTGAGACTGGCAGCAGTGGCCTATATTGGGACTGGACGGTTATATACCAATCGCCACCATCTGTATATTGTGTTATGGGGGATAATATGTTAGTGTTATATTGTATATTGTATTGGGGAGTGATAGTTATGTTTTAATTAGTCAACCCTCCCCCATTGTATAAACTCTCAGTCAGGAGTTGGCCATATGGTCTTTAGAGTAAACACTTGAAGTGATAGCAAGGCCAGAACAAAGAGATTTGCCAGACTGCCAGGCACTGCAGGACAATGGTATAGTATGGGGTTTCCCAACCACAAGCCCAGGGGCATAGTTCAAGAGCTAATAAAGGATGTTTTTCCCTTGAGAGCCAGCCACCAAATGAATTAGTAGCCACGCCTGGGGGAGGCACTGGGGGAGGAGACTAATAAGTTCCCACAAATTACTTCTGTGAGAATGGCCAGAGGGGAATGAGGGTTTGACTAAGAGTAGCCACTCCCTCCACTGTGTGTGTGTGAAATGTTTTAAATATGTGGTTCTAAAATAAAACTTGGTTCATAATTTTCATCAAGACTTTGTGTGCAGATGTATTATTTACCCAGGGACATATGCTTGCAGTAAGATTCATCAGACTTACTGTCAATATTGCTCAGTCTAAACCAAGGGCTGAGACATGATGTTCCTGTACTCAAAGCTACTCCAAGGTCCAGAGTAACCCAAATCAAGTCAGCAGACCCCAGCCAGAGAGTGGGTCGTGACAATTGGTGGCACAGTGGTGGGGTACTCTGAGAAGGACCAGAAAATGGAGCAGCAGTATGAGGACATTTCCAAGGAGGCAAGACGCAGGTTCAGTATAGCCAGGGAGTTTTGCCCCGGGGAGATAACTCTGGAAGAGGCAATTAAAGGACTGAACCTAATAAAGCAGCAAATACAGGAAGAACGTACAGGGGTGAGTGTCCAAGCTCAGCAAAGGCTTGGGGTCATCCCTGCAGAGATGCCAGTAAGAGTCAAACTGGCAAATCAGAATTTTAAACAGTCCCAGGATGATAAAGACAGCATTGACGGATTTATCCAAGAGGACTACAGAGGAAGGGTCCTGCTAAATCAATGGATGGCATTCCTGCAACTATGGCATGGCCATGAGCTGGCAAGCTGGTTGGAGGAACTGGTAGAGAAAGAGATGGACTTGGAGGAACAGTATCTTGCCAGGGTAGAGTCCTTTGGTGGCCGGAGAGAGGATCTCTATTTTCGGTTGGATCTACAATATGGGGTTGAGGAGATTCTGAATGGTGATCCGGAATGTGGCATGGGAACTGCAAGGAGACATAATAACTTGTTTGTTGAACGCTGCCGGGGTCTGGGACTGGAACCATGGTTCCCGGAGGCTCCTTTGCTAGAACCCCTGGTTCGGCAAGAGCAGCAACTGGAGGCTGAATATGTTCAATTGTGGGATGCGATACCCAAGAAGTATTTTGGCCCATCCGGATGGGAGGACGGCTCACCAGACCCTTACAACTCAGACGGTATGTACCAGAGTGAGTATGCTCACTGGAACTGGGGAGAGGCATTTCTAGACTGTAAACAAAGTGAGGAGTGGGAAGGGGTAAACACTGTTCCTTTGCCAACTCCTGGGGATGGAGAATGTTTGCCCCTAGAACATGCAGTAACTGTGTCAGGGCCTAGTCACCAGCCCCAAGAGCCAGAGACCCAGTGGAATGTTCCCTGGGTGGGGTCAGATAATCCATGTCTGCCCCCTGATACCCCAAGAGATTTAATCCCAGAGGAAGTGGGAACTGCTCACAAGCTAGGGCCAGATAAGTTAAGTCTGCCCTCAGAAGTTCTAGGCAAAGTGTGTTGGCCAGAACTGTTAATGGAGCCAGAGGCTCTGGATTATTATGTGATGGACGGTGGGAAGGGAGCCTTAGAGGCCAGGCTGGGTGGGAATGATGAGATTCCTCAGCCTGCATCAGATAACCACTGTCTGTACCCTGACACCCCAGGGGAGTTGTTCCCAGAGGTGCTAGTGAAGCACAGAGCCCAGGAGGGTTGTGTAAGAGACTGTGGGGAGGGAAAGGAATTGGTTTCTGGCTACAGGGAACCTGACCTCACACAGCAAGAGTGTGCCAGGGGCACAAAGAGCCAGGCCGGGGCAGCAAGCATGCCAGCTTTGGCAAAAGCATTATGGGTGCAGAGTGGCACCATGATAGAGGGTGTACAAAGTGGGGAGATACCCTGGATAACCATTGCCCAGGGGCCCACTGGAACAGACACCACTCCAAAGACCCAGTTCAACAGAAAGGACTGGGATAAAGTTGCTCAACCCCGGGCAATGGAGGAGTTCGGCACTTCAGCTGGATGGGAGCAGCATAGCCCCCCAGCCAAGTCAGAGGAGTGTAAGCACAGCTTGGGTGGGAGCAGCGTAGCTTCCCAAGCTGCAACGGAAACAGCTGGACCAGAGGAAGAAAGCCAAGAGGAGCTGTCCCTTTGCAATCCCATAGGCCCAGAGACTGTTCTAGAGATCCCAGCCCAGCTGTGGGGACTGGCTGGGGGGAACAGGGTTGCTATGGGACAGAAACTGTGGCCCACCTGTTGTACTCTGGGATACCAGATTATTGGGGAGGTACCCTGGACTATTTGGGTGGGTGTGAATGGAAAGAGCAATTTGCTCTATACAGTGGGAGCAAGGCCAAGGGCTGGGGGAGGTTTTTACTCTGCACCTTGGGACAGACAAGAACTGGCATAGCATACAGAGGGCCAAACCAGCACATTCATGACTGATCAGCGTAGCTGGAAAAATCAGGGATGTTTCCTGCCACGCTTGGGGAGGTGTTGTCATGAATCACCCAGGGGCCATATTGGATTTGGCGTGAACTATGCTGGGGCCATCTTGAGACTGGCAGCAGTGGCCTATATTGGGACTGGACGGTTATATACCAATCGCCACCATCTGTATATTGTGTTATGGGGGATAATATGTTAGTGTTATATTGTATATTGTATTGGGGAGTTATGTTTTAATTAGTCAACCCTCCCCCATTGTATAAACTCTCAGTCAGGAGTTGGCCATAAGGTCTTTAGAGTAAACACTTGAAGTGATAGCAAGGCCAGAACAAAGAGATTTGCCAGACTGCCAGGCACTGCAGGACAATGGTATAGTATGGGGTTTCCCAACCACAAGCCCAGGGGCATAGTTCAAGAGCTAATAAAGGATGTTTTTCCCTTGAGAGCCAGCCACCAAATGAATTAGTAGCCACGCCTGGGGGAGGCACTGGGGGAGGAGACTAATAAGTTCCCACAAATTACTTCTGTGAGAATGGCCAGAGGGGAATGAGGGTTTGACTAAGAGTAGCCACTCCCTCCACTGTGTGTGTGTGAAATGTTTTAAATATGTGGTTCTAAAATAAAACTTGGTTCATAATTTTCATCAAGACTTTGTGTGCAGATGTATTATTTACCCAGGGACATATGCTTGCAGTAAGATTCGTCAGACTTACTGTCAATATTGCTCAGTCTAAACCAAGGGCTGAGACATGATGTTCCTGTACTCAAAGCTACTCCAAGGTCCAGAGTAACCCAAATCAAGTCAGCAGACCCCAGCCAGAGAGTGGGTCGTGACAATCATAACTTCATTCAGGTACACAAGCCCCTTCACCACCACCACTTAGCAAGCCAGAAGGGGACCAGGGGAACATACACCACACTAATCTATTCTAACACATCATGAAGGGCAGCAAAGACACATGGAGGTTGTGGAGAGGCACGTGGATCAACAGACAACTCACATCCATCAGGGGTAATCTCCACTATACCCATCCTGAAAAGTCCCACGCCATTGCTAGTGGCCATGTGTCAAGATGTATACCCATTCCTTTTGGTGACCTCCCATTATGTTTTGCTATTCAGCAATTTACATTAGTATGGTGTATGTTCCCCTGGTCCCATTCTGGATTGCTAAGTGGTGGTGGAGAAGGGGCTTGTGTACTGCAAGGAAGCTGTGAGCTATACCATGTAGGGCCACTGAAGGTGGGCAGGTGATAGCAGAGAGGTCAGACAAATCATAGTCCACTAGAGATGGAAATAGCAACCGACTCCAGTATTTTTGGCATGTAAAAATTGTGGATAAGCACAGGCAGAGACATTAGTAGGTGTGCTGCAGACCATAGGGTCACAGAGAGTCAGACACAACTTAGGGACTGAACAACCATATGTGAAATGTTCCCCTTGTACTTGATATATGCCATGTGGTGTTGCAATTTGTTGTCCCAATGTAGATGTGATGAGTGAAATGAAAAGAAAAAAAAAAGTGAAACTTTTCCAATTGTCTCAACAGGGAAAAAAATATAAAATTCCTTCCTGACCCCGGATACTGGCAATCGGATTCCTCCCTGGATCAATACTCCTTCTCTATTTATCCAGGATAGCCCTTAATGCCCTTTTTATTTAAAAAAATACCCAATCCTTTTTTTTTTTAAAGTTATCTATTGAACCCGCTGTCACCAACTCATTTGGTAGAGAATTCCACAGATTAACCACACTTACTGATAGTTGGGAGTTGTTGTGCATGTAATTGTAATGCCTTCCATAGATTTCCACATGTTTTATAGCGCATTGGTGTCTTTATATTGTGATTTACAGTGTTACAAACTAGTCTGGAAACCTTTGTGGGTCCTATTTGGAACAAGTAATCTTTGGCCCGCCATATGGCATTTGTGGGCTTGAGTGCGGCTGCGGTGTTGAGCATTTTTGTGCAATTAAATAGAGATTTGTGATTTTCGCGATCGGAAGTCTTGCAACCTTGAAAGATCAAAGCCTTTGGGTTTACAGGTTTTACCATCCCAATTTTTTCAAGGCCGTAACTCATAACCCGTTTGGAGCCCACAAAAAGGCGCCAATTGAATAGCAAATTAACTTGCGACTTCACTTATGGGCTACAGTAACATGCAACAGCTCAATTGAATGAGGCTCATAGTTCTATTGTTGTTAACCACCTTCACAAACATATTATGTGTTTCCAAATCTATAGTGGTCCTTAAACACTCACTTAAATTGTATGGGCATGGCCCTTAGCACCTTATACCAGTATGTATACTATTGTTATTTACCTGGTGGTCCAGTGATTAGGATTCTGTACTTTCACCGCTGTGACCTAGGTTTTATTCGATTCAGGGAACCACGAGGTCACACCACCCTGAAGCCAAGCAGTGTTGGGCCAGGTCAGTACTTGGATAGGAGAACACCTAGGAATACCAGGAGCTGTATGCCGTGGCCCACTGGAGAAGAAACGGGCAACCCACTCCACTATATCTGCCATGAAAACCAAGTCTGTGAGGTCACAGAGAATCGGACACAACTGAACAGCAAAAAAAATATGTCTGTCAAGCTTGTTTCATTTATCTCCTGTACTTACCTCTATGGATTAGCACTTTATAAATAAGTGATTATAGTAATAATAAAAAAACTGGCTTGGGAGAACAGTAATTTATTGTATGTGATGTGAAGATGTCAATTTGTGTGAGCTATATTTTGTATTTTGTAGGTGCTCTGTACACACCAATAAATGGAGTTTCCTCCTTGCAGTTTTAAGCATGTTCATGGCATCAGAGCATTTAGAATGTAGACACATTCTGTTATAGGATATATTTTAAATCGGAAATATTATCCTTATTTTACACTACAATACAGTGTCTATAAATATAGAAACATGTATTTGACAAAAAAAACATTTAGTCTGCCCATTCTAGCTAAATAGTGTGTCTTAATTAACTTTAGGGATGACCTTATGCTTATGCCAGGCATACTTAAATTCCTTAACTGTGTTTGACTTTACTACTTCTACTGGAAGGTTATTTCACTTATCTACTACCCTTTCTGTAGTAGTACTTTTGCACTGCACACCAACATTAGAGCTCAGGCAATGAGCGCAACGTCATGTTCAGGCCGACAAGCTCGTGCACGAACACCAGTGCGGCACCTGTACAATGCTGCACTCAACCACTCACTCAGTCACTGCAGGACCCCCCCAGTCCAGACTCTCCCTCTTTGTAGCCCCCCAGAACTCCCCACCACACTCACCCACCTGGTCCAGACTCTCCCTCTCTGTAGCCCCCCAGAACTCCCCACCACACTCACCCACCTGGTCCAGACTCTCCCTCTCTGTAGTTCCTCAGAACTCCCCACCACACTCACCCACCTGGTCCAGACTCTCCCTCTCTGTAGCCCCCCAGAACTCCCAACCACACTCACCCACCTGGTCCAGACTCTCCCTCTCTGTAGCCCCCCAGAACTCCCCACCACACTCACCCACCTGGTCCAGACTCTCCCTCTCTGTAGCCCCCCAGAACTCCCCACCACATTCACCCACCTGGTTCAGACTCTCCCTCTCTGTAGCCCCCCAGAACTCCCCACCACACTCACCCACCTGGTCCAGACTCTCCCTCTCTGTACCCCCCCAGAACTCCCCACCACACTCACCCACCTGGTCCAGACTCTCCCTCTCTGTAGTTCCTCAGAACTCCCCACCACACTCACCCACCTGGTCCAGACTCTCCCTCTCTGTAGCTCCCCAGAACTCCCCACCACACTCACCCACCTGGTCCAGACTCTCCCTCTCTGTAGCTCCCCAGAACTCCCCACCACACTCACCCACATGGTCCTTGCCATGCTTTGAGTCTATATGTGGAGGAAGGCTGAGGAGGTAGGGTACATTCCCGGGAGCTGGACACTAAAGGAGAGGGTGAGTGCAGCACTGTAGTGGAGCGCTGGTGTGAGTGCGTGCTTTTCTTATGCATTTTGAGAGCACACAAAACGGCGTGCACGGCTTCCCTCGCTCTAAAGTCGTGCCACCCTTTTGCACATTACCCCCAACATCTTCCACCATCCAACTTTAAACCTTGACTTCCTATTCCTGCATTCCATTTTTTCTATATAATGTAAAATTATTGAATTTTATTAATTCTATTGTTACATTTTAGTGTTTTTATCATATAAGGTCATGTACAATTTTAGTCACCCTGTTGAATTGTTTCTAATTTGTAAATCTCCTTTTCGAAACATTAATAAATCATAAACAGTTCAAAGAAGGGCGACTCAAACTACATGATCTAAATAACACAATTGAAAGAAAAGAATAAAATAATACCAAGTAATTGTATTTTTTCCTGACTATATGATTTCTTGAATACCAGTGGAACCAAATAAAACAAATATTTCAAACATATATATAAAATAAAACCCACTCCAATAATTATGACCAATAATACAAACTCCAGGTTCAATTTAATGTTTTTTTTACAAAACATGTCTTGATTTTGTTACAGCAATTAGTACAACTAAATACACTACATAAATTGAATTTTAAATTGCACACTAATATTTCACAATGTCAGATTAAATGTGCATTTGTTTCTTTTGTTAAATCACAAATGCATTAGCTGTATCATGGAAAGCATCTTTGACTGATTGAAAAAATCAGTATTACAAACCTAGTAATGGGAGGAAATAAGTGTACCATCAATACTGTGTGACATCCAAGTAAAATAGGAGAGGTGGGGACAGAAGAAGTGTTTCCTGTTACAGAAAGATAACATTTTTGTCACAAAAAAAGGAACTGGACAATAGCCACTGTATCCTTCAGTCATTTAGTTCCTTAATGTTTATATCCTCCCCCTTTAGCAGTTTGAGCCTTTCCCAATCTTCCAGACCATCTCCTATCAACACAAGATGAGGAAGAGATGAGTCAGATAGGAGACAAAAGAATGTCCCTGGGACGACACTGTGAAACTGACCAGCTGCTATATCCAAATACTGGCAGCCTTGAGCTGGGACATTAGCTTTACAGACTCCCTGAACTCCAGATATTCCTAGTGATTCAACACTATTCCAATGAATGTCTCATGCGTGGTGGGGAACATTTTTCTGTGTTTATTTTTAGAAAGATAATAAATGGGAATAATCCTCCGGATGAACATAATTTTAGAGAATCCAGTCCAGAACATCCAACAATTCATATAAATATTTATTATTTCTGTTGTTTTGGAGGAAAGAAGCTATTCCCCTACAAAACTACACAATGTTTTATTTTATGATTTATATATTTTTTAAATTCTAGATTTACAACCTATTTTTTTCCCCGTATTTATTTTAGTTTTTGTAGAGGTGACTGGAAGCCAAGGCTGATCTTCCTTGCAATTCTTGTATGCTCCCCCAGTATACAAAGAGTTTTATAAAAATTTTGCATAGTATTTGTATTATTGGGTGATCCCATTTTTTGCTTGCATCAGCATATTTCAGAACATTTAGATATCCACTGAATTTGTGGGAAGTTGCATTTTTTTACTTTTTAAATATCTCCTGCTCAGATTTGTTAATAGTTACATGCTCTAATTGATTAAAAATAAAACAAAATGTGTTGTTGTTCCTTCAGTCGTGTCCAACTCTCAGTGACAATATAGACACAACATGCCAGGCACATCTGTCTGTCTTTCTGGTTATGCTTATCCATATGGTTTTCATGGCAAATATACTGGAGTGGGTTGCTGTGATTTGTGTGTCCTCTCTGCTATGGCATGCCCATCTTGGGTAACCCTACATGGTATAGTTCATAGCTTCATTGAGGTTCACAAGCCCCTTCACCTTGGCAAGGTAGCGATCGAGAAGGGGGGGGGGGGGATTAAACAAACTAATATTACACAGCCGCTTTAATTAGTCCTTTTTTTAAAATAAATTTTACAAATTATAGTTTAGTTTAAAAAATAGGCACAGTACCAGTATATGTCAAAGTCATTCAAAATAAAAAAATAATAAAGATGTTTCAAATAATTAAACGCCTACATTTACATCCTCCTATTTACTTCTGTTATACCCAACTATTATAATTAACACATTTTTTTAATATTTATAACACATTCAAAGGCCAGCATCATTATCACTGCAAATTGGATTAAGGGAAGATTAAATAAAGATTTATTTGATATAATAATCTTTTCATTTCACAGTTATTGTAAAAAAGTTATGACTTTTCTTGAGATGAAGAGAAGTGACTCTGTTGAGCGAAAGGATTAACAGCAATCTAGCGTATGCCATGGAGATGTTAAAGGTCTAATTCGGTCATAAGAATGAAGCCATCAGAATTCTGACTCACTGTTGTGTTGAAGGTATGAGGGTCACTCACTGGCCATTACCCTAAGGAAATGTAAGTATTTTGAAAGTGTTCTTTATTCTGACCTAACTGCATGGGTGGCTGATTCCTTTGGCTGCACAGGAAGTCTGGGGTGAGGATAAGAATTTCTAACACTGTACAGAAGTTATAACTCAGGTTTTTCTTTCTCCTGAAATCCTTTGAAAACTTTTTGTACGGTTAACTCCTTTTCTACTTAAGATGTTTCTCTTGGATGGACCTACATGAAAACTTCAGATCTTAGTTTTATTGATCTAGGCAGCTTGATAAAAGACTGTAAAAACAGATATAATTTCTTAAACAATATTTATCTACGTAGAGCATTTAAATTAATGAGGATGGAACTCACATGTAGTGTGTGTCAGGCATGGATTAAAATATCACAACTAAAAATAACAAAAGATATGCATATTTAAAAACAAATTATTAATTAAAATATGTGCATGAAATTATAGACAGCATAAAAATGTATATAAATTTGAATAATCATCCGATAAAGTAAATGACCCTGATTGATCCGGCTATCCATCTGCACATTCCTATGTAAGTGTTGGTACAACCATCTTGTTCATCACACAATCATTTCACAATCAGTGTGCTTGTAACAAATATGGTCATCTCATCCATGTCTAAACACTGCCAGAAACAAATATGGCCACTGCAAACATGGTACACACAAAAAGAATGGCAGAACCAGTCTGCTTCATGGAGAGAAATAACTTGTCATACACAACTATCATGTTCAAGACTAAGATAAGTTTCAAGGACAAAAATATTGCACTAGGAAGAGGAGCTACTGTAGTTATTCTAATTATGAACTGATCATTAATAACATTTCTATTTAATCATTTCTAATAGCACTATTCTATATAATTCAATATATATACCAGTAATTCAAAAATTAGAGTACCTGCCTCCAGCTCAGTTTTTCTCTCCATCCATGATAAAGCTATTAAGAGGAGGTTGAGGGGTTGCCTGAGAGACAAGTCTAAGGGTTTTAAGAATAATCAAAACTGATAAGAGAATAAACAATGATTGATGACCCTAACATTAAAATTTTGCGGCAAGTATACTTCTTTAACCAGCCAATGGAGATATTGTCTTTTTCAGCCAATGGAGATCACTGTATTGTGCTAGACAATCCAACCTCCCTGAATGACTTTATAGTGGCTGGATACTTATTGTCTGAATTTTCCCAGTAAGTTTATTCATGAATATAGCTTTTTTAAATCATTGAAAATTAATTGTATTAATGATCAATGACTAATTAAACATCTAGCTCATATTGTTTATGTATTACAGTGCTCCTTTAGTTCTTGTTAAAAATCTGCTTTAATATATATTGAAAACAAAATACATATATTATGTATTTAAAATAAAAAAATGAGAAACATTCATTAAATTGGAAATCCGTTTAATTGTCAAAAGCGAGCCCGCAGCAATGAGGGCAAAGCGAGGGCCGCAGTTGCTGGCAAGGAGCGCCACAGGCGCATCTTGCCAGCAACTGCGGACCTCGCAAAATTTACGTACTTACGAGAAACAAATACGAGATGCAGAACTTAGAAAAAAAAACATTACGACCTCCCAAAATACAACCTTACCGCCCGAAACCTGCGCACATGAAAACATTAAAAACACAATAAATACACACAAAAAACACATCAAAAGCTTACCCACAGCAAGGGGGGGCACCCAGGACCTCAAAAACTGAAGTTACACCTCAATTTAGGTGGAAATACAAGAGTTTAGACACACGAAAATCCCCTAAGCGACAGAAAAAATGGCTGCCAAAAAAAACAAAAACGAGGCCACACGACACTAAAGACGCAAACACCACCAAACACATACGGATTTTCCGAAAAAGACGGACGCGATCCAAGAACAAGGACGCCAAATCAGCCACAGCCGCGTACCACACATTAGGCGCCATTTTACAACACTAACTTACACAATCCGGGAGTACCCAGCTACCCTAACGGATTTTTTACACTACACACTGCACACATTGCTGACACTTACACAGCCATCAAAACACACATTGCATGCTGCAGCAACATACAATAGATTGCCAGCTCTTCTGCACAATGCTTCCTGCATATATTACTTCAAAATAGGTAAAGTATATTTATGTATTATTTCATTAATTATTTCATTAGCAATGCTGTAATAACATAATATTATAACAATGCTCATAGCACACAAATAACCAACAGCCTCGCAATGAGCGCAAAAAGCGTTATTGCAAGCCACGCGATGTGCGCCGAAGGCGCTCAGCGTGAGGATTACAATGAGCACAGAAGAATCTCGGAACAACAACAAAATTAATCTCTGAACCAAACAACATTACCTGCCTTACAATCTTATTGCCGTCATTTTTTGACGGGCAAGTCGCTAGTTGGATATAATGATTAGACACAGACCACTTATTGGTGGGAAACACAGCGTTTATTGGTAAACACAAATAACATAATAACCATGACAATAACAATAACAAAATAACAATGACCATGTGAGGTGAGGAGCCTGGCCAGAGACAGTACACCCTACGCCCTGAACCCTCGTCCAGGGCCTACTGTGATGGAACAGCCGTACCCCCATAGGGTGGGATCTCACCCACTTTCCCGGCGACTCACCATCCCCCGCTGTGACAACAACAAAATACATTTTCTGTTAACATATATTACAGACTTAAATCATATACACCAGAACAAACGTCTACTTAATACAATCAACTAGATAAATACCTCCCATATTATCATTTATTTATTTATTTTCTATGTCCATTTATTTTAGGGTGTGGGTAACAGATGGACTGGTACAGCTAATTGTAAGGGTGTAGTCTATTTCCCATGAGGCAGTTTGTTGTATAGCCTTCTAGATTTCTAGAAAATACTTTCCTACCAATGGGCCATCATGGGAAACTAGACAATACATTTTTGGGACCTCGTATTTTTGATTTTTACCGCTGGTCATCATTTTTTTTGTCTAAGTCTGTTTTTCCTCATCATAACAAAAAAGAAGCATTTATGATGTTCATCTATATTACAGTTATTCAAACAGCTACAGACAGACAGGAGATAAAATCTCCAACAAGAAGATGTAAAATATATATAGAAAAATATAAGTAGGAGCTGAGTAGTGATTAGTCTTGATGCAGAGCAGACTGTTATAGGCTATTTCTGACTTGGAAGTCATTTGAGGGATTTTACCATGGGAGAGGAATGAAGAAACGTTGAAGAGACAGAGATGATAGGAGCTGCTACAGTAAGTATTTCATTGCAGAGGAGAGAGATGAGAAGCAGGAAGATCAGAGAGGAAGAGTTGAGACAAGATAGGATAAGTATGGGTAATTGTCCTAACAGTAGGGGGCTAGGGAAAGGGCATATCTGAATGTAAATAAGATGGAAAAAAAATGGACATTACAAGATGACAGCGTTTGAAATTTTCCAACTCCGTTTCTGATTTATTAAAAGTTTAACCAATCAGAATACATGGATTTGAATTGCTTAGCCTTTAACAAATCAGGGCTCTATTTTCCCCTATTTTAATTGGTTGAAATGACAGCCAATCAAAATAGGGATTCAAAGTAATGTGAACCTTCTGTGACTGGCTATTGAAATAACCAATCAGAGAAGAGATTAAAAGCTTATCCCATATCTGACCCCATAGTTAAAGCATAGTATAGTATAGCATACCCCCATGGTAAAAGGGTGATGTTAGGTCCTTATGGACCCCCATGGGCATGGGTGTAGGAACGGGGGGGGGGGACAAATCCCCCCCAGATTTTTCTATGTTTGCATGTATGTATATGTAAGCTATTTTATGGCTCCTATGCCCCTGCCCATGGGTATACTAAGAGGCTCTGGAGGCACCTTCGTGGGGTTAATGTGCCTTCGACCCCAAAGAACAAGGGGTATGGGGAAAGGGGCACGATGAGGAGGATGCCAGAGCATACCTGGTCTCATAGTTGTTAATGTGCTAGTGTAGTGTGTTAACATTAGACAGATATTTTATTAATATGTTGTGCAACTGACAATGCATGGCATTGTTTTACTGTATTTACTGTATGTCAACCAATACGACAGGCAGAGCTTAGCAAGCCTGAGCCCTATAGCATGCATTCACTACTCTGATCTTGATGCATAAAGGGGTGGATAGGGGGTGTTTACACAGTGCTGCATCAGCCATTACTGCGACTCATTGTGAACCTAATTATAATACCAGCTATTTAGCAAATCACATGGAGATCTGATGCAAAAGGCGTCGTGTTAGTTCACAGCTTATTGGGAGTCTTGTTAATAAATTCCCCCCATTGTCTATGTTAAAAAAAATTCCTTTTTGAACAAAAAGTAGAAAAAATTTAAAGTAAAAAAAAATTCTAAATAAATAATCTCTCACAAAGCAAACGTATATCTGAAAAATAAATTTGCAATATTGTCCTAAAAGATAAAAATAATTATGAAATTAAGTATTTTTAGAGACTACTTAAATAGTATTTTTTTTAAATGCATGTACAAAGCTCATTAATGTGTCAAGCATAATGTAGATACTTGGGCCCTCATTCAATTGCAATTTGGCCAATTGAATAGGGGTCTAAATAAGCACATAACATATATTTTTTACAGAAGTTTTTAGTTAGTGAACATCTATCCAAAAGCAAGGTTTTCACTAACTAAAAACTTATTTAAAAAAAATATGCTATGTGCTTATTTAGAGCCCTATTCAATTGGACAAATCGCAATTGAATGAGGGCCTTAGTCAACGATCCCTTAAGAAAATAGTATGAAAAAGAATGGGTACTTAAACATTTTATACATCCAATTACAGTTTGTGAGTTGGATAAATTCTTATTTGCATTTCCAAGTCACTAGCAGATTCAGTAGGCATTTTATAATAAGTGTACTTATGCTTCCCTTTTCCATGGCACAATCTCTTAAACTGAAGAGATGTAGTCTTACAAAGATGTAGATGAAGGGTTGTATGTTAAACGGCAACATGGTCATATTTTTTTAATTTACCATTATTAATAACTTTTCTGGAAATTGTGCAAAGTGCATTTACAATGTAAATAAAAAATAAAACAGCCTCTAATTTATTACTTTTTTTTTTGCTTTTAATATCTCAATATTCTGAGATGGGAGGAGTCTTTGAATACACTGGACGTTTGTATCTTCATAGTGTGAAAATGGCGGTAACTACTACTAGTGCTCCCAGCAGCATTAATGGGAACCCTGTTAGTTTACAATGACACAACCACCACAGGAAGTTATAGGCAATAAAACTAAATGAAGGTCTGTAACAAAGAATAATTACATATAAAAGTTGCAAAAAAGGTTGTCTTTAACAGTTAGCCAACTATCAAGTTTAGTGAAAGAAAAGACCATATAAAAAATATTTGAACACAGTGGTCAATTCCAATCAGATATTATTGAAATTAGATAGAATGCAGGTTATATCTAGAATGAGATTCCACATTTTGAGCAGTCCCATAATTAATATAAGGAAAAAAATGTAGCCCAGAGTAACATATGGATGTGAGAGACGGACATGACTGAATAACTAAACAACAAAAAAGGTAGAACAAAATTCTAAATAAATAAAATGATTCAATAAATGCCACATTTCTCAATAGGCAAATCAGGCATCTGCTTGGGGACAATTCCCGCATATGGGGTACCTGTCTTGCTGGTAATGGGGTGCACACTTGTAAACAATTGCAACTTATTTCAGGTTCTCTATTTTAAGAGCAAAGATGTGTTATGGTCTAATTTGCAAATTCCTTGATTGTGGAATCACATTATTTCATGTTATGTTGAGATGATTTGCTGTGCACTTGCTAATTTGAACAAAAGTGTATTGTTTGCTTGTTGTTCTTTCTATAGGAGAGGGCTTCCTATACGATGTTTCTGTAATAAGCTTAATTGAGAAGTTTCATCTAATCCCAAGATGTTCTTACAGAATATGTAGAAGTACATTTATAGAAGTTCAAATATGTATGTAAATGTTTTAGCTCTTGCAGATGATACTACACTGATGACTAAAAGTGAGCAAGAAGTAAAGGACTTATTGATGAGGGGGAAAGAAGAGAGTGCAAAAGTTGGTCTGCTGCTCAATGTTAAAATGCAAGCAGCAAGCAGCAATCTGAGTTCCTGGCAAATAGATGGGGAAGAAGTGGAGGCAGTGACAAATTATTTTTCTGCTGGGCTCCAAGGTCTCTGCAGATGGTGACTGTGGCTATGAAATTAAGATGTTTGCTTCTGGGGAGGAAAGCTGTGTCAAGTCTGGACATGCTATAAAAAAGTAAAGATATTACACCATCAACAAAGGTCCACATAGCTAGAGCTATGGTATTTCCAGTAGTAACATACGGATGTGAGAGCTGGACCCTAAAGAAGTCTGTGCTGCAGAATTAACGCCTTTGAATTGTGGTGTTGGAGAAAACTGCTTAAAGACCCTTGGACTGCAAGAGGATCCAATAAATCAGTACTACAGGAAATCAAGACAAAATGTACACTGGAAGTTATGATCATGAGACTGAAGAACAAATATTTGGGCCATATTATGAAAAGGCAGGTAATTAAAGCAGTAAACATGAGCTTGATGTAGCTCAGAGGGGCAAAGGCTGACAGATGTGCCTGACGTGCTGCGATTCATAGAGACACGGAAAGGCAGACACTACTACTGAATGCCTGAACAACAACAATTATTGCTACAAGACCTCTATTAAGTGTTGTCAACTACTGCTGAAAAATTTATGTAGCTGCCACAGTTTAGAACTGCAGCTGTAGTTTGGTTGCATCTTGACTTAGCTCTTGATCTTTTGACTGAATCAAACTTAAGCAGATCAGGTCGTGTAGCCTTGTATTCGATTTTTTGTGTCGGCCATTTTTTCTATCGCCATTCATGGCATAGATACTCAAGTGGGTTGCAAGCTCCTTCTCCAGTGGACCATATCATACAGCTCCTGGTATTCCTAGGTGGTCTCCCATCCAAGTACTGACCAAGCCAAACAATGCGTGGCTTCAGGGTGGTGTGGTCTGATTGGAATTGAGCCCAGGTTGCAGTGGGGAAAGCACAGAATCCAACCACTGGACCACCAGGGAGTTGGTTTATTGTTTTTTAATGTACAAAGATTGATGATTACTTTATTTCCTATATATTATTTTAATCTATGGCTGGCAATAGTCTATTCTTTTATTTTAGTTATTGCTTTTTTTACTTACCTTTCAATAATCTGTATATGAAATAAAGCACCTATTACTCTTGCAAAATATTTATCATATCCTGGCATTGCTTCTAAACTTAGATTACTTTTTTTGTATTTCATATAAAACTGTAAAAAATGCAAATTCCATCCAGTTCTCATTTAATAACAAAACTGTTTTGTGAAGCAGGCACTTTGGGGGAAAAATGACTCTTTGGACAAGCTGCATAATTTAAAAAGATGAAGACTTGGTTAACTGTAGCATAACACATTCATTTAAATTTTAAAGTCACTGACACTTTGCAACGCATATAATACAATTTAAATTCATCTCTACAATATTGTAATTAAAAAAGTAATTTGTTCTGAAATCTTTTCAGCCAAAGTTAGAGACAGAAAACAGGTGGGTGTTTACTTAAATAGACAGTTTAATTAAACTGTAACCTGGGAGCGGTAAATGTAGATAACATACATGGAAGGATGATACTGCATTGTGATTAAAAAAGTGACTTAAATGGAGAATTGCTCAATCACATAAGCTGTGTGAGAATATATACGTTAATTACCCTCTCCATTGTATTGTATTATTTGATGTTAATGTTTAATTCATATTCATTGATTAAAAAAGGCAGAAAAGTACTGCACATGATGAATTGTATTAAAGAAGCACAGTGATTTTTTTCTCTATCGTTTTTTGAAAAATTAAACATAATAATGTTTTTATAAAGCCAAAAAAGAAAAAACATAAACTTAAAATTTTGCAATTTTTAGATATAATTATTCTCTACTGGGCTTTCTTCTCTGCTAGTGTCTGTTACTTTCACAGATAGATGTGTCATTGTAAACTAATTGACTTCCGTTTAATACTGCTGAGAACACTGGCAGATGTAACTGCCGTTTTACAATTGTGTAGACAGACTATGTATTCAAAGTCTCCTCCCAACTCAGTAGGATTATCAGCAGCTTAAGTACATATTATTATTATTATTTGTAACACGCCAACATTTTCCATAGCACTGTACAAAGGTTAAGTACAAGTCAAAGACAATTTGAACACAATGCAAAGGAATGGAGGGTCCTGTTATTGAGCTTTCAATCAGACACACAAAGGGCCACATTCAATTCGACGCCCGCAACTCAATCGCAGACAGACGAATGTTTTGCTCCCGTTGGTCTCCGATTGTGATGCTATTCAATTGCTCAAGCCCGGAAGTTAAAGCCAAAGCCGGAAACCATGCACTGGGTCGTAGCGGTTCAGGGTAGGAACATGATCAATTCAGCAAGTCTGTAACCGCCCATTCAGCCAATAGAAAATGAGACTGTCATTATCATGGCAGTAAAACATGGAGGTTACATGTCAATCATTTAGGTTCTGGGGTCCGATATGCGACCAGACTCGCAAAACATTAAAAATAAAGAATTATGAAAATTAATGCCGAAATGACACATAAAAATAAATTTTATTTCCTGACGATTTGCGGGCTTGAGACAATGTTGTGCAATTAATTCTAATGTCTATCATTGCTTTCCCTGTTATTTACAGTGCAGTATTGATCTTATATTTGCTTTTACAGTACTATGAATAGGTGTTTAACCCCCTTGCGGGTCCTGTCTAGCACTCGTAGGATTTTCTCCTTCACTTGCCATTTACGGGTGTGAAACTATTTGCAGGCTTGCGGAAATTGAGTAATTGAATAGCGATCACAGGCTTCTGGAGGCTGTAAGTTACAAGTTTAACCATCACCATTTTTTCAAGCTCGTAAATCAGAAGCCGTTCCGAGCCCACAAAAAGACGCCAATCGAATAGCAAAATAGCTTGCGACCTCACGGGCTACTGGATCTCAGTTGAATGTGATTCACTGTGTTTTCCCTAAAGCACCTAACAAGGTTGAACACTTGCAAACTTACATTCTAAAGGGTATGGGTATATAAAAGGTAATAAATTAGATGCTGCATTATGTGTTTTATATAATAAAAACGTTGCAGATTTTCAATTGTAGTTATTCAAAGAAGTACATTTTAAAAATGTGTCCAAAGTGGTCCTTTAATTACTTAAACCATATTTATGTAATTCTTGTGTTGCGGTATAAAACTTTCCTATATAATAGGAATACTCTAAATAAAATGCTACCACACCAATAGGAGTAAAATAAAAGGCATCACGGCAGGACCTGTTGGGCAGGATTGTTTACAATATTTTATGACTTTTTAATTATTTTTGTAATGTAGTAGGACATTAGGTTCAATTTAGTTTTTAATTTGATGGACCACTTAAACATTGGCATTTGAATACTGATGGGGGTATGCATTGGCCACTTAATGATTTTCTAAACAATTTGGGAAACTATAGAATTGAATATCTAGGCACTTCATTATTGCTATTGTATGCATTTTATATATTTTTTATTTTTGCTATAACAGCTGTACAATGGACCACCAAAATAAAGTTCACGGGCAACCAAATCTCTGTCCAGATTCCCAACATATGGAAAAAATGGAGAAGCAAGGCTAGAGGTAATTGGAGGTGCTTGTGACATTAGGGCTGATTAAGGATAGTTAGCAAAAGAGAGTATACAACAAGTCAAAATGTAGTACTGTTTGGGTGTGATTTAATGGTCATATTCATCTTTCACACAAGTTGTTATATACCATAAGCCTTCAAGATGGTCAAGATGGCAGATGCACTTCTTCCAAGATATCTAATTATTGTATTATGTGCAGTATTTAATCTTGAAATATTCAATTGCTAAATAAATCATGACCATGCAGTATAAATATGGCCATTATCAGAAATTAATTATATTGTTTTGTTTATTATTAATATGCATTCATGATATTGGTGACTTTATAAATGAACAATGTGTACAATCTTTGCACAATTATGTCAGTATTAGCTTTCCTAGTCTGGAAGTTGTTATAATTATTTGTGCTCTTTCGTCCCAACTTTGACAATTTATCTTGCAATGAAGCTGTGGAATAATTATCTGTTGAAGTTTAGAGTAGACTTCCCATGTTTGTTTCTTTGTTTAGTTTTTGGGTCCGGATAATCTTCCAAGTCTGAGGTAGATTAAACGTGTCTACATAACAATCTGCTCCAGATGAAAATCTTGATTAACAAAATCACTATAAGGATTCCAGTGTAAACTACAAAATGATGTCCAAATAAACATCTATTTACAGTAACACATACACCTGGCTACATATGGCAGCGATCTATTGCATCACACATGGACTGCTGGCCATACATTTATAAATGTAATGAAAAAATAAATAGCAAAGAAAACTTACGAAATACCAAATTCCATAATCTGTATAAATTTCTATACATTTTTTGTCTGTATTTTCATCTAGTTCTAATGGATTTTTCCCATAATTTTCCATATTATTTATCTTAGAAAGGAATCCATATTTTTTCTTTTGAGTTCTTGTAAGAAATCCACCTATTTCTCAGGCTCTGTAAATAATCAATTTTCTCAGATTTTATATTGAGCCCATGTTCTGAAGTCTCTAAAGAATCTGTCTATTAGGTTCTATAAAGAATCTATCTTTTTCTCACATGTTTAAGGATTCCATCAAATTCTCAGGTTATTTTAAACTTCCATCTTTTAATTTTCTATAAACAATCATCCTTTTCTCAGTTACGAGTTATTGTGTTTGACAATATTGTATTAAAAACTTTTTTTTATTATTTTCCACTAGCATTTTTATTATTTTACTTCTATGTATTGTTAGCACTAACCTCATGGGTTTCTACTGTCCAGCTATGTACTATATTTCATATACTCTTCCCATAAACAAATAAGGTCTACAGACAGCCTGGAACATCTGAAGTGTTTTCCTAATAAAGGTAGCATGGTTCTGGACTAATAGAAGAAGTCATCTCTTGTTATGGTGTTTTGAACTTTAAAGTTCAGACTCACCTCTATCATCAATCACAATCCTGATTCTCATTAAGATCAGTGGCGATTCTTTCAGAAAATAAGAGCAAGATAACAAAGTGTGCAGGATACCAGCTCAATGTTGTTACAACTTCATTCAAAGCTGATCAATTTCAGTATAGACGAATTTAAGGTCTTGTAAGAAAAAGCTTTTTTATACATTACACTAGTCTGAAGAAAAAGATGGAAAATCCCAGTGGGAGGGAAGCATATAAAAATGGACACAGAACCATCAAATATTCAATTAGTTAACTATCATTTAACATTTATTATTTTTTAACTGTCATTTAACATTTTGTATTAAAAATAAAATGGCTTTTGAGGTTGAAAATGTGGTCCTGCAGCATGACATGCATTCGTATCACTGATTCCATCTAAAACACAACATTTGTTCTCAATTGGCTGAATACAGTTGGTAAGGCAAATGTAGATGGCGTGTCCTACAAGACAGTATGTTGGCCTAATGGACATCAGATGACTTGGTTTTTTTTTGCATACAAAACAGCCCTTTTTAATGTGTTAGACATGTGTGATAACAATTGTGGTCATCTAATTATATATATTTAAACTGATAGGTGGGCTAAAAGTAAAATATTCCCATTCACTAAATAATTATACCTAGTTACTATATTTTCCATGAAACATGTGTATGAAGCAAGGTTACTTGTGAAAGGTTAAAACACATATCAGAAATATGCATTTAGTGTGCTAGACCCCTCTTAACCCTCTCCTTGGCCAACATCCTCCAGTATGGTTTTATTCCTTGTGGTACCCAAAACTGGGTTTTATGAATGATATATTTTACGTCTACCATTAAAACAAGTATCAATAATTTGAATTACTGTACATGATTTTAATGCTAGATTGTTACATGTTGGCATCTTAACACTACTAATGTGATCAACTAATAGATGTTAACTAGTAAATTAAATTGACTAAAATGTCTATCATATTTAATAGGAATATTTAATCGGGAGGACATGCAAAAATATCATTCTCTGTGTCTTTGAGACTTTGACTAATTTCTGACTATTTTGCCTGTAATTTTTACTTACTTTATAATATGTTTACTTTGTTATAAATGATACACTTTTGTTACTGAGTTCATCTACATGTGTCACACAGACCAAAAGACCTACTGTATATTGTTCCACTGAACTCTTCAGTAAACAGTTGTTTGTCAAAAACTGGTCTCCTTCCCTGTATGAGACATGTAAGTGTATTCAGAATAATATTACCTTTCCTTACTGGGTATACACTAGAGGTTTTGCAATCACCTTTTTGCTCACCATAACATATTTGGGGTTTGGTCAATGTTTTCTTAGTCACTGTCAAACACAAATGCACTAAGCATTGTATGGGCAACTAAATGCTTTTTGGAGGCTATCTTGGCAATTTTTGTGGGGGTCCCGTATTTTTGGATCTATCCCCAGCCTATGGGTTGGGGCAGCACGATCATGTGCACCCCGGCACTTAGTCTGAGGGATTAGTAAGAGCTCTCCCTCTGACCTCACCTTAAGTCAGATGGGGTATGTGGCAGATGCCTTATTCGGACACGAGTATGAATTTTGATATGGACATTTTTTTTAACTCTGGATCCAAAAAGATCAATGGGGTCGTCATGCCCTCAAGGCGGGGGGACCTTAAGGCTTCACTGGAGCACCAGCACCTATAAAGCACTGAGTGATTGAGGCATTCTTCACTGAGCACACCCTGGGCATGCTTCTTCAAAAAATGGATGGTAGCAATTTTCACAATAGAAATTACTTGCAGTTATCAGTTATATACTTTGCAGTCCATGCAAAACTTGAATGAAAAAAAATAATAATTTTGTGGCAATGAAAGAGAAATGTAGGTTGTCATGTTATCAAAGATATTGTGTCTATCTATCTATCTATCTATCTATCTATTTATCTGTCTGTCTGTCTGTCTATCTATCTGTCTGTCTATCTATCTGTCTGTCTATCTATCTGTCTGTTTATCTATTTGTGTGTATCTATATATTTATAGGTATATGTTATACATCTATATACATAGCTATATATATATATATATATATATATATATATATATATATTTATATTTATATATTTATACATATAGAGGCGTTCATTTATTTTGATTATTTTGTGTAACTAAGGTAGGAAAGTTTCTGACTATTCATCTTTGTGTTGAACCCCTTTAAGCAGCACTATTGACTGTATTTAGCACTGTGACTTAATAATTATAGTGTATGTAAGTTATTTTTACAAAATAAAAAGTTATATCTGATATCACTGCAACTTTGTTCTACAGAATAATGGAACACGGTGCAGAACTAATATATAGTAATTAGCTGTATTAGCTCACTTTTGAAGTGTAAAACGAACCTTCGCTAGAGTCAAGGTTGTGACTTTGAGAGGCGACAGTTAAGGTTGGCGACTGCATTCAAGTGGAAAACATAAGTCTTAATGCCAGCTTTAGAAATAATGACAGTTTGATTATTAACAATTGACTGAACTCAGAAAAAGCAGATAAACTACACGCTCTATACTAAGGAGACTGCTGACTGCTCTCAAAATTATAGTAAAGTATAGTTATTAAATAAAGAACATCTTGTTCCTACAAGTGTGTCACGGACTATAGCAAGTTCACCGGTGGTGACTAAAATACAAGGCAGGAATACAGAGCCCAGATGCTTTGCTGCTAAGACCTTGAGAAAATCACCTAAAGGTTTGAAGGAGATTACAGAACAGATAATAAAACATAACTATATATTCCTTAACTATTTTAGAACCCTTTTTATATTACTATGTAATCATTTTCAGCACATATTAGAAAAATATAGCGTTTGTACCTAGCAATGGGTTACTTATTGATATTTTTACACATTATATAGAGCTTCAGCCATAGAGGTTTTTGACCTTTAATAGATCAGAGTGTTGTTGCTTTTCATTGTATATGATAGAAGAGTCTGGTTATAATAACACAGATTTAGGTTAAGTATTACCTTATAGCAGTTTTAACCTTAATTTGGAATAGATTGTGTTGATACTGTTGTCCAAAGTGGATAGTTGGAGGATTGTGGGGCAAATGTTCGTCCAAATAGTTATAAAATAATAATAGATCATTTGTACACAGCTTTTCTCCTAAAGGGAACTAAATTGGCTTAGTAGGAAACAATACAAGATATTTATACGTTATTTGAAAGATAGTGTAAAGAGAAATGAATGCAGTCTCTTTTTGAAAATGTCCAAGGATTGTCAGAGAGTTCCAGATTGTATTTTATCCCAAAAAAAATCCCCCAAATCATAGATTTTGCTTACAATATTTTCTGCACAATGCCAATGTAGATATCCAATGTTATACATACATGGATTTTTTGAAGGGCAAGTTCCACCTAACTTTCTTTTATATTAAAGATCACTCTTAGAGGAAGTTTGTTATGTAAATGTAATGATACCTGTCTAATTAAGCGGTTATGTGCCAATGTTTGTTGACAGTCACAATTTTACGTTATTTCTTTGTCACTGACACTAAGGCCCCTATACAGTTGAGCAATTATAAGTTACTGGAGCCCGTAATGTAGCCTATAAACTAATTTGCTATTTAAATGGCGTCTTTTAGCGCGGCGCAAACAATATACGGGTTACAGGCTGAAAATCCCTGTGGTTGTCAAAGTCGTAACTTACAACCCACATAAGCCTTTGATCTTTCAATCCGGCAAAAGTTACAATCGCTATTCAATTGCTACAATTCCTCAAGCTCGCATATGTTCTATCACTCGTAAATGGCAAATGTTGAAGAAAATCCTACGGGTACCAGATAGGAGTCGCAAGGGGGTTAAACACCTGATCGTAGCACTGTAAATACATATAAAAAATCAATACTGCACTTTAAAAGACGGGGAAAGCATAGCAATTGAATAGAGATTTGCGATTGTAACGCTTACGGGCTTGAAAGATCAAAGATTTAGCTAGATTGGAGTTACGATTTTAACAACCACAGGTATTTTCAGCCTGTAACCCGGAAATCGTTTGCGGCTACCAAAAAAGATGCCAATTGAAAATCGAATAGCAAATTCGTTTACTGGCTCGGTTACGGGCTACTACAACTACAATTTTCTCAGTTGAATAGGGGCCATGGTGTTCATGCTTGTGGTGGCAGAGTTATAATGTGAAATGTAGCTTGATGTAATTCCACTATTATTATGCAACCTTTTTTATATTTTACAAGTCTAGTTACCCTTTAATATTGGAAAACAATGCACACATTTTTTTTTTCAACAATGAAGTGTAGTTGGCCTGTTCAGTCATGTCCAACTCTCTGTGATCCTATGGACCACAGCACACCAGTCACATCTATCAGACACTGCCTCTCTGAGACCCCTCAAGCTCATGTTCAAACTACTTCTTTTGAGGCCCTCATGTTTTTCAGAACATTTTGGCAATTAAAAAAAAAATGGCCTCCAGTTTTTCAAAAAATGTTTGCTTGTTGGGTGCTTAAACTGTGCAAATTTACCATGGTTTTACTTCTTGTACAAAATATGCTTGTCTGAAACGCTATGATCTTTCCAAACCAGTAACATGAAGGCCCAAGGCTGCTGGTGTTCATCCAAAAAGCTGACAAGTGATGTGGTGAAGTGAGAGGCCTAATAGTACCACAGAGATGTGTGGTAAAGTTGTATTATACACGGTGTGTTCAGTACATTTCTTGAGGTGATTTGTGTGGACATCCAAAGCAACATGATTGCCCTGCAGTTTTTAAAAAGGAAACTAAGAATGTATCACAGCCATTAGAAATGAGGTACATTAAACTCAAACACGTCTATTTCAAGGCATAGACTTAAAAGGATAAAATCATAGTTTTTATTGGCAAAATCCATTTTTTTTAACTGAAAGTATTTATTTTTACTTAGGCAACATATGCAATACTCAGTTCTTTAGTATTAAAAGCTTTAATATCTACGTCTACTGGGGTGTAACCATCCGTTCTGTTTTAGCCTGTGGCAACACTCCCACACGCTGACTCTTCCATATTTTTACTTACTTACATGCTTTGTGGGTTCATAAATAGCAGGTGTCTGTTAATGGGATTGTGGCAGGAAGAGGTTTTATAAAATTGCAGGATATAATGATTTACATGGGAACAGCCCAGTACACAATTACTTTTATTTTTGAAGAAAGTGTCCTCAGGAAGGGACTGCTTCAGGGTATAATGGAAAGGAGGTAGAGGGGAAGAAGAATTATATCCAGCTAAAACTCTCAGAATTGATTCAGGTTGAAGATAAAATCAGACTCTTATTACAAAGAAGAATGGTTAAATTCTATGGACTGATTCAACAATTTTGTTAATATAGAAAAGAATTAAAGGAACTGTTGGGAATAGTGAACAAAAGAGTAATTAGTCAACACATCCCCCTTTGGAAACAGAATCAAGCCTTGCACCTTTAGACCCTTTATGTTCTGTGTTTTATGCCAATGTATCCAGAGGCAAGCAAATAGTTGAAATGCTGTCAATTTGATTTTAAATGTTATTTACTGACTCTGTTGTAACAACCTTGTTTGTTAGTTAGTTCCACAATATCACTGCTCTCTATGTGAAGAACCTCTTTCATGAAATATGCCAGATCATCTTGTGTTTGTATAAGGGCATTAGTAAGAAAAGGAATACAGCTATATATTATATACTGTTTAGTAATGCTGGATGAACAAATCCTTGTAGAACAGACCATAACCAGGTTTGCATCAGGGTCCTCATTTCCAGGGGGCCCTTGCAACTCCTCACGGCCCTCACACTCCCCCTTCTAGGCCCCAGCAGCCCCCACTAGCTCTGCGCGGCCTCAACAGCATTGTCTGTCCTCTGGTGGTCCTCTCTGGCCTTTAGTGCCCTTTTGAAGCCCACTCTGTACTAGGTGGTCCCTGAGGCCCTCTCTGGCCATCAGCAGCCCTCTCTGCTCCCTCTTGCCCCGTTTTCCCACTCTTCTACTTTTTTCAGTTTTTCTCCCCCATTCTCCTCCCAATTGTCTTATTCCCATCTACTCTCTCTCCTCTCCTCTATTCCCCTACTCATCCCTTTATTCATCTCTCTTCCTCCTCACCTTAGCCTCCTTTCTCCCCCTCGTGTCTAATTTCACCATTATTCTCACTCACATGTACCCCTTCTCTCTCTCTCCCTTCTCTATTTTTCTTCTCCACTGGTTTTCTCTTCATTGTCCCTATTCTCCTCCTCCTTTTATCTCCTTCTTCGATCTCCCCATTCTCAATCTTTCCTCCTTTTCTCTACACTACTCTCTCTCTACCCTGCTCTCTATCTCTCACCTTGAAAAAGGGAAAAACCTTTCCTCTCCCCTCTTTTCTCCATCTCTCCCTATCTCTCTCCCTTTTGTCTTTACTTCCCTCTATATTTCTACTCTCACGCTCATTCTCCTACCCCTCCCCTTTTCTCTCACTCTCTGCTCATTCTCCTACCTTCTTCCTTATCTCTCCTCTCTCTCAACCCTACCCTCTCCCACTCATCTCTCACTGCTGCTCTTCTTTTCTCCTTTTTTCTCACTCTCTCCGCATTCCTTCTCACATTCCCCCATTTTTACACTCAGATCCCACTCTCATCTCTTTCACCTTTTCCATCCCTCTCCATCATCTTACCTATCACTATCTCTTTACAAACCTTCTCCCTCCATTTCACTTTCTCCTTTCTATCTCTCCATTCCCCATTTTCTCTTTCCTCATTTTCTCCCAATTTCCTGTTTTCCCTCTCGTCTTCCCATCCTCTCTATCTCCTTCCATAAAAAGGCTGTATATAAGGGGTTAAGCACATTTCTCTGCTTATCAATAGCCCACTAGACGGAATTGCTCTCTGGAATAATTTATGTCCCTCAGTTATGTACTGTACCTTGGAAGTATAATACCCACTAGAGAAACATTGTGTTTGTCTGTTTAACTATCATTTGAAACCTTAGAACATTGCCAATTATCCATAATATAGATAGATAGATAGATAGATAGATAGAAAGAAAGATAGATAGATAGATAGATAGATAGATAGATAGATAGATAGAAAGATAGATAGATAGATAGATAGATAGATAGATAGATAGATAGATAGATAGATAGATAGATAGATAGATAGATTATTATTATTAACTTTTATTTGTAACGTGCCAACATATTCCGTAGCGCAATACAGGGGATAAAAACAAGGGAAAATACAGCATTAACAACCTTCCAAAAATGGAGGACCCTGTTTGAGCTTAGAATCTTTGCAGAAAGTGCTTTTTCCCAAAGCATCCTAGAAGACTGAAAACTCGCCACTTACAATCTAAAGAGAATGGAAGTGGCAGAAGTCAGGGAAAGATTAAACAGATAAGGAATAAAAAGGGTCAGAAGAGAAGTGAAAGTTAGAAAGGTTTTTCATTTAGAGAGAGAGAGAGAGAAGGAACAGAGGTGAAGGCTCTAGCATTTAAAATGTTGTCTGCCCCTAGTGGTGAGATAATATATGCAAGTAGGAAAGTCAGGGGATTCCCATTTCACTATAGATAGATAGGTAGATAGATAGAAAGATAGATAGATAGATAGATAGATAGATAGATAGATAGATAGATAGATAGATGTTGGTATCCACTGCTTTGTCAGTTCACCACAGGTGTTTGTCTTAGCCTTATTATGCGTGGATATCTACATGACTTCCTCTATCATTATGACTGAGTTAAGCATCATGCATGCATATTGGCCAATAAAACCTTCTCGTTGTGTTTACTCACTGCCTGCTTATCGTGCTTGCTTTCTGCATGATCAGCCTTTTTATCCTTTACTGACTTCTATCTGTACATCATATGCCATTGTGACACACTACATCCATCTGTTTGCCTTCTATCTGCCTTCCACTACATCCATTTGTCTGTCCTTATAAGTGGTCTTTGGCATCACATTCCCAAAATTCCCCAGACAGAGGCAGACAAGAATCAGAACAGGATTGCAGGGTTTCCATGTGCACAGGGTGGTCAATCACTGCCTTGGTCATTCAGATCGAATACACCGCAACAGGGAAATACACAAATACTGGCCTTTGTGCAGCTCTCTAGGATTGACCTCGCCTATACATGAATTAAAGATATTACTAGACAGATAGATAATGATGACAAGTCTATGGAGCATAACAGATATAAAAGATGGTAACAGCTTGTTCAAGTTTTATAAAATAATTTATCTTACTAAATGCATATTTGTTTTGCTGAGATGCTTGGATTATGGCCAAGCTTCCTCATCAACATAGATAACAAAAATGTTTTCATTTCGTCTATTTTTGCCAAAATTCCTGCTGATTTTGAAGTTCAATTATTATTTTACTTTCATGACCTAAAATATATTTATCGAGTAATTATATTACAAGTCTTCGGGGGAAAAGCTGTGTGCAATGTCTCACATGCTTGGCAAGATTTCAGGAATTAGAGCTGTGTGGGTTTTATAAATCTCCGGCTAAAATCAGTGAATGATGGATAAAACATACAAAAATGCAAGCAAGAAATAATCCTTTTCTGCTGGGACTGGTACACCTGCAGCCAGGTGCACTGATAAATGCATCTTACACTATAGGTGTCTGCGACAATATCCAAAGGCTAATGGATGTTACACAGCAGTAAATGTTCCTTTTTTTTTCTCCTTTTTCACAGAAAATGTAGTAGTTATTTTTCAAAGACAGGTAAATTAAATGAATAGTAGTATCACTAAATTGAGAAAAGAGGATGCATATACGATATAATTAAAAACATCAGGTAATAACTTAAATGTTAAATAACTTGAATGATAGTAAAAAAAAAATATTGTAAACTTTAGATTTTTGTCTGTCAGTCAGACTTTCTAATCCACACATCAATTTAATTGCTCTTCCTGTGTATTGCCATTAATTGTTAATTACCACATGGGGTCCTGACTATATTGCTTTCAATCTAAAACCACATGAAACTAAGAAGAATGGGAATGTTAAAGTACCATGTAGTAACTAGGCTAATTATTCCCTGGGTCTACATATGATCATACTTGTCTATTTCATATAGCTTTAGATGGAAAACACTGCATCAAGAACTGAAGGGGTTTATTTAGTATTTACTGGAAATAATCAACCAAATTAATTAAATAGAAAACTACTTGGTAGGTGGATGAGAAAACTGATTAATCAATTTATTAATTAATTATATCCATAATCCACTACCTGATTACTTTTATCATAAAGATTATGAGCTAATTGTAATTTTATTATTATAATATAGCAGAGAATATACTAAATACACATATTTTCTCAATTATTTTATTAGACTGTGACAATACATTTGTAAAATTAGTTATAATTACTAAAATAGTCTTTATACCCATAATTATAACAACTTTTATAGTTCACATTTGCGGTAAGATCTGAAAAAAAAAATTTGAATATGTTTATTACCGAATTTCTTATACACTGCATGATTCCGATTTTAAACTTGCCAGCTTCAATTAAAATAGGAAACATAGTGTCTGAAATATTTGTTGATTCATTGGTCATTTCAATAAGCTTATAACATTTGACACATGCTCAGTAGAATACAGCCTGCTAGTGTACCTGCAAGCCCTACTTTCCTTGCCTGTAACTATTCCCTCATGTTTTAAACATTAAGTATGACTTTCAAAGGGGATCAGGCTCCGGCACTGGCATACCAGCCCAAGACCGAATTGACACATAACCAGGCTAGGGTGCATAGGTGTTCGACTTCCATGTCTGGCATAGGGAAGGAGTTTGGTAGTTAATAAAGTCTTGGGTGTGATTTGTACCATTTCTGCCCCTCGCCAGACATGTGTTAGGAGTAGTAGACTTCTTCATTATCTGTCCTCCTTGTTTACTCTTTCTTTTCTCTCTTTTCTTCCCCAACTTCATTGCTTCCCTCTCATTCTCTTTCCTTGCTTCTCACCCATCCCCTAATAGGAAAACTGAGCTTTGCCTGCAGGATTAACCAAATGGGGATAGCTTTTTGTAGGCAGTTGTCGCTGGCAGCAGTGGGGATCTACCAGCCGCATCATTTCAAAATAATATATTATCCATGTAGGAAGACGTGCGGTTATATTTGCAGTTCTTAGAGCAATTTAATGATAGGTCTCTCATTCACTTATACTGTTTGTCCAATGTGGACATTGAATTGTATACAGATTATTCAGGGGCACATGGATTCAGGGTTTTCGTTAATGGACAGTGGTACGTAGCCCCGAGGATAGGCCTGTAGCCCCGAGGATAGAGCTGTTTCCCATAATAACATCATTATTCTTGTGGGGGGAACAGCTCATGGAAAGCCAGAGCATTTTTTTCTGACTTCTTGGTGGTCGTAGATACTAGCAACTCTTTTAGATACTAGCAACTCTCTTAAGGGGATCCAGAAAATTTGTTGAGAACAATTTACTGACAGAAATTTACCACCGACTATTCATTGTGATAGCAATTCACCGACAGGCAATTCACCAAAAATCGGTTAATTGACGCTACAGTTTATGGCGTAAGCAATTCCTCAGATCCGGAAACAATTTACCGAGAACAATTTACTGACAGCAAATCTCCTCCCCACACATTACTTTAAGTTTGTGAAGGCATCATGGCAGTGGAGTTTCTTAAATCCGAAAAAGGAAAAGCAAACCTGTGCTATGATGGCCATTTGTTCTATAAGGATAAGCAAATTGAAAACAAAATATATTGAAAGTGCCAAAACTATACAAAAACAAGACGTGCGGCCAGATTTACTCCAGCGGACAACAACATAGTAAAAACACTCAGGGAGCACAATAACTGTGCAGGTGCAGCACAAGTTGAGGCAGCACATATTCTGGACACCATGCAAGGTTGTGCAGAAACAACAAACGATACTGCGCACAGTATAATTGCCAAAGTGTCCAGAACCTGCAGCCAAGCATCAGCGCCCAAGCTGCCAAGTGTTGCCAGGATGAGGCGTGCCATCAGGAACATCAGGAGAAGACAGTTTGATTGTCCAGTTCTCCCAGCACACAGGAGGGACATTGTCTTTACTGATGAGTACAAAAGTACTTGCAATGGAGAAATGTTTCTTAAGTATGACTCTGGACCTCAGGACAATAGGATGCTAATCTTCTCTACAACTGGGAATCTGCAGCTGCTGGCGCAAAGTGAGCATTGGTATGCTGATGGTACTTTAAAAAAAGTTCCATTACTGTTTTTCCAGCTGTACACAATACATGGATTTAAGGATAACATATCCCTGCCATTGGTATACACCTTGTTGCCAAACAAGACACAGGACACTTATGTCTCACTTCTAGAGCAGATAAAAATTTTGGAACCATCATTGTCCCCACAATCCCTAACAATTGATTTCGAATTGGTCATGATGAATGCGTGCAGGCGGGTATTCCCTGACGCTTCTCAACATGGTTGCTTTTTTCATTTCGCACAGTCCATATACTGTTCAATTCACAACAATGGCTTAAAGCAACGGTACGAAACGGATGCCAATTTTGCTCTCACTATGAGATTTTTGGCAGCGATAGCATTTGTGCCCACTGCTAATGTCACAAATGTTTTTGAAACTCTAGGTGAGTAACATGTTTTTCCAGCAGAAGCGCAAGAAGTGGTGGATTGCTTCGAAGACACGTTGATAGGACGACCAACAAGACGTGAAGTTCGAAGAGCACCTAGGTTTTCACATTGCATCTGGAATGTACATCAACTTGTTCTCCAAGGACTGCCAAGAACACATAACTCTGTGGAAGGCTGGCACAGAGGCTTTGAAGAACAAGTTGCTGAGTGTCATCCAAATATATGGAAGTTCATTACGTGCATCAAAAAAGAGCAGAGCCTGAATGAACTACGGATAGAACAGTACTTGAGTGGAGCTGATCAAGTCAAAAGAAAAAAAAAATACAGAGATTGTGATGAAAGAATAATAAGGCTAGTGACTGCCTACAATGAAGATGCCAACATTGTTGACTATTTAAGAGGCATTGCACATAACATTTCATACTAATGTACATACTGAAATTGCCCAACCCTGCCATTAAGCACGTTATTGCACAGTGCTATGTTTATGAAAGTGGTAGTTTGTATTCAATAAACACTATTTTGTTTAATGTCATGAAGTCCTCTCTATTCTATACATATTAATGTCATGGAGTCCTCTCTATTCTATACATATTAATGTCATGGTCGGTTCTGCTCACAGGTAATTTGTAGTCTGATACAATTATTTGTTACTTTTTACGTTGGATAATTTTTAACTGTGCATTACATATCTGTATTACAGTACTGTACTTCCACCCAAATGGCTTATTCAATGAATTGCTTACGCGATAAGCTGTAGCGGCGATTAACTGATTTTTGGTGAATTGCTTATCTGTGAATTGCTGTTGCAGTTAATAGTCGGCAAGGAATTACTGTCCATAAATTGTTCTCTGTAAATTTTCTTGCCCCTCAAAAGGGAGGCAGGATGGTCAGATATTCCTGGCTATGGAGCTTGGGGCAGTGAGATAGCAGCCATGTAAATGGTACTGGGGTTGCTAGATCCCTGTGGTGGCTAAAGCATTTGGTTATGTGAGGAGAAATAAATGCAAATGTGTTTAGGTTGTACCAGTAGTAACCAATGAGGAGGTTTGTATTGGGATTTTTAGTATTTCCAGTTTGTAGAGGTAAATATAAATCAAATAGGATGACCATGATGTATGTTGGAGAAAACTTCACTGGAGTGGGTTCATCAAATGTCAATTAATACAGGATGGTTATGGGTGTCCTAAATAAACAGGGGATGTGCCGCTTTTCTACTGGACAATGTTCATATAACAAATCAGATATAAACAAAAGAGGGGGGAGACAGAAAGTGCTAGATCTCCTAGTGTAGACTTTATTTATCTCGGTATGGACACACCAAACACATATATGAAATTGCCCTCAACGCGATGAGGTATTATAAACGCATCAATGGATTAGTCGTCCAATGGTGTTGGGTCTTCGATTACACCTATAAGCATAATGTTTATTGGAACCCCATGTTAATTTGTATGTGGCTGTGTATTATACTCTATATGTGAGTACTCTTACGAGTTAGGCCCTAGTAAGTGTCCATACAGTGTCCATATGTAAAAAAACAGCGCATTAGTGGTGTATAGGAAAATAAATATATATAATTTTTATTGAATATTTTTGTATGTATTGTGTAATAATACTATCATGAATAAATAACCACATACATGCAATAGTAGTAGTAATACAATAAAAATCACACTCCCTGTTCCCTCCTCCCCCACCCCTCACTCCACTGATATATAAATAAACACACCCTCATGATCTAGCACAAAATGGATTCTAAAATTCAATTTTTTTTCCAAAAAAATGTTTTTGTATCTACGGCCACTAATGTTGTTAGTTTGTTACATACTGCACAAAGAAGTACTTTTTTCCTAGAACTACGGTGACCCTTCAACCTTACGCCAGCATTTATCTCCTCAATATATATTACCCAGTGTCTCACAGAGGTCCATGGAACGATTCTCTAAGCTATCACACTTCAGCCAAACTATGAAAAGATTACAGAAATTATGTTTCAATGTAAAAAAAATCAAGAATTAAATATGTGTCAATTATAAGATTTCGGTTTATGATGCAACACAGTGTGCAGTCTCCAAGCGCATTTGATTCAATGTCATGTCATATACGATATTCACAATTTAGCTTAAAACAGACTTATGTATTTAGTAGTATATGACTAACCCTTGGAAAGCAACTATTGCATGTCTTTAAATAGTCATACTGTTAAAATGTGTATTTTAAATGTTTATAACAAACTGTCTGCTAAATGTAAAAAAATGTATACATAAAATAGCATATAGAGTTTTAGCTGATCTCCACATTGTGTGCATATGGCAGGCAGCAGAAGAATTAGATCCTGCATCTAAAATATTGTGATGTACATCATACAGCACTAAATATACTGAAATACTTTGTTTTCTTATGTATTATTTTGAAACATTTAACATTTTTGAATGTTAAAAAAAAGAAACGGACGGGGCAAAAAAAAATTGTAACCACTCAATGTAAAGCTTTTGCTGCTTTGAGGACCTTCGGCGCTCATTGCGAGCCTCTCCCCTTGTGTACTTTTGCTCCTCTGAGCACCTTCTGCACTCATTGCGAGCCTCTCCCCTTGTGTCCTTCAAGTTTTGTGCTTTGCAACGATCATCTTCGGCGCTCATCGCAAAGACAGATATATAAGTACAGTGTTAAATATACATTTTTTTTAGTGCAGTGTAAATTAAAAAATGTTTTCAGGTCTCAGAGCATAATAAAGTGATTTAAATATGTAACTGCTTTGCGAGTGCTATCGCTGGCAGCCAATGAGCAGTAATCCAGATATATATAACTGCAGTGTAAAAAAAGTGCAGTGGAAAGTATACACTTTTATTTTCCATTACTAATTAATACTTGTGAAATTAATGTACGTTAATAATTAATTCTGAATGAACAAATGTATTAGGAAGTGCAAAGCATTAATGGATTCATAAAGTAACGGCAGTGTAAAATATGCTATTTAGCAAAATATTTTTATATATATACATATATATATTTTTATTTTAATAATAATTAATTAATTAATTACTTATTAAATTAATATACTTTACCTATTTGTAATTAATATATCCAGCAATCAATATCCTCAAAAGCTAACAATCTCTTTTGATTTTCCTGCAGCATACAATGTACATTTGGACTGTTGCTGACCTGAAGAAAAAGTGTCAGCAATGTGTGAAATGTGCACTGTAAATAGGCTGCGTGCGCGAGGCCAAACCGTTGATTTAGTCAGGTAAGGCGCCATTTTAGATTCGTAATGTTATTAGTTGCAAGTTAGTGTTGTAAAATGGCGGTGATTGTCTGTGTGTAACTCGGCTCGCAAGCATTTTCCATCCTTTCTAATAGTGTATTTAGTACCTCGTACGTTCCTGGGTAAAAGTGGTACGCGTCTGGCGGTGTTTTGCGCGGTTCGGGGTCGTGTAGCCTCGCTTTAATTTTATTCTTCCGCCATTTTTTTTCTCGCTTATCCTATTTTCATGTGCCGAAAATCAAATTTGGCTAAAATGCACGTGCAACCTCACCCCCCGACGTCCTGGCTCTGCCCCCGTGCTGTGTGTGAGTTTTGTTTTTTTTTGTATGTTTTTCGGTTTCTGACGTTAATTTCGTATTTTTCCGACCTTGTATTTTTTTTTTCTAAGTTCCGCACCTCAACTGCTTGCAGCCTAAGATAGGTACCGCCATGGTAACAGGTTAATGTTAGGTGCCATGTTAGGTGCCATAAGAACGCCCATAGTTATACTTAGAGATTAATGTTCTCCCTCCCCACCTCAAAGCATAAAGGGTGGGGGAGGGAGGCCCAATGGACCTCAGCCGAGTGTTGAGGCGGGGTCCCATAGAATACCCAGACTCATAGGGGGCTAGCATAATGTGTTAACTTTAGATAGATCTCTTATGAATATGTAGTGCACGGGCATGGTATTATTTTGTCCAGTTTGTTGGTGTTTTACATCATTATTGATATATCGCAACCCATTGCAGGTTTGCCAACCAGTATGGCACGTGCTCCAACAGACAGCAGTACACATGCCTGACCTTTTTAGTGCACATGAATACTCAGATCGCAATGTGTAAAGGGGGGATTAGGGGGTCGATACACAGAGCTGCATCAGGCATTGCACAGCGGACTTAATTATAATACTAGAAATTTAGACCTGCGTAGTGTTGATGCTCATCACTTGCCCTCTAAGTAAATTCCCCATAGATATTTAGAAAGTGGTTAAACATATTCAAAACATCTTGGTTAAAAGAAGCACTTTTCTAAACAAAAATTATTTTTATTGTTATTCTTTATTTGTAACGTGCCAAAATATTCCGTAGCACTGTACAGGGTAGAAACAAACAATTACAACAAATCAAAAAATAATGGAAGGCCCTGTTATTGAGCTTAAAGCACCTAACATGATTGAAAACACGCACACTTGCAGTCTAGATGGTGGGGTATAGAAGAGGTACAATACATTGTGCATATTAACAGCCTTATTAAATTGCAATTCGGTAAATTTAAAAGGGCTCTATATAAGCACGCAGCATATTTTTTTTCCAGAAGTTTTTAGTTAGTGAACTTCTATCCAAAAGCAAGGTCTTCACTAACTAAAAACTTCTGTAAATAAAATATGCTGTGTGCTTAAATAGAGCCCTTTTAAATTTACTGAATTGCAATTTAATAAGGCTTTAAGGCTCGAGATGATAAGTATCTTCTCCTACTCTACATGACCACCATCCCATTGGGCCCTCAAGTCCTCTCAGTACAGTTACAGTGAAGTTAAATTCTAAGTTAACTGAGGTAATTATCGATTTTTTATTTAAGTTTGTTTAGTTTTAGGGTTATGTATCAAAAAATAAGACCATCAGTTCAAACGAAAATGTGAAAAATCTTTGGTCAGGAACGGATTATTTTAATTTACATTGATTTCATTTACAACCTGTTTGGAACTCATCCTGCCGTCCGGAATGGATTAAGGACAAGAACCAAGGTGTGTCTCTCTTTCTCCATATGTATAGTATATATAGTGGGCTAAGAATGATAGAAGCCCTCAAACGTACAAAATACAGTAGTACAAACAATGAATAGTACAGTAGTGATTCTATTTGAATGTCTAACAAATTAATAAACTTATTTCCTGCTCAAATTTCTCAGAAATACAGTTTATGCACTGCACTGGAAATACTGGGCGGGGACATGCAAATTAGATTACAATGCATGCTGACTCTGTTAATCCATAACCATGGCTCGTTTTAAGCATATGCTTACTGTTTCACAGTTTTAGGCATAGCAACGGATGGATTATTCACAAATCAGGTCACTTAACCACATACAGCACTGTTTCACAGTTACTGCCGATCATCAGTGTGGTGCCTGGTTTGTGTGGTGGATAAATATATTTATTTACTGTGCAAGTTTATGTTGGAGCAAGGCCAGGAAGTGCAAAAAAATATTACACCAGCCCCCTTGCTGTAGTGGGGCCCACTTGTATTTTGCATGGGACGCCCCCCCTTCCCCCCCCCCCCCCCCCCATGCACTAGCTCTGCCACTGCTTGAACATTTAGCAATATATGGAAAAGCATATACATACTGTAAATTTTATTTTTCATTACTACTCAATACTTTGATTTTTTTTACTTCATTAATCTGCAAAATACAGAACTGTGGTCAAATCCCTAATGCCACTTGTAAGATAATGAAGGAGAAAATTCATTGATATTTATCTATTTTATTTTATCTATTTTTCATTTGTATTAGGATTTCAAATATTTTAAGAGAACTGCTGCACTAAACCTTTCAAAATTATGATTTTATGGCTGCTATAAACATAGGTTATCTTGAGTTTATAAAAAAAAAATTGTCCAGATGTTTGAATAAAGCAATGTTCCAGATGTAAGATAAAAAAAACATTAAAATCAAAAGGATATATTTAATGATATCGCTGTGAAACTGGTTCCAAGTACTGATCCACTTCTATATGTGTATGTTTATTAATTTTAATCTTGATCCATGGAGCAGCAAGGAATCTAAGGGAAGTGGAGATTTTTTCGGAACGGTCCTTGGGGGTATTAAGAAGGTCCAGTTGTTTGAGGAGGGGTCTTGAGGCAAAGGGAGCTGTTTTGGGAAGCAGTCTTAGGGGAAGTATTAAGAGGGGCCAGTGGCTGAGAGACAGTGTCTTTTGGGGTAGGAAACTGCTTTAGGAAGTCACTTTTGCGAGTGGCTCAAGGGGTGGCGATAGAAGGTGGAACTGAGTGAATTGGTAACTGAGGGGCCCAAAATTGTTTTGCTCCACAGCTCTCCATTCACTAGCTCTGCCACTAATTATGTTTGATTCATTCTGGCATTCTGGCAGTAAACCCCATGGGCCTCATTCTATTATTGTCCGTAGGAGATGCGGCGCCTTGTTATCCCTTGCGGCCGCACGCGCCGCAGGAAAACCTTTGATCTTAAACGGCCGCAAGAGTTTCGGCCGCAAGAAAAGCCCGGTTGCTATTCTATTGCTTTGGGAACCCTCTCGGCAAGGCTAAAACCGAGCCGCAGCTTACTTGCACCAAAAAGGTCCCGCAAGCACACAATTAAGCACATAATAAAGCCATCCTGCACTCTTATGAGACGAAAAAGCGATTGGGGGTGTTAGCATTCATAGCACAACATTCCCCTACACTCAAATCCGCAAATAATTTTTATTTTAATTCATGTCAAATATCCGTGGACAAAGTCCCGAGGGCTTGGAGCACCTCAGACCCGCCCACGCTGCGGCCGGAAAATAAACAGTTAATGAAATATCGGATTTGGGCTGATGTGCAAGCTTGAGAGGGTGTTGCTATTAATCCTCATGTCCCCCATTATGATCCCTAGCATTTACAGAGCTTTACAGTGCCATCTTGAATTTATTTTTGCATTTAAAGTTTTCAGACCTTGCAGCCGGTTGCATGATATGCGGCCGGCCGTAATGGGGATATCCTTGCGGCGCCGTCTATTTGAATTGCAAGGTAAAGGTAGCTCTACATGGGGCTGTAAGACGGCCGCAAGGAATCGCCACTTTGCGGCCGTTTTACGGCCGTTAATAGAATGAGGCCCCATGTACATACCTTATAATTTACCTCATAAGCAGGTTTCAGGACTGTTCATTTACCATGATGATTGTGAAATACCAAATTAAAAATGCACCATTATCTATGAGTGCAAAAAGTCATACTGGCAAATTCTGTTGTAGTGCCATGGACAAGTAATGACTATTTCATAAAATGTAACATAATGTTTATTGATTTCATTACATTTCTGTGTTTTAAAAATTATCTTAAATGACCACTGTTTGAAGAAAATAAAATATATGTTTGAAAATGTTGAGTCTGACTGTATAATTAGGCTGCAAAAATGTCATAAAGGTAAATTTTTCATTAAAAATGTTTGAGAGGGGCATTTACATTTCTGCAGAACGGGATTTGCATTTATTGTTGTGAGTTGCCTGGTTCAGTGGTAGCTGCAATAATATTCTAATAACATTGAATTAGTCTGTCTTGATGAGACTTGAATTATGTTATCTCATGTCCTTTCAGTAATGCTCAGGACAACAAGAAAGCTAGGGAGAGGTACAGTGATAGTTGGTTGTGAGGTAAAGTATGTTTTAAATTATATTTTCTGGTTAAAGCTATAATTGGCTGCTTTTTTTACATGCATTTTTGTGTTAATTAATATTTAACTAAATAATGGGTTTAACAGGAAAAGCTCTTACACTGGTCCTTTAATAATCATTATGTTTTCTAGTTTGGTAGATCCTAGAAGGAGCTCTCTTTTTTAAAGAACACATTGGGCCTTATAAAATTGAACATTGCAATAGTTACAGAGCAATCCAATTGAACAAGCCCGCAATTACATGTCCGAAGGCCAAATCCATAAATCATGTGACCGTACGTAGCATTTCAGGGCATGATCATGATCAATTAAGCAAGACCATAAGTAACGAATTAGAAAGAGTAAATAGTAAATGCGACTGTCATCAGGACATCAGTAAAACATGGCGTTTAAACGTCAATCAGTTAGTGTTTAGACGTCCGACACGCGACCCGGCTGGCAGTCCAGAGATTTAAAAATCAATAAAAATGAATGAAGAAACTGTTATAGTCCATGTGGGTGGCCTGATATGTATTAACTCCTTGATTCTCGAGATTGAAATAACACATAAGAAAAATAATTTTTGATGCAGATGTGCGAGCTCGAGACTTGTGCAATTAATTCTAATGTCTTTCTTCGCTTTCCCTGTATTTTGAAGTCCAGTACTGTGTTTTATTGGCTTTTATAGTGTTAGGAACAGGTGTTTAACCCCCTTCCGAGTCCTCTGTAGTACTCGTAGAAATCTATGCTAAATTTGCCATTTACTGGTTTGAAGGCAATTGCAGGCTTGTGGATTTGATGCAATTAAATCGCAATTTGCAATTTTAGTGATTGTAACATTTGCGGGCTTGAAAGATCAAAGGCTTAATTTTGACTACCGCAGAAAACTTCAGCCTGTAGCTCGCAAATAGACTGCAGGTAGCTAGAGGAGGCCAATTGAATATCAGTAACTTTTGCGGGGCTACATTACGGGCTTCAGTAATTGCAATTTTGACAATTTAATAAATGCCCATTGTCTCACATCATAGACAGAGAGATAAAAATGTAATCTACTTAGCATCAAGCTATTAAAATGTAAATTGCTGATGTTTATTTGTTCAGTCGTGTTCAACTCTCTGTGACCCTATATCTTGCAGCACTCCAGGCACTTCTGTCAGACACTGCCCCTCTGAGCTCCATTAAGCTCATGTTCATTGCTTCACTTGCCTCATCTTTCTCCACAACTGTCGCCTGCTTCTTTGTGTGCTTTCAATCTTTCCCAGCATCAGAGTCTTCTTTAGGGAATCATATCTTCTCATGATATGACCAAAATATTTGAGCTTCAGCCTCATGATTATACCTTCCAGTGAACTGTTTGTCTTAATTTCCTGAAGTACTGATTTATTGAATCTTCTTGCAGTTCAAGTGTTTCTAAGAAGTTTTTGCCAACAACACAATTCAAAGGCATCAATTCTACAGCTTTCAGACTTCTTTGTGGTCCAGCTCTCACATCCTTATGTTACTACTGGGAATGCCATAGTTCTAACTATACAGACCTTTGTTGATGTGTAATATCTTTACTTCTTACAAGCTTGTCCAGACTTGTCATAGCTTTCCTCCCCAGAAGCAAATGTCTTTTAGTTTCATGGCTGAAGTTACCATCTGAAGAGTTATTGGATCCCAGAAAAATAAAATCTGTCACTGCCTCCACTTCTACCCAATCAATTTGCCAGGAACTTAGATGACACGTTTGCCATGATCTTCATCTTTTTAACATAGCAGGCCAGTTTTTGCACTCTCTTCTTTCATCCTCAGTGATAGATTATTTAGTTCCTCCTCACTTCCCGCCATCAGAGTAGTATCATCTGCGTATCTGAGGTTGTGGATATTTCTTCCAGCAATTCTGATTCCGGTTTCAGATTCATCCAGCCCGGCCTTATACCTCTGCATATAAGTTGAATACATAAGGTGACAATATACAACGTTGTCGCACTTCTTTCCTAATCTTGAACCATTCTGTGTCCCATGTTCGGTTTTGACTGTGGCTTCTTGGTCCACTTACAGATTCCTCAGGAGGTGGATGAGATAGTCTACTATAACCATCTTTTTAAGAACTTGCCACATTTTGTTGTGATCCGCACAGTCAAAGGCTTTAGAATAGTCTTTGAAGCAGAAGTAAATGCTTTTCTGGAACTCTCTTGCTTTCTCTATTATCCAGCGGACATTGGCCTTGCATATCTGGTAGTTCCTGGTCCATATATTGTTGGAGCCGAGCTTGTAGGATCTTAAGCATTACCTTGCTGGCATGTGAATATCAATAGCACAGCATATTTACAGTCTGCTTTTTTAAAGAAACAAACTTGTATAACTATATTTGCAGCCAAATCACTTTTTCATAATAATAAAAAAGAGAAATTTAAAAATAAATAAGCACTTAATAATTGGCAAAATTCTATTTATTACCATGGTTTGTAACCTAGAAGGGAATCTTAGATGTCAATCATGTTGCTTCTATTGTAAAGTGTCATTCCAGCACTTAATATAGCTAAAAGCAAACCTTAGTTAATAAGCAAAGTAATGGTCACCCTTATTACAACAAGATTGTACATAATGTTAATTAAAGGTAAAGCTTTTTAGCTGTTTATCAGCTTGAAAATTTATTTTTGCTCCTTATTGATATCTAAACAAGCATACCATAAATATAGAACTTCCCCTTAACTCTGCTCACGGGACTGAATTCTCTACTTCCTTGCGGCTAGAATTTTCCCTAGTTTCTTCACACCCTGTCCAGTTCTCAGATAATAAAGCTTATTAGTAAAGAAACACAATTGATAGCATTTTTTACTAAACACATTTAGGGCCCTATTAAATTCTCCCTCGTAGTTCTCTCGGTGCTCGCAAAAGGCAGTTTTCCTGCTGTTTGCGAGAACCGAATCTCTCGCAGCCTGCTTTACGATATGACTGCGAGAAAATGGCCGAGAATAGGCTCCGAGAGAGCTACGTAGCCTTAAATCTATGCACGAGTCTCGCATATCGTAAGAATCCCTACGTGGACAAAAAGTCCACGCAAGGGATCCGAAAGCCTCTACGTGCTGCCTCGGAACAGCCCGAGACAGCAGTGTGAGGCTCCCCCCTGCACCCTATACACATCCCCATGCTGCAGGGGTCTCTATCGGGACCCCTGCAGCACCCCCACATTAACCCCTTGCAGCGGGGGTCCCCGATCTGCATAGATCAGGCCCCCCGCTGCATTTAAAACTTTTAAATTCCCCGCCGCGGCTCCTTAAAGGGACCGCGGCACACTATTACCCAATCCCGGCCGCGGCACTTAAAATTAACCCCCCTCTATGCTGGGGGTCCCCATCGGGACCCCCGAAGTGTCCCCACATAAACCCATTGCAGGGGGGGGCCCCGATCTGCATAGATCAGGCCCCCCGCTGCATTTAAAACTTTTAAATTCCCCGCCGCGGCTCCTTAAAGGGACCGCGGCACACTATTACCCAATCCCGGCCGCGGCACTTAAAATTAACCCCCCTCTATGCTGGGGGTCCCCATCGGGACCCCCGAAGTGTCCCCACATAAACCCCCTGCAGCGGGGGGCCCCGATCGGCACCGATCGTGACCCTGCTGCAATTCAATTTTAAATTTCCCGCCTCGCGGGTCCTCAAAGGACCGTAAAGGTCCTGAAAGGACTCGCACTAAAAATATTAACCCCAGGCAACTATAATTACCCCATTAACTCATGGTGGTCAATCCAGACCACCATAAGGCTCTAATTAACCCATTAACTCATGGTGGTCAATACAGACCACCATAAGGCCTAAATTAACCCATTAACTCATGATGGTCAATCCAGACCACCATAAGGCTCTATTTAACCCATTAACTCATGGTGGTCAATCCAGACCACCATAAGGCTCTAATTAACCCATTAACTCATGATGGTCAATCCAGACCACCATAAGGCTCTATTTAACCCATTAACTCATGGTGGTCAATCCAGACCACCATAAGGCTCTAATTAACCCATTAACTCATGGTGGTCTATACAGACCACCATAAGGCCTAAATTAACCCATTAACTCATGATGGTCAATCCAGACCACCATAAGGCTCTATTTAACCCATTAACTCATGGTGGTCAATCCAGACCACCATAAGGCTCTAATTAACCCATTAACTCATGATGGTCAATCCAGACCACTATAAGGCTCTAATTAACCCATTAACTCATGATGGTCAATCCAGACCACCATAAGGCTCTAATTAACCCATTAACTCATGGTGGTCAATACAGACCACCATAAGGCCTAAATTAACCCATTAACTCATGATGGTCAATCCAGACCACCATAAGGCTCTATTTAACCCATTAACTCATGGTGGTCAATACAGACCACCATAAGGCCTAAATTAACCCATTAACTCATGATGGTCAATCCAGACCACCATAAGGCTCTATTTAACCCCATCAGTCCCATAAGGGTATATTATTACCATTATGGGCCTGTTACAACCCAACATTAACCACATAAGTGCCATGATGGTCCTCAAGGACCATCATGACACTAACTACAAACACTACACTATAACCCCCAATAAACCATTTAATCTAAACTAACCCCCCTCTACACTAATCTATTAACACTTACACTACCTACCTACACTACCTACCCCCTAATAAACCTTCCCACCACTCTAATTACAAAAAATAAAAAACCTACAGCACAGAAAACAAAAAACCTACAGTACAAAAAACAAAAAAACCTACAGTACAGAAAACAAAAAACAATTACAACCCCACCCCCCACTACAGAAAACGAAAAAATACATTACAACCCCACCCCCCACTACAGAAAATAAAAAAATTACACACCTGAAAAGGAAAGACAGATAAACACAATACAATACATACATATAATACATTAAATACATTACATACAATACATGACATTACATATAATATATTACATATAATATATTACATATAATATATTACATATAATACATTACATACATTACATACAATACATGACATTACATATAATATATTACATATAATATATTACATATAATATATTACATATAATACATTACATACATTACATACAATACATGACATTACATATAATATATTACATATAATATATTACATATAATATATTACATATAATACATTACATACATTACATACAATACATGACATTACATATAATATATTACATATAATATATTACATATAATATATTACATATAATACATTACATACATTACATACAATACATGACATTACATATAATATATTACATATAATATATTACATATAATACATTACATACATTACATACAATACATGACATTACATATAATATATTACATATAATATATTACATATAATATATTACATATAATACATTACATACATTACATACAATACATGACATTACATACATTACATATAATATATTAAATATAATATATTACATATAATATATTACATATAATATATTACATATAGTCCTAATCAAATACCCCCTATCTATCTAACATACAATCTATTTAATTTAAAATAAATCCTAACTATATCAAATACATCCCCCTATCTATCTAATATACAAAAAATCCTAACTACATACACAGACCATTATTCTAAAGTAAAATAAAATAATTACAGTCCTAACTACATACACAGACCCTAATTCTAAGCTAAAATCAATAAATTAAGACCACTTACCTTTAAGATGTTGCTTCAGATCACTAACCTATGGGTCAAACAAAAAATAAAAATTAGTACAAAACATTAACATCAAATAAATAAACATTCTATACATTCTAAATATTCAACTCACCTTTACAGCATGTCCAGTCACTGTTTAGCTCTTCCGGCGCGGCCCTGTTAAAAAAAAAACACAATACATGAATACATGAATACAATATATAAACAATAAATAAAATACACAAATAAACATCTAAATATACATTTCACTTACCTCCCCGCGATGTCCCCGGCCTTCTCTCCTTCAGCCCCGGCTGGGCCGCGGAACCATTCGCGCTCTAAAAAAAAAAAAGAAAAAAAACTAACGGAGGTCTGCACTGGCAGACCTCCCCGACGCTACTGAACCTCCCGGAGTCGTTTCCGGGAGGAAATTGGCATTGGCGGCTTGTGATTGGCTGAAAAAGCTGTCTATCAATTTCAGCCAATCAAAAGTCGTCAATGTGTGAGCCAATCAGGATGGGATACACCCCAATATCCCACCCTGATTGGCTTAAACACTTGTCTATCTTTCTGGGAACCAATCACAACGCTCAGATGCCTTCAGCCAATCACTATGGGATACACCCCCACGGAGTGATTGGTAGAAGACATCTGCGCATCCTGATTGGCTCCTACATTGACGACTTTTGATTGGCTGACAGCTTTTTCAGCCAATCACAAGCCGACAATGCCAATTTCCTCCCGGAAACGACTCCGGGAGGTTCAGTAGCGTCGGGGAGGTCTGCCAGTGCAGACCTCCGTTAGTTTTATTTTTTTTTTTTTTTAGAGCGCGGATGGTTCCGCGGCCCAGCCGGGGCTGAAGGAGAGAAGGCCGGGGACATCGCGGGGAGGTAAGTTCAATGTATATTTAGATGTTTATTTGTGTATTTTATTTATTGTTTATATATTGTATTCATGTATTCATGTATTGTGTTTTTTTTTTTAACAGGGCCGCGCCGGAAGAGCTAAACAGTGACTGGACATGCTGTAAAGGTGAGTTGAATATTTAGAATGTATAGAATGTTTATTTATTTGATGTTAATGTTTTGTACTAATTTTTATTTTTTGTTTGACCCATAGGTTAGTGATCTGAAGCAACATCTTAAAGGTAAGTGGTCTTAATTTATTGATTTTAGCTTAGAATTAGGGTCTGTGTATGTAGTTAGGATTTTTTGTATATTAGATAGATAGGGGGATGTATTTGATATAGTTAGGATTTATTTTAAATTAAATAGATTGTATGTTAGATAGATAGGGGGTATTTGATTAGGACTATATGTAATATATTATATGTAATATATTATATGTAATATATTATATGTAATACATTATATGTAATGTATGTAATGTCATGTATTGTATGTAATGTATGTAATGTATTATATGTAATATATTATATGTAATATATTATATTTAATATATTATATTTAATGTATGTAATGTCATGTATTGTATGTAATGTATGTAATGTATTATATGTAATATATTATATTTAATATATTATATTTAATGTATGTAATGTCATGTATTGTATGTAATGTATGTAATGTATTATATGTAATATATTATATTTAATATATTATATTTAATGTATGTAATGTCATGTATTGTATGTAATGTATGTAATGTATTATATGTAATATATTATATGTAATATATTATATGTAATGTCATGTATTGTATGTAATGTATGTAATGTATTATATGTATGTATTGTATTGTGTTTATCTGTCTTTCCTTTTCAGGTGTGTAATTTTTTTATTTTCTGTAGTGGGGGGTGGGGTTGTAATGTATTTTTTTGTTTTCTGTAGTGGGGGGTGGGGTTGTAATTGTTTTTTGTTTTCTGTACTGTAGGTTTTTTTGTTTTTTGTACTGTAGGTTTTTTGTTTTCTGTGCTGTAGGTTTTTTATTTTTTGTAATTAGAGTGGTGGGAAGGTTTATTAGGGGGTAGGTAGTGTAGGTAGGTAGTGTAAGTGTTAATAGATTAGTGTAGAGGGGGGTTAGTTTAGATTAAATGGTTTATTGGGGGTTATAGTGTAGTGTTTGTAGTTAGTGTCATGATGGTCCTTGAGGACCATCATGGCACTTATGTGGTTAATGTTGGGTTGTAACAGGCCCATAATGGTAATAATATACCCTTATGGGACTGATGGGGTTAAATAGAGCCTTATGGTGGTCTGTATTGACCACCATGAGTTAATGGGTTAATTAGAGCCTTATGGTGGTCTGTATTGACCACCATGAGTTAATGGGTTAATTTAGGCCTTATGGTGGTCTGGATTGACCATCATGAGTTAATGGGTTAATTAGAGCCTTATGGTGGTCTGTATTGACCACCATGAGTTAATGGGTTAATTTAGGCCTTATGGTGGTCTGGATTGACCATCATGAGTTAATGGGTTAATTAGAGCCTTATGGTGGTCTGTATTGACCACCATGAGTTAATGGGTTAATTTAGGCCTTATGGTGGTCTGTATTGACCACCATGAGTTAATGGGTTAATTAGAGCCTTATGGTGGTCTGTATTGACCACCATGAGTTAATGGGTTAATTAGAGCCTTATGGTGGTCTGTATTGACCACCATGAGTTAATGGGTTAATTTAGGCCTTATGGTGGTCTGGATTGACCACCATGAGTTAATTGGTTAATTAGAGCCTTATGGTGGTCTGTATTGACCACCATGAGTTAATGGGTTAATTTAGGCCTTATGGTGGTCTGGATTGACCATCATGAGTTAATGGGTTAATTAGAGCCTTATGGTGGTCTGTATTGACCACCATGAGTTAATGGGTTAATTTAGGCCTTATGGTGGTCTGTATTGACCACCATGAGTTAATGGGTTAATTAGAGCCTTATGGTGGTCTGTATTGACCACCATGAGTTAATGGGTTAATTAGAGCCTTATGGTGGTCTGTATTGACCACCATGAGTTAATGGGTTAATTTAGGCCTTATGGTGGTCTGGATTGACCATCATGAGTTAATGGGTTAATTAGAGCCTTATGGTGGTCTGTATTGACCACCATGAGTTAATGGGTTAATTAGAGCCTTATGGTGGTCTGTATTGACCACCATGAGTTAATGGGTTAATTTAGGCCTTATGGTGGTCTGGATTGACCACCATGAGTTAATGGGTTAATTTAGGCCTTATGGTGGTCTGGATTGACCATCATGAGTTAATGGGGTAATTATAGTTGCCTGGGGTTAATATTTTTAGTGCGAGTCCTTTCAGGACCTTTACGGTCCTTTGAGGACCCGCGAGGCGGGAAATTTAAAATTGAATTGCAGCAGGGTCACGATCGGTGCCGATCGGGGCCCCCCGCAGCAGGGGGTTTATATGGGGACACTTCGGGGGTCCCGATGGGGACCCCCAGCATAGAGGGGGGTTAATTTTAAGTGCCGCGGCCGGGATTGGGTAATAGTGTGCCGCGGTCCCTTTAAGGAGCCGCGGCGGGGAATTTAAAAGTTTTAAATGCAGCGGAGGGCCTGATCTATGCAGATCGGGGACCCCCCCTGCAATGGGTTTATGTGGGGACACTTCGGGGGTCCCGATGGGGACCCCCAGCATAGAGGGGGGTTAATTTTAAGTGCCGCGGCCGGGATTGGGTAATAGTGTGCCGCGGTCCCTTTAAGGAGCCGCGGCGGGGAATTTAAAAGTTTTAAATGCAGCGGGGGCCTGATCGGTGCCGATCGGGGACCCCCGCTGCAAGGGGTTAATGTGTGGGGGCTGCGGGGGTTCCTATGGACCCCTGCAGCAAGGTGTTCATGTGAGGACACTTCGGGGGTCCCGACAGGGACCCCCGCATTGAGGGGGTGTTCATTTTAGGTGCCTAGGGGGGGGTTTGGAGTACCCCCCACGGCAGGGCTTATGTGGGGGACTGCCGCGGAGGTCCCTTTTAGGACCCCCGCAGCACTTGATGAGGAGTGGGAGCCTGCGATATCATCTCGCAGGCTGTCACTCCTCATGTACATTTACGCAGTGTAGATACGTACGGGCCTGCTGCGTAGCTCATACGTTGCTCGCAGCAGGGCTAATTTAATAGCATTGTAAGTTAGAGAAACTTTGCAGTACGTAGGGCTTAAGTAGAAGCCTCTTATTTACGAGGCTGGAATTTAATGAGGCCCTTAATTTTCACATGGGCTTGCTTATTCATCTTATTCATCTATCAGTGTCCACTCTGTTTTTTGTTTTTAGAAGAATTCAGTAACCTTTTCCATCGTACTCTTAAAAATCTGGAGTTGATTAAACCTTAATTTGTTAAAATATGCATAAACTAACAGTCCAACATATTATTTTTTTACAGTAGTTCTTTCCAGCAAGAAGCAAATTTAAAATCATAATAGCATGGTTTGTCTGTACCTTGCTTCAAAACATTTGGAGATTATGCTTCAAAACATTTGGAGATTATGGTCTAGATTTATAAATTTGGCTGTGAAGGCCAGAATAGATTGTAGACTTTCATTCATCTTCATGGTAGTTCCTTCATCTTATTAATTTAGATTGTTTTTTTCTAATTGTATCCAAGATGTTTGCAAACTTTACATGCACTTCCTTAGTTCAACTGAAAATGCACAAATTGTCAATGAGCAGTAATTATTAATGGAATGTTTCAATCAGGGTCGTAGCCACCAGTGGTGCAGGGGGTGCAATGCACCAGGTCCCACCTCTGGGAAGCCCAGATCTTCTCTCACAGGCTTTATTACAATGGATGGCTCTGTGTAATTTTTTTTTTTTTTGCATTATATTTTTTCTGTAGTGTAGATCCCCCAATTTTTTTTTCTGCACCAGGGTCCTCCATTCCATAGCTCCACCGACTACATTCATACAGTAAGACTTTAAACTCATCATGAGTTGTAATGAAACTGTTAGGAAAGTACTGTATTATATTGTCCATCTGATTTTTATTTTAATAGCAGCCTTTATCTAATTTATTGCATTAAAATAGACATCAGCCAGCAAATGGACAATTAAATATAACAATAAACCACAAAAGTTTTCCATGTAAGAAGCATAGCTATCCAATAATTTAACTCAACCTACTAAGAGTCCAAATGTAAGCTTGGTATTAAAGTATTTCTTAACTTGGCATGAGAGGGAATCTTTCTTTTTTAGTTTTGAAACTTGTGCAAGTGTCTCTGTACCCTTTCGAAGTAACTAAAAATACGTAGGCGCATTTTAAAACTATTGGGATTTTTCAATGTGCTGCTTGATGTATTCCAAGCCATCTTTCATTTTTAAAACCTTATCTTCAAAACCATATCTTTATTATTATGCAAAACTTGATTTACAAAAAAATATGGTCTATGAAAAAAAAATGATGTTCCCTCGGAAAGGATTTCTCTCACAGGCTTTCTTAAAATGGATGGCTCTGAAGTTACAAAGCAGAATTAGGTCAAACCAAGACGGAGTTTCCCACGAGTCTCCCTGTCATCTCACTGTTTCTTCAAATTGCATTTAACAGCAGTGTTCTAAAAATGCAGACTAGGAATCCAAAACTTGACCATCAATGCTTAATATGAACTGCTGGATAGAAAAAACTTAGTTTCCAGAATTTAATGTTTACCTTTGGGATTAATTTGAAGATTATTTGCAGAACAATATATGTCTACCTTACCTCAATCTGCTATATTTCAATTTTTTTTTTTTTTTTGCTTGTGCTTCATAAATCTCAGGTGGCGATATCATAATCTCTATGTAAAAAAACAATTTGGTACAAGAATCTGAAAAATATGTAGACTAGCCTCAAATTAAATGCCAATAGAAATCCAGACAGACTGTTCTAAATTCTTGGCAAAAACATAAAATAATATTTTTTTAATAATTATTTAATGTTTAGGTCAGATTTCATGTCAAAAAGCAAGTCTAATAACTTCAACTGCTAGACAAAAACACAAACACAAACACAAATAGAATACTTAAAACATTGAAAAGACCATTCTGGGCAGATTAGGGTGTGTAATCTCTGAAAGTCATGTGGAGTTGAATATGCAGAATACCCACACAGAAGATTTGGATTTTAATTTTACAACAACACTTAGAAATCTTTCAATAAGCCTCAATCCCCCATTTGGGTATCACTTACTTATATACAACAGTTTGAAGACTGCCATCAATTTGACACCTTGGGATTTTGAAATGGACCTCAGATCTTGGAACTGGTACAATAATAGGTTTGAGCAAGTTTTTTTTGCAAGAGATTTCTCCATTATGTATGTATTTTTGTTTTCAATTCACTGATGTTAATTGTAACAGTTACAGATCGATTCAATTGAACAAGCCCGCAGCTACATGGCCGAAAGCCTAAACCGTAAACCATACACCCATAAGTAGCATTTCAATCCATGATCATGATCAATTAAGCAAGGCCGTAACTACCGATTTAGAAACAGCCAATGAGATTGTCTTCATGACATCAGTAAAACATGGCGTTTAAGCATCAATCAATTAGGGTTTAGAAGTCCGATTTGCAATCAGACTTGCAATCTGGCAATATACAAAATAATAAAAATGAAATACTGTTCTAGTCCATGTGAGTGGCCTGATATGTATTATCTCCTTGATTACCGAGATTGATATAACACAGAAATAAAACGTAAAATAATTATTTTTTTATTGCAGATTTGCAAGCTTGAGACTGTTGTGCAATTAATTCTAATGTTTTTCATCACTTTTCCCGTCTTTTTAAGTGCAGTATTGATTTTGTATTTGCTTTTACAGTGCTATGAACAGGTGTTTAACTCCCTTGCGAGTCCAAGCTGGTACTCGTAGGATTTTCTTCTACATTTGCCATTGACGGGTTTGAATTCAATTGTAAGCTTGAGGAATTGTAGCAATTGAATAGCGATTTGCGATTGTAACATTTTTGGGCTTGAAAGATCAAAGGCTTCGCTGGGTCAAAGTTCCGATTTTGAAAACCGCAGGGATTTTGAGCTTCTAACTCGCAAACCAATTGCGGGTAGCTAAAAGCAAATTATTTTACAGGCTTCATTAAGGGTTCTTGTAACTACAATTTGCTCAGTTGAATGGAGGCACAATAATATTACATTGTTAGCCATTAAAACAATAGACATTATTAGACATTAAAGGGACAAGGAAAACTCTAAAACTGATATGCACCATAAGACTTGAAGATCCTGTGAAAATCTGCATGCATTTTTATTATTAGCTAAGAATAGACAGTTATTGGTATGTTTGTTTGTTGCTTATGTAGCCCTCCCACACCAAGCTACATGGATAATTGTTACAGAGTATTGACCCTATAGCCAGTGAGGTGTTTCATATGATCAGTCAAATAGGTAAATGGAGCTCCTACATGTAAGTAGCTTATGCAAGTGATAATTTGTCGCTGTCAATTCACTGCAGAGCCTATTGTTGTGGACAGTTTATACCTGTTTTTTTTTTGTTTGTTTTAACCTGTGAACACAATACAAATTATAAGATTATTTATACTAAAAAACTGAGAAAACAAGTAAATGGTTTTGAACTAGGGACTGCTATACTAAAAGCAGTTGCTCAACCCTTTGGCCTAGCTGTGGGGATTGCTCTTTATAAGTGTAATAGTAAATTTATCTCTCAACCAGGTTCTAATGCCTTGGTTTATGCAGCCTCGTCTCATATTCTGTAATGCAATGAGGGATTCAAACACTTGCAAACTCCTAACTAAAATGTCTATAACTCCACCATTTCGGCAGCAATTTCAAAAAAGGAAATAGATTTTTCTACATGTCTTTCAGCCCTCTATATTATGGTGCACAGCAAGAATGGTGACTGTTATATTTTGTAACTCTACTTGTGGAACTAAATATTGGACTAAAACTTTTAGTTTATTAAAGATGGCAAGAGTTGGCTCAAAAATCCCAGTCCTTAGTCATCTGATCGTAAATAGCTAAGTCCAGTTTCCTTTGGTTTCCTTTGGTGTCTGTCTGAACTAAGTACATTTTTGTGGTAATAAGTGGATCACCTCCAACTTAAACTTTATTGCCAAGAATATTTTCTTTTCATGTACTTATAAGTGCACATTATGGCTGATTTTCCTTTTAAGGTAATTACAGCGATACACCACATAATGGAAATGGTACTGTAATATTTGTGCAAGTAGCAATCCGATATATGTATCAGGACATATGATTAATCTATTTATTGGTATAGGGACAGGATGACCTCTGTACAGTGGTAATTCGATTGCAATTAAAATAATTAGAAGCTAATAACCTAGAAGTAAATGAAACATTACAAGAAGGCTATACTTATAACATTGAGAAGGGGCTTGTAGATAACTGTAATATAGATAAATAGTCAGTAGTAACGTTGAATGAAGTCTATCAAAGGATCACTGCAGTTAAAGAAAAAATAAACTTGTTTGTCAAGTATGTGCCAAACTAACAATATTAGCAGCCATTGACACAAACCATTTTGGGGGGAATTGGGGGAAATCTGAATTTTTGGAGACTGTTTATGAGTACAGGAATACATTTTGTGTTTGTTACATAACATCCTGGGAGCTTTAATGATGGGTGTATGTGTTTCTAGAGAACAGTGGAGGAAGGGTTGGATGAGGAGGGAACATGCAGAAGTCCAGAGTTTTTGTATGATAAGCGGATAAGATTGAAATTAACACCACACCCCTTCCCTCTCATTGACCCAGAAGCAGACACATTGCATCATTCATTGGCTCTCCAGAAATGTAAATACCCATCTTACACACACAACTTCAATCAATGTATCATGGAACCCTCCAGGGTCCAGAAGAACATTTATTTATTTTTTTCTAATTAAAAACTAGCTGTATTACATTTTTCCTGCTTAAATATGTGGTTAGTCAGACTTAAAGTTTTCTAACATATATACAGTATTTCTATCATTGTGATGTGGTCCTTTATGGGTTTATTCATAGAAAATATGGCACCCTTCTTATGTATATGAACTAGGCATTGGATTGGGAAAGGGGACCATTGGAATTTTCACTTTTCAATGGAGAACAACGCTTGTGTATTTTTCCCATTCATTCACTGTTGATGAAATATTATGACGGAAATATTGAATGTTTAAATATATTGCTGTACTTACAGATCATTACATCCTTAGTGTGTTGACCAAACTTGATCTTATTTAAAAAAATGTTAGTTCCCCCACTCAAATGTTACAGTCTCTCAAAGTATCATAAATTGAGGATGACAACATATGTAGAATTGCAAATAATTATTATAATAATTTTGTCTCTTAGTCGCACCCTATCTGAGAGCTGCTTTAAGAAATGTTAAGTATTTGTCTCCCTTTATTGTGTTTCACATCCCAAAATTCAATAAAGTTGAATGCACTGTAAGAGAGGATTTTCCCTGGAGATTGGGACAAGCTTTGTATGTTTGTGAAGGTGTCAGAAATTAACAACATCAGTGTGATCAGTGGGCATTAAAGTATTTTTAGGGAAAATTCTCATTTTAGGATCCACTGCTTATGCCAGAACTTTGTAATTGGTGGATTCCGATAAGATGCAGCAGAGGATACCTTCCTCCTCTATCACTCCCATTGACCAAAGAGCTTGTAAGTATACTTGCAAACCTTGCTTTTGTTACAGTATAATACCACATTGTATCTTGAAAATGAAGTATGGCAGCTTCGATACACTAGCAGAACCTGATACAATTAAGATGTACAGGGAGTGCAGAATTATTAGGCAAATGAGTATTTTGACCACATCATCCACTTTATGCATGTTGTCTTACTCCAAGCTGTATAGGCTCGAAAGCCTACTACCAATTAAGCATATTAGGTGATGTGCATCTCTGTAATGAGAAGGGGTGTGGTCTAATGACATCAACACCCTATATCAGGTGTGCATAATTATTAGGCAACTTCCTTTCCTTTGGCAAAATGGGTCAAAAGAAGGACTTGACAGGCTCAGAAAAGTCAAAAATAGTGAGATATCTTGCAGAGGGATGCAGCACTCTTAAAATTGCAAAGCTTCTGAAGCGTGATCATCGAACAATCAAGCGTTTCATTCAAAATAGTCAACAGGGTCGCAAGAAGCGTGTGGAAAAACCAAGGCGCAAAATAACTGCCCATGAACTGAGAAAAGTCAAGCGTGCAGCTGCCACAATGCCACTTGCCACCAGTTTGGCCATATTTCAGAGCTGCAACATCACTGGAGTGCCCAAAAGCACAAGGTGTGCAATACTCAGAGACATGGCCAAGGTAAGAAAGGCTGAAAGACGACCACCACTGAACAAGACACACAAGCTGAAACGTCAAGACTGGGCCAAGAAATATCTCAAGACTGATTTTTCTAAGGTTTTATGGACTGATGAAATGAGAGTGAGTCTTGATGGGCCAGATGGATGGGCCCGTGGCTGGATTGGTAAAGGGCAGAGAGCTCCAGTCCGACTCAGACGCCAGCAAGGTGGAGGTGGAGTACTGGTTTGGGCTGGTATCATCAAAGATGAGCTTGTGGGGCCTTTTCGGGTTGAGGATGGAGTCAAGCTCAACTCCCAGTCCTACTGCCAGCTCCTGGAAGACACCTTCTTCAAGCAGTGGTACAGGAAGAAGTCTGCATCCTTCAAGAAAAACATGATTTTCATGCAGGACAATGCTCCATCACACGCGTATAAGTACTCCACAGCGTGGCTGGCAAGAAAGGGTATAAAAGAAGAAAATCTAATGACATGGCCTCCTTGTTCACCTGATCTGAACCCCATTGAGAACCTGTGGTCCATCATCAAATGTGAGATTTACAAGGAGGGAAAACAGTACACCTCTCTGAACAGTGTCTGGGAGGCTGTGGTTGCTGCTGCACGCAATGTTGATTGTGAACAGATCAAAACACTGACAGAATCCATGGATGGCAGGCTTTTGAGTGTCCTTGCAAAGAAAGGTGGCTATATTGGTCACTGATTTGTTTTTGTTTTGTTTTTGAATGTCAGAAATGTATATTTGTGAATGTTGAGATGTTATATTGGTTTCACTGGTAAAAATAATTGAAATGGGTATATATTTGTTTTTTGTTAAGTTGCCTAATAATTATGCACAGTAATAGTCACCTGCACACACAGATATCCCCCTAAAATAGCTAAAACTAAAAACAAACTAAAAACTACCTCCAAAAATATTCAGCTTTGATATTAATGAGTTTTTTGGGTTCATTGAGAACATGGTTGTTGTTCAATAATAAAATTAATCCTCAAAAATACAACTTGCCTAATAATTCTGCACTCCCTGTAATTCCGAACATGCTTTTATGTCCATGACTTACATAGCAGGTAACGTTCATAGTTTGTTGCATACTTCACAAATACGTTCAGTTTTTCCTAATCTGCAGTAGTCCTTTCTTAAATCTAGAAGTGTGATAATGATAACAACCACAGAGTATGTTTCACACAACATGTGTCTATTACATGACAAGGAATTTATGTATGTTGTCTTGCTAAGGTAAAACAAAAATTATAATAAAAAACAAAACCAGAAGAAGTTGACGACCTTTACTATATATAAAGTAACTTGTATATATCTCTTTAAATTTAGTCTTACCCTAGACAATATAAAATAATGTCACAAATATTAGATGTTATGTGATTGAAAAGGTTTAATGGATACGGGAAGATAGACAGTTACATTATACATGGTACATTGAGTTCCCAAAATGTGCAATTTGACAACCTTTTCTGGTTTTTACATGCAGGTAAAAAAACTTGTTGACCTACTTTCTTCTGTATGACGGATGTCTGTCAGCCTGCAAGATATATTGTACTAAATCTAGTAAGATTTGCTATGATGTGCTAAAATGCAGGTAATTAATGGGCTAAGACAGAGACATTGATATCTCCCAATAAATACATGGATTATGCATATTCTTTCCACAGATACAGAGTTAACAAAGTCTGAGTAACATTCAAAATTATTTTACTGCCATTTAAATAGTTTATTTAAACCCCACCTAAAAAATTTAACATATGTTTTCATACTAATTACATAAATACATAAAATATCTGCCCTATGTGTAAGAAGTCAGAGCTAATTTGTTCCTCAGTGAATATTCACAGTACATATTTAATCCACTGAAGTTCACTATAGAAAAAAAAAAAAGGGTTATATCATTAGAAAATTGTTCATTTTTGTATTTCCATGTCTGTAAGTATTTGCTTCTCCGCAGGTACAATCAAAACCTCAAGCACAGTTCCTTCTTGCACAGGGCCAGGACAGGCACTGGTCTGGTTAATTTACAATTTAGTGAGATCTGTGGCTTTCTTCATGGGCTTACCAAGTTCAGCCAATCAGAAAAAGTCTCACTGTCAACAAAGTCTAATATGAGGACTTTCTTTCAGGGCAGGTCTGTCTGATCCACCCAATACATTAGACCATATGTATTAAAGAGTGACATGTTGACTCACTTACGGCAGATGTCACATAGGATAACATACTAGTGAAGTTTTCCAAGAGTTGCCCAACATTTTATTGTTTTGAACATCTGGTACATGGTGTTTTTGTTGGCAAATCATTCTCTACTCGACACCATGTCTTCTTCATAAACCATAAGTACCATAAAGATAGATATCTCCAGTGAGGGCTCCCTATAACCTCTTGGAATTAAATCCAGGGCAGATAGTAAGCATGTGGATAATGGAAGCTGTATTGATGTTTGCAATGCCTGTATCCTCTTCCTAAGCCCCGAACCAACGGAGCAAAACAAAGACAAAGTAGTTCCTGGTAGCTGAAGGGTCTGTGACATGTAGTAGTAATTGAATTTGATTTCCTTTTCCCAGGAAATAGAGCAGACAATTTAAACGCGATTATGGTCAATTAAATGCTACTATATAGGAAGATGATGGAAAGAACATGCTGTCTGACACTATGGTTGCACTGGAAAACTGGAAGTTTAGTATCAAAGAGATAGTATCAATGAAAGAAGAGATACACATTTTACATAGGCTTCTCCAGGGTAACATTTCTACAGGTCTTTGTTCCATGATAAGTACAATGTAGATGGATGGAAGTGCAACAGCATTATTTATTTTGACCAGTTTTTATCAAACACATGTAAGGAAGACAATTTACAAACAGTGCTAATAAATAATCAAAAGAACACAGTACAAGGTAAAATCAAGATAACCAGGACAAGTATATGAAAAATGGGAGAATTATGATGAACCAGTTATTGACAACAGCCAGCTCTGAAACTTTTGCGTTGACTATATTCATTTCATACATTATACATATTAACTAGTATACCTCAGAAAAAAACTATATTGGTCTTTGTTTTCTCCATCCCTACTCATACAATGTTACAATTAATGTGTAGACCTTTGAAGGTTCCACATAGGTGGCTTTCCAAACAAGGTTGCCAAGCAAAGTAATTACCAAGGCTGCTAGGTTGAAGAAAGCACCGGTAACAATGGCTGGCATCTTCTATCATGACACTTAGGGCTCCAAGTTACTTGAGACTATTCATATACTGTTAATGTAGATTCCATTACTCTGATTATTATCTTTTCAACTACCCACTCATCACAAAATGTTACACTCTTTACAGGAGGTGAAATGGGTTACTGAAAAACTCCTAGTAAAGATACCATATCCAGTAAATTAATCATCATCAATCATGCATGTCGGGCATGGACACAGAGCATCTTAGTGTGAAGAAAGTCGCCACCACTTATTGATGTTATTACCTAATGCTTGACAACAACATCAGCATTCACTTATAGGCTGGCAGAGGCCCAAAGAGATATGCTGATACTCCAAGCTGCAGTAGCTGAATCGTTAAGCATCCCTTGATGCATCTGATTAAAGCAATTGATCAATACTAAACTCTGAGAAACATTGGCGTGGGTATGTTACAGACGGCATCCCATGAATAAATAACTGCGATAATAGCATTTGTTTTACTATAAAACTCATTCATAATTTAGTACGAATATATTCCATTACACTAGAAAAAAACAGTGATTACTGACAAAATAAAGGGTTGATTGGTGTCCATGTTCTGGGAACTAGCCGAAAATAACAAGAACGATGGGAAAACACATTACTTATGAATGTAAAATACCTGTTATGTGTCTACTTCACTTTTCCATTGTAATGAAACCGTATCATTAGGATTCTATGGACTATTTTTTTGTCTAGTCTTTTTTGACCTTATAAAACATTCATTGTGGTGCTTATCTAGTCATGAACTAACAGTAAATTCATCATCTTTATCTGCTCAGAAATGAAAAGTAAAACCAAAGAGGATTTTTTGAACAATGAGAGAGAACTAATACGCTTCCTGGCTTTGTTTGTCAGCTGTATTTTTTGCCATTTTTATCGTTCTTTGTGTTCTTGTTTCTATCTATTTATATTTTAGCTTCTATCTCCTTTGGTTTTTTTATATCTCTATAAATGTCACTGCTTCCAACTCTCTGTGGGGTTTTCTTTTCAAGGCTGTGATTGTGCAAACACAGTAGACTTGTACATGTTTGGTATGCAAGGTCCTTCAACACTTCAATGCCGATCCTTGAAAAGAAAAAAAACTCAGTTTGTATTAAATTGTTCACGTCACGTTCTTGCAGGTTGTATGAATCACAATGTACATCGCAAATAGTGCTCAACAAAACCTAGAAATGGAACATTTTGTTCTAACTACAGACACATAAATATATAAATCCGCATTCTGGTACTACTGCCTTTACAATTGAAATGGGCAAAGAACATTAATCAAATCTTTAGAAATGTATTTACGTTTTTGTATTCATAAACTTTCTGATGGGAGGCTTTCTCGTGGACCACTAGTGGTTCAAGGACCACAATTTGGAAACCTCTGAACTAGACCAAGACAATATGTTCAATTCCCACTATTCTGCCTCCATTCTTACTTTGATATATTCTCCATTTTTCTATTTTCTTCAACTAAGTGTAAGTTCTAAGTTGCACCAACCTGTATAACCAAATAGCATCAATACTTTAGGGTATTTTTCTGATTTTGGTTATTTGTGCAATATAATATTATATAAGTTTACAGTTGTCCTTAAAATACTTGTGCCGTTTGCTAAACCCTGTCCATAAGTAGTATTTGTAATGCAAAATACTTTCTGCTATGGTTTTAGATGCAATAATATGTCACTGTCTGGTTTTATCACAACTTTTCTCTCCCTTATTAACAGCTCACTTATCATGAAGAAAGGTCAGTATAGCATCTACATATTCAGCTGCTATAATCAGAAGTCCACTCTCCTCTGCTGTTCACCGAGCACCACTTCTAATTTGAAACAGAAGGATATGATGGAAATTAATGTTCGTTTGTACTATTTTAAATATAATTCAGACAGGACATCTTTAGACCCCTCAAGCAGTAGTTCCTGCTCATAAATTTTGAAAAAGACATTTAAAAGAATCATTTTTTCTTGCAAGTATTTTTTAGGATTTAAACATTAAATATAATCATTCTTGTCTTTGGATATATGTATCTGTGGGAGAAAAGGACAGCTATTGGGAACAGTCAGTGGTTGTTTCAAAGGAGGCAGAAAACAAACCAGTGGTCTCAGCATTTTTAATCTGGGACTGGCTGGTTATCCCATAGTGCCCATGGGAACCATTTATCTGACATTATTAAAGCTGTATTAGTCCCCCAAAACAGACCTACATACTGTCTGTGCATTTCTTATAAGTTTCAAGCAAGTTTTTGGATATGTGGAATATCCTTCCAGGTGAAATGTTAGAGTCAATCACAGCTAAGGATTTTAAGCATACCTGAGGTAAGTAAAGACAATCTTGAGGCTTATTGAAGCCAAACATTTTCTGTAGATGGTTCTTTACATTGCTGAGTCATGTCTGATTTTCCTTGACTTCATGGACCGCAACACAAAGTGCTGATCCACTTGGTTTTTATGGCAGAGATACTGGGTGATATGCTTGTTCCTTCTCCAGTGGACCATAGCATACAGCTCCTGGCATTCCTAGGTGTCTCCCATCCAAGTACTGACCAGGCCCAACCCTGCATGGCTTTAGGGTGGTGGGACCCTTTGGTTCCCTGACTGGAATCAAACCCAGGTCTCAGTAATGAAAGCACCAAGTCCTAACCACTGGACCACCTGGGAGCCCTCTGTCGTGAAATCTATGTGTCTATAATGAATGGGATAAGATTAAACCCCTAAGATTAAACAGAATATACATTGTAGTCGATACTTAAATTCATGGCCATTTTAATCTAAAAGCAATGAGCTCTCCAGTTTAGCAGAATCTTCTTCTGCTGTTAAACTATATATTAAATAAATATTTGAAAGAACCTGCTTCATGTTTGCCGAATGTTCAGCTTCACAAAATGTCTCATATTCCTTTCTATTTTATCCATGGCAGGTTTTATTATATAATTTACAGAATATGAAAATTTGATCAAAAAGAAAATGTAGAAAGTTACCAATGTATGGATGATAGAAAAAGTAGTTTCTTGGTAAGTAAAAAAGTAAACTATTATTTTTTAGAATAGATTTTGTTACTGAGATATTATTGCTTTTCTGATTGTCTTTCATAAGGCCCTATAAATTGGTAACCATGTGGAACTTTAAATAACACCTCATTTAAAGGACCACAGCTTTTACATTTTGTAACTTTTATAAGAAATTATTCTTTACTGCATTGTTCTTACTTGCTTCGCTTTACTCCTTCTGAGAACACTTGTAATTGTAGCTGCCATATTCCTATTATGCAAACAGAAACTTCCCGTGCAATTAAAGTTTCCTCCCATCGCAGGAAGTTGATCTGTTTAAATAAACATTTCACAATAGTATAATTGCATATAAAAGTTAGAAGCTGTATTACAGTATTTTCTTTTACTTTTAAAAAAATGTTGTATATTTTTAAGAGTAATTCTTCAAATGAGGAAATTATAAAAATATAACCATAATCAACCTTTAATGTTATTTTTTTCTCTAAAATGTACTGTTACACTCTATGATATTTCGGCATCAATGTGTTGCAACTGAGTTAATCATCTCTTAAAACGGCACCAGCTATTAGCTCCATTTTAGTGCATTATTTATCAGTGGCCTCATCATAGCAGATTATGTACAAGACCATGACTAAAGACAGTAACGATTCCCATGTGATTTTGAGGCAGCACTAAACACTTATAGCAACCCAAACCACTCACTTTTACAAAAAAAAGCATGAAACACCATTACTGTGAGGTAAATGTAACATAATTTTAACATTATTAACATTATTACAACAACAATTACAACGGAGCATTTCCACTTTCTAATCAGCTGATGTAGCACCCACTGTAGGCCCAATAAATAATATTAAACCCTGTCAGCCATTAATGACATATTGCTACCTTGATGAGCCTTGGAAAATTAGGGATGGGACTTTGTCAGTCATTATCTAACAACCCAGACAGCCAATGCGTTGAAGTGATGCACTCAATCCCTTAGTGTAAATATTTTATTAAGGAGTCTGTGAAACTGAGGTAAATGTGTCCCTCAACTTTAACTAGATATAATATCTCATATACCGGTAGGCATAATTTGAAAGAAGCCAAAAAATATCTTTACAATTTTAAATTGTCTGAATTTTAGAATCAATACACTGGCGTGCGGCTTCATATAATGTGCTGTGGTGTGTTCTTGTTTCCATATTTTCTTGGCCCCATTTCTCTGTTTAACACTCCATGGTTATTCTGTATATATTCAGTGATTTGTGTCTTGTTTCCCCTTCTTTACTTCACATCACATTTTCTTCTACTCCTCCAGTTTATTTCTTCCCTCCTACCTACCTTCGATAATTCTGTCTCTCAGCATTCCTTCTCTGTAGTATCTGCATATCAGGATGGAGAATCTAAGAATTACCATATATCGTACCATTTCACCAATAAATGTTTTTTTTCCAGACTCATCTGCACCATATCCATTGTGAAAATATTATTTTGTCTATTTCTTTGCTGACTGAATGGATCGTTGTCGGAGGAGCAAAGTTAAAGGAGTGGGTTTTGACCCAGCTATGAGTATAGGATGTAAATAGGCGAGCTGATTGGTTAGGTGAGGGAAGGGGTTGGCCTCAAGTGGCAGTTAGTTACATAGTTACATAGTAATTGAGGTTAAAAAAATAATTTTAGTCCATCAAGTTCAACCTTTCTAGATCTCCTCTGATTTGCAATATGCAGATTAATTGTTAATTGATAATTGATCCAGAGGTAAACAGAAAAAAGACTCTGAAACTTTGCCAGTTGTCTTATCTCCACACACTTGTAATCATCCTCTTGGGGCAACTAGTTTATATTTGTTGTACTATTCTTTTTTGTATTTTGTACTTTACCCTACAGCACTAGTGTGCCATTACCACCTTCAAGCCTACCACTATATTTATCCTGATTTAACCCCTGGGATATAGGAAATATTTTTGGTAGTAAACACAGAGCTGGAGATTGGTTTACTGTAATTCAAACTTTGCCAATTATCTCAAAAGGGGAATAAATATATAAAATTCCTTCCTGGCCCCAGATACTGGCAATCAGACTCCTCCCTGAATCAATACTCCCTCTCTAATTATCTAGGATAACCCTGAATGCCCTTTTTATTTAAGAATATATCCAATACCTTTCAAAAGTTATTTATCGCATATGCTGTCACCACTTCCTTTGGTAGAGAATTCCACAGATTAACCACACTCACAGTGCAGATCCCTTTTCTTTCTTTACGGTGAAATCTTTTTACTTCTAAACTCAAAGGATGTCCTCTTGTCAGTTGAAAACCTCTTGGCCCAAAAAGTTCACTTGACAAAGCCTTGTATTAACCCTGGATGTATTTAAATAATGTAATCATATCTCCTCTTAGACATCTTTTTTGTAGGGAAAATATGTTTAATTTGGTTAGTCTTTCTTGATAACTTAGCCCTTCCATTCCCTTTATTAGTTTTGTTGCCCTTCACTGTAGTTTTTCCAGCTCTAAAATGTCCTTTCTATGTAGTGGTGCCCAAAATGAGGGTGTACTATGTATTTGTATAGTGCCAGAATTATTTGCTTCCCTTGCTTCTATACCATTCTTAATACATGCTAATATGTGACCTGCCTTTGCAGATGCTGCTTGGCATTGAGCACTGTTACTTAGGTGGTTTTCCACAAGCACTCCCAAATCCCTTTCAATATCTGATACCCCTAGATTTACTCCATTACGATTATAGATTGCATGGCTATTTTTCCCTCCCATATGCATAACTTTACATTTATTCATATCAAATCTCATCTGCAATTTAGTCGCCCATTTCTCTAATTTATGCAAATCCCTTTGGAGGGAAAGTACATCATTATCTGATTTAAATACCTTGCACAACTTAGTGTCATCAGCAAAAATGGAGACAAAACTTTCCAATCCTACTTCTAAGTCATTAATAAATATGTTAAAAAGGAGAGGACCTAATACTGAACCCACTTACCACATTAGTCCAATCTGAGTATGTTCCATTTACAACAACCCTTTGCTTCCTGTCTTTTAGCCATCTCTCAATCCATGAGCAGATATTAACTGCAATTCCTGTATCCCTTAGTTTGCTCAATAGTCTCCCATGTGGCACTTTATCAAAAGCCTTTGTAAAATCCAAAAAAGACTACATCCACTGAGTTGCCTTGATCCAAGTTTTTACTAACCTCTTCATAGAAACTAATTAGGTTTGTTTGACATGACCTATCCCTCATAAATCTGTGTTGATTCATACTTATAATCTTGTTTAAATAGACATATTCTTGAAAACTATCCATTATTAACCCTTCTAAAAGCTTTCCCACTACAGAAGTGAGACTTAAAGGTCTATAATTTCCTGGATTTGAAAAGAACCTATTAAGCTCATCTGCCTTTTCTGGTCCCTAATTGTCAGACAGCCTGTTTCACATTGTAATGTTCCTATAGCTACTTCCTGGCCTTCTTCCCATTGATATATTTAACAAATATTTTATGGTTAGTCTTACTCTCCTTTGCAACCAACTTTTAATTTTCTACTTTAGCCAGTCTAATAGCTCTTTTGCAAGCCTTGTTGACTTCCTTGTACTCATGTAAAGTCTCTGTCTCCTCTTTGTTGTCTAATTTAAATGCCTGTTTTTTACTCCTCATCTTCATCTTTAAGTGATTGTTAAGCCACATGGGTTGTGATTTACTTCTTCTACTTTTATTTTCACATTGTATATGGTGATAAGTATGTATTTTTAGTAAGAATGTTAAGGTTGTCCATTTATGTTCGGTATTTTAACCTGTCAGTTCTCAGTGCCAGTCTATACGTTGTATTGCTGCCCTTAGACCGTTAAAATCTGCCCTTTTAGACTTAAGAGTTTTTGTTGGCCCCTTAAAGTTTTGTTTTTTTAATTCAATCTCAAATGAGACTGTGTTGTGATCACTGTTTCCCAAAAATTGCCCTATTTCAACATTTGATACTATATCAATATTTTTTGTGATGACTATATCCAAGATAGCTTCATTTCTAGTAGGTTATTGTCTATCCTAGGCCAGATAATGATCTCTGAGTGTACTCTAGAACCTGCTCCCCTTAGCTGAACTGCTGGTCTCATTTAATCAGTTTATTTCAGGGTAGTTAAAATCTCCCATTATTAGAACTTGCCCCTGCATAGCTGCATTTCCATTTGGTAACAATAATCATATTTACTCACTCTCATGTATATTTTGGGGTTAATAGCATGCTCCTACCAATATTATTTTAGAATTTGCTCCACAAACATTCAACATTATTGCTAGTTCCACCAAACATATCTTTTCTGACTTAAATTCAGGCTTAACATACAGACAAATTCCTCCTCCTCTTTTATCACTGCTCCTATCTTTCCTAAATAGGTTATAACCATCCAGATTAACAGTCCAGTCATGAGCTTCATCCTACCATGTTTCAGTAATGCCTATTAACTCCATTTTTCATTAACTGCTAATAATTCTAACTCTTCCATTTTCCCTGGCAAGCTTCTGGCATTAGCAAGCATATACTTAATGATATGAGTCTATAGTTCTGAAGTTGAGTTGAGTTATGTAATAGTTTTCAACAACCTTTTCTGTTAGCCAGTGTGAGGTGCACATCCGTGCCCAACCACCCTACCTATTATGGCATTAAGTTGTTTGGAGTTTGGCATGATACATTCAAGCAAATGCAATTTAGTAGTAAACCTCAAAACAATGGATTAAAGGGATATAACTTAAAGTACTCAACATTTATTGACCTTTATATTTTGAAACAATGTCATTCTATTGCTGTCTGGCAACATAGTTATCTATGCTTGATGTCTAATCATCCCTGTCAGGTACACTCAATTAGCAGGAGAGCCCTGAGATGCTAGGAATGGGTATCTGTATATATGTTGTTATAAAAAATGATGTGTGAATATACAGTATATACCTGTCCTTGTGAGAGGGTGCATTTCAGTTTAGCTGACAGTATGCAAGAGTGTGAGTGTATATTGTGTAGAAACCACTTTGCCATGCAGGATATAGTAGGAGACTTTAGGTATAAATCTCTAATTTATAGTTCAGTGTGAGTGACAGTGTGTGTGTCTGTAGAGGTGTGTATATGTCTGTGTGAGAGCTTATTTGCGTATCTGGCAGTGTCAGAGTGTTGAGTATGTATTCCCATTGCAAGAGGGTACTTGAAGTCTCACTCTGAGATGAAGGGGTATATTGTCTCAAAGTGGCTCAGGTACCCTTTTGTTCTGTGCTGCTTTTGCTGTTTATTTTTTTAAATAGTAATAATGTAGTTATTTCAACAGTGGTGTGGTTAGATTTATGTTTCTATAAAACATGAAAAATAAATACAAATTCAGAGAAAAAAAGAAAATTGCACAGGAAAATACTTATATTTTTAACCTTTGTTCTCCAACATACCTTTCCATATGATCATGCTGCATCATTCTTACACTGATAAACAATAGGATTTATTCTCTTTTATCTCGTATGCTTTCTCATTGCGGATTGATATAACTGATATTCTACAATAAAAATGAAAAACACTAAGAAATGCGTCTTTACAATTTAAAGTCTGTCACCAAAAAAGGCTATTTTTGACATTTTGAAAACTATGCCTTCATGACATGAATTTATGTTTTATTGCTGAGCTTACCATTTATTGCTATAAGAGGATTTCTTCATGATGACATCAGCTTTCTGCTCAGAAGGGACAGATATAAAGTTACAAACTAAAGAAATATAGCACCTACACTTTTGAAGGATTATTATAGAAAGACAGCAAAATGGCCACTTACATTATTCAACGAAGATCCCTGCTTTTTAAATGTACAGAAAAAGAGAGAGTAGTGTAAATATAAATGATTTAGACCATCATTTGCCCATGACATTTATGAGGTTATACTTTATTTGTGTGGTCTGTATACAGAAAAAGTAAGCTGCAGTATTGATAAAGATGTAATACCTCCCCTTTAAAAGACCACTGTAGGGCTTTTAAAAGTAGAGCTTATATGTGTTTTGGGACTACTGCAAACAGTATGCAGTTTAAAATAAGTAAAATGTAATAGTTTTTCTAATTATGTTTTATTTCCCTGTTTTCTCCCTAAGTAGAGCTGTTTTTCCCTATCTCCCTATGCTTTATCAGTGGGCATGGCCAGCTCTGCCTGGGGAATGGACCATCATGAAGTTTGGAAGCAGACAGGGCTATGATGTGATTAGCCCCACCCTGTGATGTAATTGACTCTACTCCCACTGCCCATACAAAGGTATTACAGCTAAGACCTCCCTGAAGCTGCCCCATTGAAAGTTACCATAGCCCCTCCCCCTTTAATGAGCATGCTCAGTCTAAAACAGAACCACGACTGGTCAGACTTTTTTAAATCCAGCCCAAAGGTAGAGTGGGTTACACCCCCTGGCATAAGTAGGTGGAGAGACGTACTCTGCTTGAGAGGAAAATTGACAATTTCAAAAGCAAGAAAAACATATTAACTTTTATTTATTTTAAATGACATACTGTTTTTAATGGTCTATGCCCAACAAACAAATACATGCTCTATACTTCTAACAACACTACAATGGTCCTATAATGATCTTCATATGTAAAAAAAAAATGCATATTTCTGACCTACGTTAACTTCAAATCATGTGCATTGAAAGATCATTACGAAAATTGTAAGTGTATTTATTTAATTCCATTCATCACTAATTCTAAGCAGTCTGCAAGTTTCTATCCTAAGTACTTTGGGAATGCACCATGGACATTGGATTCCTAGCTCAAAGACAGAGCCCTCCTTCCTTTGCTAAATGTATTTATCCTTGTCTGAACTTAACTAATGTACAGCGCTACAGAATATGTTGGCGCGTTATAAATGAACTATAATAATAATAATATATTGTTTTAATGTAATCTTTTTTCAATTCCTCCTGCCTAACACAGGCTTAAGCAGACAGTGACATTCTATGGGCCTCATTCTATTATCGGCCGCAGCCGCTGCGGGGCCGCAAGGACCGGCCGCAAGCTATTCGGCTATTCTATTCCCCTCCTGCCGGGGATTCCGGCAGGCTTGCGGCCGGTGCCTTGCTATCTCTTGCGGACGATCGCGCCAGAGGAAAGCCTTTGATCTAAAACGGCCGCAAGGAAATCGGCTGTAAGAAAAGCCCGGTTGCAATTCTATTGCTCCGGGAACCCTCTCTGCAAGGCTAAAAACGAGCCGCAGCTTACTTGCAGCAAACAGGTCCCGCTAGCACCAAATAAGCACATAAAATAGCTAAAAAAAAGCCATCCTGCACTTTTCAGAGTCTATAAAGTGATATTCGGTGTTAGCAAAAATAGCACATAATTATCCTGTACTCAAATCCGTAAAATAATTTTTTTTTTAATATACGTAAAATATACATGTAAGAAGTCCAGAGTGCTTGGAGCACCTCAGACCCGCCCACGCCGCAGCCAGAAAATAAACAGTTAATTTGAACTCGGGTTTGGGCTGATGTGCAAGCTTGAGAGTGGGTTACTTTTAATCCTCATGTCCCCCAATATGATCCCTAGCATTTACAGAGCTGTACAGTGCAGGCTTGAATTTAGTTTTTAGTTTTTAGATTTCACAGCTTACGGCCGGTTGCAAGATATGCGGCCGGCCGTAAGGGGAGATCCTTGCGGGGCCGTATAATAGAATCGCGAGTTAACTGAACCCCTGCAAGGAATCGCAGCCTTACGGCCGATTTACGGCCGATAATAGAATGAGGCCCTATGTGTCTGCATGCAGAGTTATTGTACTAGTAGTGTGAAGCCCTTCCCCTATGAGTGTAGTCTTAGGTCACCCTACATGTGAGAGAACAGGAAGAAAGAGTGAGGTTTCAGAAAGTGACAACCTGTTACTCTGGTGACTTTTTAGAGTCAGTGAAGTGTACATTGCATATGACAATTACTTTGAGGGGGATAACATTAATTCAGTCACCTAATTAATATATTTAGGTACAACAAAAATGTCCTTTAAATGAGTTCCAGTAAACTCTAATGGGTATGTCTTTTGGGTAAATCTGCTTTTGGTATTCATGAATCATTGAAAATAAGACAATAGTAAATCACTACTGTGGCCAAAATGTAGTGATTCTGGGAGATTAATTTTGTGTAAAACTATTGCTAAACATAATCATATCAGTTTGATTTAAGTCTTGGTGACAATGCCTCTTGAATCTCCCAACTCATCATACAAATATACCTTTAAAATTCTAATTATCATAAACACAAACAATTGATATAAATGTTAAAGGGCAAGTTCCACCTACGGTATATTGAAGTTTATTTTATACTAGCGACTTGACTGTTAAAAATGACGGGGCAATAACATGTAAAGCCATGTGAATGGTGTTTGACACACAACGTAAACCGTTTTGTACTGGGAGGACCTTCAGCGCTCATTGCGAGCCTCTCCTGTCATGTACTTTTGCTCCTCTGAGCACCCTCATGAGTCATAAAGAGATTTATATTTTTATGTATATGTAGCTTAGTAATAATTAATTATTTATTCAATAAATTAATATACTTTAAGTATTTATAATTAATATATGCAGCGAGCAATAGGCTGAAGAACTAACAATCTGTTTGTATTTTCCGACAGCATAGAATATACATTGTGAGTGTAGGTGCCCTGCTTATAAAGTGTAATGAATGTTCCAAGTGTGCATTATAAATAGGCTGCGTGCGCGAGGTAAACCCGTTGGTTTATTGTGTAAAGCAGCATTGTATAATCGTAATGTTATCAGTGTGTTACGCGTCTCATGAGCATTTTCCGGCTTTTGTAATAGTGTATTTTGTAGGTCGTAGTGTGATGTGTGAAGTGCTACACGTTTGGCAGTGTTTTGCGCAGTCCCAGTGTTTTGCGCGTTAGCCTCTTTTTCATTTTTTCCGACTGCCATTTTTTTCCTCGCTTAGGCGATTTTCGAGTGGCGAAAATCGTCTAAATCGAGTTAAATTCTCATTCCACCTCACTCCCAGACGTCCTGGCTGTTGCCCAGTGCTGACTGTGATGTGTTTGTAATTTTTGGGGTGTATTTAGTGGGTTTTTATTGTTTTTTCGTTTTCGTCGTTCGTCCGTTAATCTCGTAGATATAACATTTTATTTTATATTTTATATTTAATCTTCTCTAGGAATGTTCTTTAATCACATATAATAGTATTCAAACTGCGAGACGTCGTCAGACTTTGCTTGTAGCGTATGAGTTAGGCGATGAGCGCCGCAGGCGCTCTATGCTTGCGAGTCGAGTCGTTAATGAGTAGCACTTAGGCGATGAGCGTGTGACGACGTCTCGCAGTTTGACAACTATTATATGTGATTAAAGAACATTCCTAGAGAAGATTAAATATAAAATACAAATATAAAATAAAATGTTATAGCTATGTAAAAGTTATGAAACTAGCCTTGGGTAAAAAGTTCAAGAGTCAACTCATGAGTCAATCAAACAGCAGCTGAGTTGTGACAGTTACATTCATGTTCTGTGTCCTCTGCAGCTCATAACACTTAATACACATATAGCAATAAAATTCAAGTACACATACATTTAAACTTCTATAAGTGAATATAAGAGAAACTTGTGTTTAGTTGAAACTTCCTATTTAATGCTTGCCAGCTACTTATAAATACCTTACAGAATGAAACTTCTTATCTGCTAATATGAGGAATGGAATTTGCTTGAACTGTGACTACTGAACTGTAAAAACACTTCAAAAAATATTGTTTGATATGGAATAGTTTCAAGTGTTCAAAGTTGCAACAGCCCACATATTGCCTAATTAAACATGACTGACATTTAGTGCTATGTAAGGGTGTTACTGAGCTTCTTGCATAAGGAAGAGATGACAGTAAAAAAAAGTTGTGTGCTATATTTACAGTGGATGTATTAAAGGATAAATGTAATTCAAGGCAAACTGCACATATTTGTGAAGTATGTAAAAAACTAAAAAGAGCAGCTGTGTTCGCCATGGACATAAACATTTGTTTTTGAGAAAATCAGATTTTTTTAAAACTGTTTATGTATACAAGGTTCCAAGTTGTATTTGTTTTATCATGTTGTTATAGCTGGGGCATGAGTGGTGTGTTGTTATCTAGCAGTGGAGAGAGGGAAGAGGGAGATATGAGGAAGGATTGTTATATTGTTAGATCACAGTGAATTTGCAATAAATGCAAGCCCTGCTCTCCAAACATGTAAATACCCCTCAGACTTTCAGAAAGTATCATGGATGCCTTGAGGGTTCAGCAGAGGCATCAAAACTATTTTTTTTAATACAAAATATTTTTTTTGCCTCCCTAGACTCAATATTTTCAAACACAAAAACAACAAAGGGCTTCAAAAAAGGGCATTAGCACAAAACATAATCACTTTGATAGTCTTTATGAGTAAAGAAGTCTATAAATATATATATATATATATATATATATATATATATATATATACTGTATATATATATATATATATATATATATATATATATATATATATATATATATATATATATAGTGCTTGCAACCAGCTCCAAACTGATGAGATCCATTTTAAGATGAGAACAGCTTTCGTAGGTCTCTGGGTTTGTGCATAATCCATCCCATGCAATGATTTCAATATATATAAAAATAATAATAATAATAATAATACCAAAAAAAAAAAAAAAAAAAAAAAAAAAATAATATATATATATATATATATATATATATATTTATATATATATATATATATAGTGGTCTTATAGCACCCTTCCAACTACCATAAGACATTAGTGTACCTGGTGGAGTAGCAATTCCAACTTCACATACAATAGCAGGAAACCAGCCTCACACTGATAAGTCCCATATACCATGAAACCATTCACCGAGAGTAGATGGCACTCTTTTCACTATAGGCCTTGTTGACCCCTCTCCAAACATAGCGCTTATGGTTGTGACCATAAAGCTCTATTTTGGTCTCCTCACTCCAAATTACAGTGCGCCAGAAGCTGTGACGTGTGTCAAGATGTTGTCGGTATATTATAACCAGGCTTTTTTGTGGCATTGGCGCAGTAAAGGCTTCTTTCTGGCAACTCGACCATGCAGCTCATTTTTGTTCAAGTATCGTTATATGGTGCTCCTTGAAACAACCACGCCGTCTTTTTCCAGAGCAGCCTGTATTTCTCCTGTGGTTACCTGTGGGTTTTTCTTTGTATTCCGAACAATTCTTCTTACAGTTGTGGCTGAAATCTTTCTTGGTCTAGCTGTCCTTGGCTTGGTATCAAGAAATCCCCGAATTTTCCACTTCTTAATAAAAGATTGAACAGTACTGACTGGCATTTTCAAGGCTTTGGATGTGTTTTTATATCCGTTTCCATCTTTATGAATCTGTATCTATCTGTCTATCTATCAATATCTATATCTATCTATCTATCTATCTATACAGTGGATATAAAAAGTCTACACACCCCTGTTAAAATGTCAGGTTTCTGTGCTGTAAAAAAATGAGACAAAGATAAATAATTTCAGAACTTTTTCCACCTTTAATGTGACCTATAAACTGTACAACTCAATTGAAAAACAAACTGAAATCTTTCAGGTGGAGGGAAGAAAAAATAAAAATAAATAATGTGGTTGCATAAGTTTGCACACCCTCTTATAACTGGGGATGTAGCTGTGTTCAGAATTAAGCAATCACATTCCAAATTGTGTTAAATAGGAGTCAGCATACACCTGCCATCATTTAAAGTGCCTCTGATTAACCCCAAATAAAGTTCAGCTGCTCTAGTTGGTCTTTCCTGAAATGTTCTTAGTCGCATCCAATAGCAAAAGCCATGGTCCACAGAGAGCTTCGAAAGCATCAGAGGTATCTCATTGTTAAAAGGTATCAGTCAGGAGAACAGTACAAAAGAATTTCCAAGGCATTAGATATACCATGGAATACAGTGAAGACAGTCATCATCAAGTGGAGAAAATATGGCACAACAGTGACATTACCAAGAACTGGAGCTCCCTCCAAAATTGATGAAAAGACGAGAAGAAAACTGGTCTGGGAGGCTAACAAGAAGCCTACAGCAACATTAAAGGAGCTGCAGGAATATCTGGCAAGTACTGGCTGTGTGGTACATGTGACAACAATCTCCCGTATTCTTCATATGTCTGGGCTATGGGGTAGAGTGGCAAGATGAAAGCCCTTTCTTCCGAAGAAAAACATCCAAGCCAGGCTACATTTTGCAAAAACACATCTGAAGTCTCCCAAAAGCATGTGGGAAAATGTGTTATGGTCTGATGAAACCAAGGTTGAACTTTTTGGCCATAATTCCAAAAGATATGTTTGGCGCAAAAACAACACTGCACATCACCAAAAGAACACCATACCCACAGTGAAGCAAGGTGGTGGCAGCATCATGTCTTGGGACTGTTTTTCTTCAGCTGCAACTGAGTCCTTAGTTAAGATAGAGGGAATTATGAACAGTTCCAAATACCAGTCAATATTGGCACAAAACCTTCAGGCTTCTGCTAGAAAGCTGCACATGAAGAGGAACTTCATCTTTCAGCATGACAACGACCCAAAGCATACATCCAAATCAACAAAGGAATGGCTTCACCAGAAGAAGATTAACATTTTGGAATGGCCCAGCCAGAGCCCAGACCTGAATCCGATTGAAAATCTGTGGGGTGATCTGAAGAGGGCTGTGCACAGGAGATGCCCTCGCAATCTGACAGATTTGGAGTGTTTTTGCAAAGAAGAGTGGGCAAATCTTGCCAAGTCAAAATGTGCCATGCTGATAGACTCATACCCGAAAAGACTGAGTGCTGTAATAAAATCAAAAGGGGATTCAACAAAGTATTAGTTTAAGGGTGTGCATACTTATGCAACCATATTATTTTATTTTTATATTTTTTCTTCCCTCTACCTAAAAGATTTCAGTTTGTTTTTCAATTGAGTTGTACAGTTTATAGGTCACATTAAAGGTGGAAGAAGTTCTGAAATGATTTATCTTTGTCTCATTTTTTTACAGCACAGATACCTGACAATTTTAACAGGGGTGTGTAGACTTTTTATATCCACTGTATATATATATATATATATATATATATATATATATTATTGTTATTATCGTTTATTTGTAATGCGCCAACATATTCCGTAGCGCTATACATAAGTTAATTTACAGGCAATGACAAGTTCAAGATTTACACATTGCAAAGAGTGGATGGCCCTGTCTTTGAGCTTGGAATCCGGTGTGCATAGCGCTTTCCCTAAAGCACCTTGCAGGATTGAAACTCGCAGACTTATATATATATATATATATATATATATATATATATATATATATATATATACAAACACACACAAAATGGAGATATACAAATATATAAATATTTAGAACATTTTTCTATATGTGACGGACTACATAAAGGGTCAGCCAAATCTGAAATTCCCTCTTGCACCTCTAATCCTGTGTAAGTGCCCCTATGTATTTCTTTAAGTTCCAGGTCTTTGCAGCATCTGTGAAAGTTTGAATATTTTAAGTATAGTGACAACACATGTTGAAGTGATAAGCCAGATTCCTCACAATGAATCTTTTTTTTATTGTCAGTTTACTTTACTGTAGATTTATTAAGTGAATCACCAGCAGTGTCAACTATAATGCTTTCCCAGGAAATGAAAAGTCACTAAAATGCACATAGAGAAAATATACAGAATGCATTGCCAAGCTGGAAATATCCTTGTATCTTTTGGCTAAAGTGTATAAGCTGTAATCAATTCATTTATTTTATGGAGTGAGACAGTCTCAGTTGGATTTTGTACCATTCATATTGCCTGACATTCATCTTAGTTGCAACTGAACCTGCACATAAAATGCATTAATACTTTTCTTCCAAGACTTTTACTCTCTAGACAGCAGTTTCTATGAAATCTAATGGCCTGTTACCTACATTACATATTACCTAATTATTACTTTTTCATAAAATACCATTTGTGTTAATATGTGAAGCACATCGACTTATGTATCAACACAAAAATTACTTGTTTTGGCATAAAACTCCAGTTTTCCATAGAAACACATAGTTTTGATGGCCGTTAATAATAATAACAATAATAATAAATGTATATATTGCTTTTCTCCCAGGCATGCTTGAATAATTTTACTGTACTTTTCCCTAGCAGATTTGCTAGGAGGATCTTCCATTTATTTATTAAATTAATTGTAATAGTAGTTGCAAAATTGGTTAAAGTTTAAGTGGACAAGTGATAAAATAAGCAGCAGATCCATAATTGACCCAGGAATATAGACTTGTAATGGTAAGTGAATACAGAGCAACAAGAAAATATTTAATCACATGGCTAAATCTTTAGTTAGAAGCTTTCAGTACTAATGTGAAGCTAGTGAACTCACAGAAGCAAAACATTTCTCATGAATTTAGAACAGCCTGTGTCGACCTTCATATGTCCACAAGACTGTTTCTGTGCGAGGATATTGTCCTCTGAGGGCGGCACACATTAAGTAAAATGTATTAAATGTTTTGCTTCATTTTTTAAAGTACAGCGTGCACTGCAAATGTTTTATGCTGCACATTATCAACAATTATATGTCATTTTTTGAAGCTGTACAATGCTCTTTATAAAAGATCAGGGAAAAAAACAAAACGTTTGTGAAATATGTAAAAAACGAGTAACAGCAGTTATTGTATGTAAGCATAAAATCATTTTTAAAGAAGATCCTAAATTAGCTGATTGCTTGTGTAATTACGAATTCCATTTTTGACTGCTAATCTGCCTGTAGTTGGAGGGGGAGGGTCATCCTACTGGAGCTAGTCTTCTATTTAGTTCTTTTGTCAAGTAATCATTTGCAATGGCAACCTTTCAACAGAACTGAGTAGAAATCTTATTTGGTTTCCTCTCCTCCCGGTTATAAACAATACCAAAACATTTCCTACCATTAAATCAAAACTGAATATATCAGGTAAAAAAAAAAATGCACATTATCAAAGTAAGTTCTTCATAATAGCATACTGTGAATATAACAATTCAGTGGTTCTTTAAGGTGGGATTACATTTATACCTTTATAAAATAGAATAAATTAGAATAAGAAATGGAAGTATTTCATATATTGATTAAGAAATATTTTACCATTATTAATATGTATAATATTTAAAAATACCATTTTCGATCTTTAGGGAAGAGCATAAAATGTGTTTTTTTATTTATATCTGTAAACAGAATAGAATAAAATGATCTGGGGGCGGTGAAGAAGCATGTGGCATCTGGTAAAGGAGAGACCTCAGGCCTTTGGCCTGCAGGCTGGTGGAGTTAAGAGTAACAAGAGCTGACATATATGTACTCCGATGGGAATAGAACCTGTTCTTTACACTTTATGAGAGCATCGAGCCTGACAAGCGGTGGAAAAGCTGCAGCGAGGTCAGCGTCAGAGAACTTTCTTTTATGCTCTCCTAACCAGAATAATCTAGTTCAGACTTTTGGATGAGATGAAATCAGCACTAAATAAGAAAAGCCGAGCTGGTCTGTCATACGTGAAAAGTAATAGTGATTGATAGTTCTCATAAATAACTTACAATGTTCTTGTCTGAACTATGTGTACCTAGCTAATCGTTTGGTAAGATGCTGAAATCACATTGCACAGTATAATGAGGTCAGCGTAATTATAGTTATGGAAAACTCTTTATACAACTGGACTTAGTACAAAAAAGAAGTAATGTATATTGGGTTTCATACTGGTGTTTTATCACAGAAATGATCCCGATTTAATAAAGATATTCACGCAATATCTAGTCTTAAAGAGAACAGGAAAATATAAGATTCACAGTCAGTCCAACCATATTGGGTTTTTGGCATCTCATTGTCTTATAAAACACCATTGACTTAAATAGAAAGGAGATAATAATTGCTTCCTTAATTGCATACTTAAAGGTCTATTGAAGTCTAAAATTTATAGTATGAAAAACTAGATCTGATAATGAGTAAAATGCTTTAGGTATAAGTATTTTGTGTGAAATAAATAAATACAGGCTTTAATTCTTAGCTAGCATATTCAACTTTGATTCTGCCGACATTTTACCTTTGTTCCTAACAGGATTAGACACCTGTGGTGAATGGAAGGAGCCTTGGGTTCAAATAACATTTTGTTTAGGCTCTATTGGAGGCCAGCCACAGTGATCAGCTTCTACCCCTCAGGCTTCAAAGGGACGAACTATCCAAGATGGAAGAGTCCATGAAACAAGCAAAGTCTGCTAAACTAAAAGTTTTTTCTAAAAAAAAGTTGTTATGGTCAAAGCTGTTATGCCAACTGTTGATGCTATTTATTACATTCTTCACATACATTTAATTTTTTAATAGATAGATGCAAAAAATGAGAGAGTTGCAGCAATACTTTTTTAATGGAGGTAGCACATCCTTAGCCGCATGACAACATCGTGCCGTCATCAGCGCGCCGACAAATGCGCGCGTCAACAACTGCACAACAGATAAGAGAGGGCCCTGACAACTGGGCACCGCCCGAACTGCAGATAAGGTGGGATTAGGGGTCTAAGGCTTAGAGGTTTTAGGTTAGGGGTCTGTGGGGTAAGGCACAGGGGGACTAAGGGTTAGGCTTAGGGGTTCTTTGGGTTAGGATTAGGCTTAGAGGGTCTTTGGGTTAGGTTTAGGGGGTCTTAGGGTTAGGGTTAGGCTTAGGGGCTCTAACGGTTAGGCTTACAGGTTAAAGGGTTAGGGTTAGACATGGGGGTCTAAGGGTTAGGGTTAGCCTTAAAGGTTAAAGGGTTAGGGTTAGGCATGGGGATCTAAGGGTTAGGGTTAGAGGGGTTTAGGGCATACAAAATGGGAAAAATTGCACGCTTTTGATGGCGCTTATTTTTTAACAGCTCATTGCTGTCAACTCGCTGATGTCGGCGCTCTGTTGTCGGCAAGCAATTGTTGGGCACGCGAAGGTCGCGGTGCCTTTTAATGGACTACCAATCCATATTAAAATATGAACATTACTGAACTAACATACTACACAGTGTATATTTTTATATGAATATTGTGAGACAAAGAGAATAAAAGTATGTTTGAGTAACTTTATATACATAAAAGTTTATATACATAAAATATGTATATAATAATATATATATAAAGTTTCTCAAACACATGTATTTTACTGTTATTCTGTACGTCTCATGACATTTAGCCAACAAAAAATGGGAAATGCCAAACAAACTTTTTTTTGTGATGTGGTCTAAGAGCCACTTCACTCTAAATCTTCCAGGGCCAGAAGGCATAAGATTAAGTGTACTGATTTGTAGTACTTTGCTAGGGTAATTAGTGCTTTTATCACAAGTTATGGGGACTCTATTTAAAGCTATCAAAACGCTTAATTGACAAAGTGTTTTTTTACTAGATAAAAGATTTTTTTCCAGAAAGAAAGGTCAAGGTTAAATGGGTCTAGGGAATAACAAGCTCCAGATGTAGGGGGCAGCTGTAAAGGCTTCATGACATAACAAGATAAAAATAAGTAGAGTTTACAATTCTTGGAGAATTTTATGGAACCGTATAAAGAGAACAGATACTAATGTAGCAGGTCTTTAGGGTGTAAGCTTTGCTATCTGTTATCACAGAGAGACCTTTTGCTAATTATTGGTCAAGTTAATGAAACTCTACAGGAATTCCTGAGGGAAAAGCATTTGTAAAACATGTAATGGGAGGGTGAGGACCTAGCCAATGGAATATAAAAATAAAACCACACAAAATAGAAATTCTCCTTGGGTTTTCCATTTATTTTCAAATCTCTGCAATTCAAAATTTATATAAATTATTCTGAAACATTTCCAGTAGTCAAAAATAGGAAATAGAACCTTGTGAAACTAGAATTTACCACCTAACATAAAACAATTTTCTGAATTTTGCGACTGAAAATGTCTCATCATTGACGTCTTAAAATTAAATAGTGATTCTGGCCCTGTTTGGACCATATCTGAGGATGGAACTAATTGAAAAAGTATTTTGTGTCTTATAGACAAGGTAATAAATATGTCTTCAATGCCTTATCAAAGAAGTAGAACATATAATTACAACTGTCTTATTAGATCGCTATAATAAAAATTTCTTCTAATACAAGAACGTTAAGGTCTTATCATTAGACTTATCATTAGGTGTAGGTACTTTGGGGACATATCCCACATATATTTTTTAGTTTGTGTATGTGTAGAGAAGCTGTTGTGCGTTCTTTGTATACCACAAGCTGTATCCCCCCCCAGAATTATTTTGGCTCCTACACCCAAATCAAAATTTATGAAGCTACTGGCCAGGTATGCTCATGAGGGTTACCACCATCCACTCTAAGAAATAATTGGTCATTTGAGATTAGAAAAATTATAGAACTTTTTCATGTAATTTATGCAAAAAGTCAAAGCAGTGGGTGTTCCAAATATGGTATTGTTTAGAAACTGCAGGTAATAACAAGTACTTTATCAATTAAATGTTATTAAAAATTGCATTTCCTAAAATATGCAGTATGTAGCTGTTAGTCAGCCTACTATTCCACCCACAAACAAATGTTCTAATATTTTATTAATGAGAGATATTTGATTAATGAGTGCAGTCAATAGGGTCTGAGCATGCAAAGCCTTTTTTTTTATACAGGTGACTGCACTCAGGAGCTAATCAATAATCTATGGCAATGATTTCTCATAAAAAACATTAGAATCCTGGTTTGTGGGTGGATCAGAAACTGACTAAATGGCATAACAGCATACTACAATGTTAGTTTACTATGGGAAAATGCATATTTATAACATTCAATTGGCTGGTAAAGTATTTGAAATTACTATATGTTATATTTGAAAATTCCTCTGTGTCACTTTAAAATACCCAATTTTCAAGCTCAGTTATCTCACAACCAATCACATATATAGTTGTCAGTGTATGTAATGTTTACAATGTTGGTCATGCTTTTGCGTCTCTCGCACAGTAGTATCTAAGATACTGCACTTTAAGAAACAATTGAATATGTATGTACTGTAGAGTGTTGATCTGACATGCACTGTATAGTGTGGTACTCTGAACTAGCCTGAAAGGGATTATCATTTGGGATATAATTACAGTATTGCTACCTTGTCTTGGTGAAGGGGCTTGTGTAATTCAATGAATCAGTCAAGATGGGCAGGTCATGGCAGAGGGGTCAGATAAATCGCGGTCCACAGGAGAAAGAATTGGCAACCCACTCCAGTATCTTTGCTAAGAAAACTCTATGGACAGGCACAACCAGAGACATAACAATATGGCACCGGAAGATGAGCCCCTCAGGTCAGAAGGTGCCTACCACATTACTGAGGAAGAGCAGAGGGCAAGTACAAGGAACACCAGATCTAATGAAGTGGTTGGGCCAAAGCCGAATGTGTCTGGAGGGGAAAAGAAAGTCAGATGCTGCAAAGATCAATTCAGAATAGAAACCTGGAATGTTAGAACTATGAACCAAGGAAAGTATGTGGTCAAGAACGAAATGACAAGGTTAAACATTGATATCCTTGGAATTGGTAAACTGCAATGGACTGGAATGGGACTTTTCACATCAGACAACCACCAGATTTTCTACTGTGGTCAAGAATCCCGCAGAAGAAATGGAGTAGCCATCCTAGTCAATTAAAGAATGTCCAAAACAGTGCTCGGTTACAACCCAATAAATGACAGAATGATTTCAATTTGAATTCAGGGCAAGCTATTTAATATCACAGTGATCCAAGTCTATGCTCCAACCACGGATACTGAAGAGACTGAAGTTGTCCAGTTCTATGAAGACATTCAACACGTCATAGATATAACACCAAGAAAAGATGTTACTATCATCATAGGAGATTGGAATGCCAAAGTCGGGAACCACAAGACACCTGGAATAACTGGCAAATTTTGCCTTGGAGTACAAAATGAAGCAGTTCAGATATTAGTGAAATTTCGTATACTTTACAGCCAAAGATGGAGGAGATAAATACAGTCAGCAAAAACAAGACCTGGAGTTGACTGCGGCTCAGACCATGAACTTCTTATTGCAAAGTTGAAAATTAAACTGAAGAAACGCAGAAAAACTATCAGACCAAGTAGATACAAAATAAATAATACTCCTTGTGAATATGCAGTGGAAGTAAAGAATAGATTTAAGGGACTAGACATGGATGATAGAATGCCTGAAGAACTTTGGACCGAAGTTTGCCACATTATCCAGGAAACAGCAACAAAGGATATCCCTAAAAGAAAGAAAAGTAAGAAGTCAAACTGGCGGTCTGATGAGGCTTTGAAAGTAGCCCAGGAAAGAAGAAAAGCAAAAGGTAGTGGATATAGAAAAAGATTTGTCCAACTGAATGCAGAATTCCAGAGGATAGCAAGAAGAGACAAGGAGACATTCTACAATGAGCGATGTAAGGAGATTGAAGAAGATAACCGAATGGGTAAATCAAGAGATCTCTTCAAAAAAACTGGGAACCTCAAAGGCACCTTTCATGCCAAAGTGAGCATGATAAAAGACAAAAATGATAGGGACTTACCAGAAGAAGATCAGATTAAGATGAGGTAGTTGGGAAAACACTGAAGATCTATACAGGAAGGATCTTAACAGCAGTGATGACCTTAATAATTTGTCCAATGAGCTGGAGCCAGACATCTTGGAGAGTGATGTGAGATGGGCTCTAGAATGTCTTACTGATAAGAAGGCTGCAGGAGGTGATGGAAAAAGGTCTACATCCCAATCCCAAGGTCTACATCCCATCACAATCCCAAAAAAATGCAGTGCCAAAGAGTGCTCTAATTCTCAAACAATTGCACTCATTTCACATGCCAGCAAGATAATGATTAAGATTCTACAAGCTCGACTCCAACAATATATGGACCAGGAACTACCAGATATGCAAGCCGGGTTCCACAGAGGAAGAGGCACAAGGGATCAAATTGTCAATGTCCTCTGGATAATAAAGAAAGAAAGAGAGTTCCAAAAAAACATTTACTTCTGCTTCCTAGACTATTCTAAAGCCTTTTACTGTGTGGATCACAACAAAATGTGCCATGTCCTTAAAGAGATGGGAGTACCAGATCCTCTCATCTGTATGTCGACGAAGAACCCACGGTGAGAACTGAACATGGGACAACAGAATGGTTCAAGATTGGAAAAGGAGTGGGACAAGGTTGTAAATTGTCACCTTATTTATTCAACTTATATGCAGAGTACATCATGTGTAAGGCTGAACTGGATGAATGCAAAGCCTGAATCAATATTGCTGGAAGGTATTTAAACAACCTCTGATACGCCAATGATACTACTATGATGGCTGAAAGTGTGGAGGAACTAAAGAACTTATCGATGAGGGTAAAAGAAGAGAGTGCAAAAGTTGGCCTGTCGCTCAATGTTAAAAAGACAAAGATCATGGCAAACGGCAATCTCACTTCCAGGCAAATAGACGGGGAAGAAGTGGAGGCAGTGACAGATTTTATTTTCCTTGGATCCAAGATCGCTGCAGATGGTGACTGTAGTCATAAAATTAAAAGATGTTTGCTTCTGGGGAGGAAAGCTATGGCAAGCTTGGACAAGCTATTAAAAAGTAAAGATATGAAACTATCAACAAAGGTCTGCATAGTTCGAACTATAGTATTTCCAGTAGTAACATACGGATGTGAGAGCTGGACCATAAAGAAGTCTGAGCACCGTATAATTGATGCCTTTGAATTGTGGTGTTGGAGATGACTACTTAGAGTTCCTTGGACTGCAAGAAGATACAATAAATCAATACTTCAGGAAATCAAGACAAACTGTTCACTATAAGGTATGATTATGAGGTTAAAGCTCATATATTTTGGCCATATCATGAGATGGCAGGATTCTCTAGAAAATACTCTGATGCTGGGAAAGATTGAAGGCACAAAAAAAAGGGGGATGACAGAGGCGAAGATGGATAGATAAGGTAACTGAAGCAATGAACATGAACTTGATGGGGCTCAGAGGGGCAGTGACTGTGGGGCTGTGGTCAATAGAGTCACAAAGAGTCGGATGCGACTCAAAGATTAAACAATAACAATGACAATAAAGTGAATAATTGCAATAATTTAATTCTGCAGTGTATGACTTACTTGTGTTGTCTTTTTTCATTAGCTTTCCCCCCTCTAACGTTAGTTTCAGGATTAATATTTTTATTATCCCACATCATGGCAGTCCCATTTAGGTTGGATAATCAGGACTAGAATAGATACTTCTGATGAGGACATGGTCACTGTTCTCACTCAAATGTTGAAAGGGGAAGGTCACACTTATCTATTTATCAGTTGTAAGCTTTTATCCTGTGACATGAAAAGGAATGTCAAAGGCTGTTTGATGGCGTATTGGCTTGTACAAATATAACTGCCTGGATACAGTTGACCTAGAAAAGGAAAAATAACTTGTGAGTCTTATGCTGCTGTTTCTATAAGATATTGATAAATTCATCACTTAAACTTCATAAATTAATTGTATCAGTTTTACATAACAATCAGATTAAAGAAAGAAAAAGTAATTTCAATACACCTGCATGTCATACTTGTATCAGTATCGCTTTTTGACTTGATAAAGAGAGGCATTATCTCTCGAAAGCTTGTTGCTTTATAATGAATACGTTTGTCCAATAAAAAAGGTATCACTATTCACTGCAATACTCTTATTATTCAACTATATATATATATATATATATATATATATATATATATATATATATATACAGTATTGATGTGTACTATTATGTCCCTAATGGGAACCTTGAGGCCCAGTTGGGATGGAGATGGTCCTGGCATCTATTGTATTATATTCTTCCTATACTAATATTCTGAAATATTAACTGTGCCCACATAATAAGTTTTATTGGGCGATAAATTGCAAGGATTACACAATAGTTAGCAAAAGGGGAAGTATATCACTACTAGACACACTGATAAATGACCATATTGTATAATTGTCCTTATATTAGTATAGGAGCATGTCTATGAAACTGTAGCACCATAGCTAACCTGTTTCAAGTCACTTTGATTCTATATTTTTAGCAACAACAGCTTAAAATGCGGTGTAGCAATTTTCTCCCATTAGCACCTAAAGCACTATAGTGTGCGAAAAAGAAATACAGACCCCCGGGCAATGTGAGATAATGTGACCAGGCCAAGGTCAGGTAGAGTTGGATATGAACCAGACCTCCCTCCTCAAGGTCACTGCGAAGGTTTTCAGAGTACGTGCCCCCACTCATACTGCCACTCCCTCAGTTTCCTCTTGTGTCTACTATTACACTTGCTAACTTTCTAGTCTTGATGTAGTTTATCTTTAATTTCCGTCTAGACACATGAGCAGGAAGGTCACCTCCTTCATAGAAAAAAAAGTAAATCACTTCTGTATATCTGATTGCATTTTAACCATACCATGAAAGCAATTTTCTTTGTTTAATGTTTTCATTTGAGTGTATTTGGTGGTAATTGATATGGTGTGTGTTACGATTGTAGGCAGTGTATCTTGGTTTCTTGTCAATTAAACAAGCATCACAGACTAGTGGCAATCGCACTCCTTAATGAAAATATATGAGATCTAGTTAGCAGAGAACAGACAGCCTGTTACAAGCTTGCTATGGATTTTGGTAAAATCCAAGGAATCTGTCTACGTTGCTTCTTTTTAACCTGTTTTTCTTAGAATAAAAGAAATAATATGCATTATAGAAAAGTCTGCTTATGCTTTCCAAAAATACAGTTTGTTGGAGAGACGCAGATGGCAGCTAATTTCCAATCAAACCAAACAATAGCGCAGTTTATTTTATGTTATATTGAACATTGTATTCAACTTTTGTCCAAAATTTGCTGTCTCAAATAAAAGGGAATTTCAATTAAAATAGTAATTTAATATATTCTGAATAATGAACCAGCAGCATTTGATTGCCTACAGTATTGGAAAACTTTTAGTTTGTATCAAACATATGTATTTTGATATTTTGCTGTGGGCACATTTAAAGAAAACGTTCTTTCCTAGTATAAATTTTTTAAACAGTGGAACTGCCACCTTACCAAATTAACATACAGTGTATAGATCTAAGCTCAAAAACAGGGCCCTCCTTTCTTTATAAGGTGTTAAGTTTGTCTTTTGCCATTTACTAAACCCCTGTACAGCGCTACGGAATATGTTGGCGCTATATAAATAAAGATAATAATAATAATAATAATAATAGATAGTACAAGTAAACTGCTTTTTCTTTCAGCATTACTTTTAATCCAAGTTATCCCTGAAGTCAGAACAATTTCTATGTGTGGCACAATATTCCAAATAGATACTTAATAGATATCCTGGCAGTTATAGGCCGTCTGAATGGAAGCAGCCAGTAGTAGAAGGATATTAAAACAAAGGGTGGTGCCTTTATGCTAATTATTGAGAGCACTTGGAATCCATACGCTAATATGTCAACGATGATGGCTTCCTTGTGCACATACATTGCTCTGAATTAAGGTCATTTCTATTATCATAATTATAACTGTACATTATAAAAGTGTAACTGTCATAGCTTAAAACTCAACTGCAAGTTATTGGGCGATGACCTTTCGACTGAATCAGATCACACAGCTCAGACATTGCTTCTGCAGGAAAACTTTAGTCTAAATAACCCATGTAAGCCCTGAGATTGCTTCTACATGTTGTCCATAACTAACCCTAAGAAGTAATCCCACATGTAATACAAATTATGGACCTCCATGCCCCCTATATATAATCTACACCATAGGGGTCCCTATGGAACCCCATGGGGCCTCTATCTATTTACATGGGGATCTATGGGGATCTATGGCACCTAATATTAACTCCTTACATGGCACACTTGACCTGAGATCTGGAGATTGATAGATGAGGTTATTAAAGCAATGAACATGAGCTTGAGTTTGCCCCGAGTGGCAGCAGCTTTTAAAGATGTGTCTGACATGCTGCAGAGAGATGGATGTGACTGAGCGACTAAAAACCCAAAACAATTATTGTGATCAGTTGAAATATGTGTCAATCATACCAGAAACCAATCAGAGTAGGCCCCGTTTCTTATTGGTTAAACATTTAACTAATTAGTAAGTTACTGTATTAATATATCAGATTGCTATATCAGATCGCTATAAAAGCTTTACAGTCACTCCTCTAATTGACTCTTTCAATAGCCAGTCAGATAAGGGCAACTTTATTATTGTACCCTATTCTGAGTGGTTCCTATATCAACCAATCAGAATGGGTAAAATAGAGCTCTCTAAAACTTTTTTGTAATAGTAATTTATTTTACTATTTTATATGGAAATATTTTTTTCTGTGATATTTTTTGTTATGCTACAATAATGCTTTTTTTATTTTTGTAATTAATTTGTGGGGTGAGGGAAGGAGTTAGATAGATAGATAGATATTATTCTACATAGATTACATACATTAATCTTTTCTAGTTATGTTGTTTCATAGAAAAGAAACTTTAGTACAGGTGGAACATGTCCTTTGAATATGAAATTAGAAAATGAGAAACAATCTGAATAAAATAAAGCTGTAATGATCGGATTCTATATAATAATGTCTGCCCTTTGTGAAATGTTTTCTTATAGGATATTATTATATTATTTCTGGGTTAGCTAGGATGAAAGAAAATGAGTCTGTTCAGTTAATAAATACAGCGATATGTACTCAACCTCACACAACCTCCTGAGCTAACAAAAGAGGGAGGAACCAAGCTGTGCCCGAAACATGCACTGTGCCTGTATAATACTTGGAGTACAATATAGAACAATAATGGCTGTTCCTATTATATTTTCGAGTACTTGTTTATTAATATACTTTTTATACTAACTAAAATTGAAATTGGTTTTAAAAAGCAAATATCAAGCACTTACTATTAATTAATAAAACAAATGGTATTGAGAAATGGCAATAGGAAGTAGAACAAAGAATATATAATTGAGTGTTCTTTGCAGTTTCTGCTACGGTTCAGATCAAAGCAGCGACGGTGGAATAACAACACAGTGTGAGTTATAACCCATGCTCTTTCTGGAACATTCTTTTTATTGAGTCTGAAATGTCATCAATGGCCAGGCAGGGTATTGTGTTAGGATTTGGAACCATTTTATATTTAGTACAGCTTTGTCATGTACCCAAGTGAAAACCACAATGTGTTTAGTAGATGTCTGTCACAATCTGCTTCTTGAAGGGGGCTTGATATGAACCTAGTTCAAACTTACCCCAGCAGAATTGTGTAGTTCCTGTTCTCTGTGACACAAAAGATGGCTTCTGAAGAGGGCAATGTCCAAAGTTACAGCCAGAGAATACCGCATACAGGTTACTAGTGTCCCATGGCAAGACCACTCCCCAAGTCTGGATACAACACACAGAAATAGTCTCACACCTGGTATATGTGAAAACTATTTCTCAACCTTTATTAAATGACCAAAACAACATATTTATACTCTCCCATACCACACCCTTGTGTACATTTGTTTATGTGTGATGTTAGCCCATTTGGCTTGCAACCTTGGGCTATCAAAGCTCTTGAGATCAAATTCACCAGATATCTATAGCTGGCTAGTGAAAAAAACCTTTATGTTAAACTCAAGTGTTTGCTTAGGACTACTTGAAGTATATACAGTACATCTGTCTTGACCCAAGGTCTGTATGTGTGAGTGTGCAATGATCTGCAGCTAACTTCTATGCAGAGCATTTTTACCAATTCCACATATGTTCTATATAACATTTTCCCTCTTATAATATAGTATAACTAGGATACATAATAACCATGTACAGGCAACATATAACCACACAATAACACATAATCCCAATGCAATAATGTCATGCTCCCTTGGCCATATTCATAAAGTACTGGCAATATGAGTCCTTAAACAATTAAATCATGAAAATGTCATTAAGAATTTTTGGAAGACATCAGATGAGACCCAAAGAAACTGTCCTTAAAAGGGCATCACAGTTAATACCCAGGTGAGCTAGACTTGAATTGAGCTCACCCTGCTCCTTAGTTTAGTTTGAACACAAATCAACCTTGTGCTACACAACTGAAGGCTCTCTACTTATTACCCCATCAGAGTACATAGCATACCTTGATGTGAGACAGTTTAGAAATTTCTGACTGTAAAAATTAGATAAAATAATATAAAAGTCTACAACATGACGATTATTATTATTTACATAACTTTTTCTATATAGAGCTCCAGCAGATCCCGTAACACTAGGGGTACAATGCAATATGATTAAAATGTGACATACATGTGAAGACAAAAACATGAGACAATATGGCACATTTGTATATATAAAGTGGTACAGGAGAAGATGAGGGTTCTGCTCTCATGAGAGCTTACAGTCTAAAACCAGATAGGAGTTTTTATTATATATGAAGGACAGAGCTATATATAGTTGCACAGTAATTTAAATTTAAAAAAAGACTTTTAGTCCATCAAGTTCAACCTTTTCAGATCTCCACTGATTTTTGTAATGACTGTATTAATTGTTAATTAACTGTTAATTGATCCAGAGAAGGCAAACAGAAAAAAAAAACATTGGATCCATTGTCAATTGTCCTGAACCCAGTATTGGCAATCGGATTCCTCCCTGGATTAATTATCCTTAGTTATCAGGATAACTCTGAATGCTCTTTTTATAAAAAAAATATCCAATCCCCCTTTTTTTTTGTCACCACTTTGGTAGAGAATTCCACAGATTAACTACCCTTACTGTGAAGAACCTTTTTCTTTCTTTAACGTGGAATCTTTTTACTTCTAACCTCACAGGATGTCCTCTTGTCAGTTGAAAACCTCTTGGCGCAAAATGTTCACTTGACAATGCCTTATACTGACCCTGGATATTTTTATATAAGGTAATCATATCCCCTCTTAGACGCCTTTTTTCTAGAAAAAATAAGTTTAATTTGGTTAGTCTTTCTTCATAACTTGGGCCCTCCATTCCCCTAAATGGTGAAGTATCGGGAGAACTCTTGCATGTATCAAAGCTAAACATATGACCCACAGAATGGAGGAATTATCACACCAACAAACCAGGTTTTGAAGATATCTGTACCTGAACACTGACTGGACCACTCAAATCTTGACCTAGACCACTGGTGGGCAAGTAGTAGACAAAGAAGGTATCATGAAGCCCTCGGAAGCTTTCAGTATACTTCCCATCTTGTGGAGCAGTAGGTTGTATCCCATATATACCTTTTTTAATCACAAATGCTTATTATTCTGTATTACATCTGAAAATACCACTATTCACTCCCTATTACTCACCCTTAAGTTACTTCATACAATGGATTTTAATGTTTTTGTTGTTGGCCCAATAAAAACTTCCAAGTCTTCCAAGTGAAAATAGACTGTCCAGCACTGACCTAGACAGTTGTGTACTATGACATTTAAACCCTCATTTAATTGGATTTCTAGGTTCAAATGATATCAACTAAGTTCATGGCCCTACTATCTCTTTAATGCTCTCACTCACCTAGGAATTAAATTGCATCCGAGATCATTCATAAAAAATGACACCAATGGATCCTCCATTAAAGCAAAATTGATTTATTAAAATATGTTCACATGAGAGAGTGACATTAAAAACATGAGCATACAAAAACTCCATATCATATTACCAAAATTCTGAAAGCATAACTAGTTAAGCAAACACATACAATTGGCATTCCTTTGATGTTTGTATCAGGCTATAGACAGATCAACATTGCTATGAAGTCCATTCTGTTTTGACTTAATGTTTGTTTTCTAAACTTAAAATAATTTATGTTTCATGCAAAAAAAAAAATTAAACTACTTATTTAAATGCATAATATAAAATGTGTAATTATAGTGTCCCTTTGCTATGTATTTCCCTGCTTATGTCAGATATCTATGTCTGGATGGACTGGGGCAAGGAAAATCACATGTACTTTAATACTGATGACTAATAAACATTAGAAAACATTGCTTGATGTATTTTGTGTCATTGTAATTTGCTCTATAACACTTGTCAATGTCTTATCAAGCACCATGAACAACTGATACATTTCCTGATTGCTTAAAAGTTAGGACCTTGTAATCAATCACTTCCATGTAGATGATGCATCTGATTGGGATCCTGATGAGTATTTGTAATGGAGCCTGGTCATTATTAACTACACAGACTGATACAATGGGACAGTGGTGATGAGGAATGGAATAACGGAGTACCCATTACTCAATCACCATCAGAATCATTGTATAATTACCATTGCTGGATTTTCAGAAAGCCTAAGAGGTTGCTCTACAAAGCAGAGGAAAAATGAGAGAACGGAGAGTGGATATCAAACTGTTCACTGTAAGAGTGTCTGCCCAACCCAGTTGGAGTCTAACAAACATATTAAATTCGAGCCTCGTAAGTGCAACGTGACGCTCTCAACAGCTGTGGGATTGAATTTTACTGTGTTACTGTGCTATTAAATTAGAACATGCGAGTTACGAGCTTGAGATGCAAACCCGTAAACCACTTGTCGGCCGTTGGATTTACGGTTTTGCTGATGATCAATGAAGCAAACCCGTAGTTACGGGTTTAGATGGAGCCAATGGAAACAGAGATCGTCATCATTACATCAGTCAAAAATGGAGGTTGGATTTCAAAGTCTTACGGGCTTCAATTAAGAGTTACGATCGAACCCGCATTCCAGAACTGATGCAATATTGATAAACCCGCAAATATATATTCTATTACATGCGAGTTCCATCATATGTATTAACACATTGATTGCCGGGATCGATATAACCAAAAAAATATACAAGTAAAGTATTTTATTGGGATGATTTGCGGGCTTGGGAATGTTGTACTATTATTTCTAAGACCTAACATCACTTTCACTTTTCATATAAGTACAGTAGTGGGATTTTATTTACAGTTAAAATGCTAAATATTGGACTTAACCCCCCTTGCAAGGACTCTCCAGCACTCGTTGGGTTTTGGGCTCTATTTGCGTGTTACGGACTTGCTCGCAAGTGACTTTGTTGCAATTTAATAGAAATTTTTGGAATTGTAATAGTTACGGGCTTGACGGATCAAAAGATTTGCGGGCGCGAAGGTCAACGTTGCTCATCCTGTAGGCTTTTTTCGCATGAAGCAAACAGATCGGCAACGGCCTGCTTTACGGGGCTAATTTAATTGCCGCAGGTTCTACTTTCTATAATACGAGCTAAGCTTTAAGACGTAGCCCGAATTTAATAGGCCGTCAGTGTCATTGAGATTGCATTCCTCGCTTACAAAGGTAATTATACTGATGCTGAGATTCCAGTTTATATACCTCAGGAGCAATATTACCTCCCTTGCTTAAAGGGGTACAGAAAAGTTGTAATTATATAGGTCAACCTAAGCTCTTTTGGTTTTGTTTGGGGGAGAATTGAATATATACAGATCATCAGTGTCATTTCATCTAAGTTAAAGGTGGACAGCATAATCATGAATAAAGCTTACATGCTACTGAGGATATGAGCATGTACAACCCCCACTGTTTATCAATGAGAAGCAATGCAGAGAGACTGGGGAAGGATTATTGAAAATAATTCACAAAACCGTACACGGTATGCAATTTTTATACTACTCAGCATTTTTAAGAGAAAACATTTGCAAGAAATTTATATTTTAACCATGCTTTCAATTTCTGGCACCTTCAAGAGTCTGTTCTGTTATATGTCCATTTATCTGTGCCACTAGTGCAAATAATGAAGTGTTTTGGAAAGAGTTGCATGGGTTTTACTGTGTAGACTTATTGGCACTAATTAATTCACAGCCTCCGATTGCAGATTACATCTAACTTCCATGTTTTACCGACGTCATGATGACGGACTCGTTTACTATTGGCTGTGTCTAAGAAGTAAATTATGGCTTGCTTAAATATTCTCAGATCATATGATCACGCCCCCTGACACCTGACTTAAAAAGGCAGGGCTTACGTATGAAGTCTGAGAGAGATAAATTGCGGGCTGGAGTCAATAAAATACATCTAAACATTTAGAGAATAAAACACCTGCAGCCAAAATTACGGGCTAGAGTCATTTGCGGCCTTCTAATAGAATAAAGCTCAAAGAGTAAATTTAAAAAATAGGACTACAGTGGCCCTTTATTAAAAGTTAGTATATTGAATATGAGTTTTAATGACCTAAATATTTATACAAAGATATTGCATTAAAACAGCTTGTGAAAATACCAGGCTGGCATCCTAGTTGAACAAACGTCATTCAAACAACTACAATTTCTCTATGATGTTCAAACAAATGTGTGAACTGTCATTTATAGGGAAAGCTGAGGAATTTTTCCACACCAGAGTTCAAACATTTACTCACTTTGATGCACAGCTCATTATTTTTATAATTAGCCATAAAAAAGTTCAAGCCCTATCAATAATGTACAATATTACCATGGATATTGGCATTAAAACATATATTTCTGTTTAATGGAGATAAGGACTTTTTGCAGCAGGAAGCTCATTTTCTACAAAATGCTGAAATCCTTATTTAATGCAGATAATTAACATTGAAAGGAATCTAATCTCAGACATGTAAGTTTGTTTACATATGTAAATCTGTTATTATTTTTAAGAAGCTGAGTTCAGCCTTTTGCTATGTAAGAAATTCTACAGTTTTCTTCTTTTAGGACATAACAAGTCCAAATAACTTTATTGCACAAGTGACCTGTAGTTTTTTTATTTTATTTAATTATTTATACATTTTAGTACTTACTAGTTCCTCAAATAGTCATTTTATGAATCAGTTGATGTTCTCTTTTCTTATAAACAAAAACATAGGGACCCCAAGTTGTTTTTTTAGGCTATTCCAAAAGTGCATGAAACTCTGGATATATGTTATGTTATCCGTTTTATTCTAAAGTGAACCAGCCATGGGAAACACCATATAGTTGATGCTGCACTTACATATGCAAATGAGCAGCATTAATTAGCAATTTTGATGTGCTAATTAGTATTATAGGTTGCTTATCTCTGGAGTGGACAAGATAAACACCTGCAATGTTATCTAGCAGTAAGACCTCTCTCCCACTCTTATCAAGCACTCTGAGCCGCAGATTAGCATACAGGAGCTACGAATTCAATTTCAAATATTTCAGAAATGATTTACTGTTGATACAAACTGTTAGTATAATGTATAGGCAGTTTTTAATGCTCTTTAAAATTAAATCACCTTCCTTGATCCCAAATTGTTCTATATGGTGTTTAAATTACTTATTTTTGCTCCCGGGTACCATTTCCTCTTCTGTGTTGAATCTGCATTGTACTTACTCAACACGGGGTGTCCATGAAAACAAATGAGCTTTACAATAGCTATACTGAAAGCTGTAGCTGCCACATTCTCATTGTGTCTATAAAAACTTTTAGTGGAATTCAGTCTCTTCCTCAAGCAGATGATCAGCAGAAAACAAAATGGTAGATAATGCTGTTGCATAATCACATATATAGTTGTGCATCTTTGCGCTGTTCGTAACATTTGCGATGTTGATAACGCAGTTGAGGTCGCACATGCGAGCCTCGCAAAGCGAGGCGAAGCTGTCATGCCGCACTTAAGCTGCAATGAGCGCAGTACTGTTCAAGCGCGTAACTCTAAAACCCCACCAAAACAAAAAAAAAGTACAAAAAATTCTAACACACTCACACCCAGCACAGGGGGAGACACAGGAAGTCTGGGAGTGAGGTTGTAAGAGAATTACACCCATATTTGGCGTTTTTGGTCACTCGAAAATCGTCTAAGCAAGCAAAAAAATGTAGGACGAAAAACGCTAAATTTAAGAAACAGCATAAAAACGTGGCTCAGCAACGCCAGGCTTGCAAAACTTACAAAATACACAACGCTAAAGAAAGTAACACTTACACGAACAGGCAAGCGGGACTTAAAATATAAAACCTACGCCAGTGACCGCTCGCCACGCAAATATTCAGCACACACACAGAGGAGAAAAACACAGGGAAGGGACAGGGGGGAGATGGTGGAAAGAGACACATGGCATAGCACAAAACTTGCAGGTTAACGAACCCTCCAATGAGCGGTCCGTACAGTTGGCGAGAGGAAAGGCTCGCAATGAGCGCCGAAGATGATCAGTAGAAAGCAGCAAACTTGAAGTACACGGGGGAGAGGCTCACAATGAGCGCCAAAGGTGTTCAGAGGACCAAAAGCCTCACATTGTGTGGCAAACAGCATTGCCAGCCTTACAATTTTAATCCCGTCATTTTTGACGGGCAAGTTCCTAGTTGTATATAAAATATAATAAATGACAAGCAGCATAATTTAATTTCACAATCTAAAATATTTTTTCACAAAAGTTCATTTAAATACATGATTACATTAGTCCTATAATTCTCATAATACAGAATAAGGTTCCATATAAAATAGATTGCAAATAAAGTGGGTTCAAGACCTATGATGGGTTTCTGAGATATTATACAGTAAATGACTATTATTTAGACTGTTGCGGTTAACAACATGGTTATAAATTATGGTATCTGCCAACTGACATAAGCAACAGTCAAAGCTTTTCCAGCTAAATACTGGTGTTTGCTGTAAGATGTTCCTCACTCATGTCTGTGTTCCATTTATAGTATGCAAATCTATTTTTACCAGCCGGCTTACTACAGTGCAAGCTACTGTACGCTAAGTTGCTATACTAATTGCCACTTCTTGCATCCCCAGGGAATTTTCAGCTCTCACTAATGGCAAGTTGAGTTCAACATCTCTGTTAGTCTATTGCAAGGGAACATGAAAATGGTTTTACTCTCTCTCTCATGCCCTTCCAATTTTAACAGTGCCAACTGACTACAGATAATGTTAAAACTGAAATTATTTTTTCCAAAGTTAAATCTTTTTTTGTGACTTTACAGTGGAAAAAAAGGACAGGGATTTCCGTAATTTGAGAGAAAAGTCTACTACTATTCACTGCCGGATGGAGAAGGATGAATTAAAATTTCATAAGACTTGTATAAAACGGGCGGTAATGCACTATAAGGTGCAGTAAGGAGGTTTAATTCTGTCCAAAGCCTTGGAAAGTGCATAATCTGTTACAATCCATTATTTTCCATACACAAAAGGTTATAATATGTATATATATATATATATATATATATATATATACATGTCTATATCTATATATATATATACAGTATATAGACATATACATATGTCTATGTATATATATATATATATATATATATATATATATATATATAAATATATATATATATATACAGTAGACTCTCCGTTATCTGGCATCCGCCCCAGGACAAATGTTGTTTCCGGTTACTTGAGAGTTGCTATAAAAAGATGCCTAGTCTAGCTGCACATAGGATGCTCTGCTAAGTATATTTGTCAGTGAGGGCTGTTCTAGCAGCAGCAGCTTTTAATCCTCACTTACACATAGGTATGTTGGGCTGGAGGGTGCGGTGCTGAACCCGGGGAATGTAACGTCACTCATGCCTGTCTGCTTCCAGGTGAAACTAAATTGCAGTACAGAGGATGAAATCCAGGTGCCTGTAAGTATTTTGTGGCATGAAAACATGTCTCCTGGCATTTGTTTAGCCCTGTAAATTTTAATTTTTAGTTAAGGTACATTATTCAATTTTTTCTGGTTGCTTGAGAGTTTTGTTTGCTTCACTTCTGGTTAACTGAGAGTCTACTATATATATATATATATATATATATATATATATATATATATATATAATATATATATATATACAGTGCCTTGACTTTTCACCTATTTTGTTACATTACAGCCTTAAGTTCCATGTTTTGTTAATCTGAATTGTATGTGATGGATCAGTACACAATAGTCTAAGTTGGTGAAGTGAAATGAGAAAAATATATACATAAAACTATTTTTTAGAAATAGAAAACAGAAAATTGGCATGTGCATATGTATTCACCCCCTTTGTTATGAAGCCCATAAAAAGCTCTGGTGCAACCAATTACCTTCAGAAGTCACATCATTAGTGACATGATGTCCACCTGTGTTGGCAACAAAAGTAAGTACACCCCTAAGTAGAAATGTCCAAATTGGGCCGAAAGTGTCAATATTTTGTGTGGCCACCATTATTTTCCAGCACTGCCCTAACCCTCATGGGCATGGAGTTCACCAGAGCCTCACAGGTTGCCACTGGAGTCCACTTCCACTCCTCCATGATGACATCATGGAGCTGGTGGATGTTAGAGACCTTGCACACTATCCACCTTCTGTAGAGGATGCCCCATAGATGCTCAATAGGGTTTAGGTCTGGTGACATGCTTGGCCAGTCCATCTCCTTTACCTTCAGCTTCTTTAGCAAGGCAGTGGTCCTCTTGGAGTGATGTTTGGGGTTGTTATCATATTGGAATACTGCCCTGCTGCCCAGTCTCCGAAGGGAGGGGATCATGCTCTGTTGTCACAGTACATGTTGGCATTCATGGTTCCCTCAATGAACTGTAACTCATTGAGGGAACCATGAATTCCACACTTGCAGTGTAATGCAATCTAATTGGAAGCAATGCATTTCCAAATGTGTGTCTTTTCTCCTGACTTAAATCTAGTGGCCAGATGCAGCATTACAGTACCAGACCAGGGTATGTAATTGCAACATTCCGTGTATAAGATGACCCCCCTACTTTAGACTTAAAAAAATTGGCCAAAAATACCTTCTTATACACAGAAAAATATGGAATATATATATATATATTTATATATATATATATATATATATATATATATATATATATATATACATATATATAATAAAGTCTATAACCTTTTTGCTTATGTAGTGGGAAATTTCTATGCTTACAATATTAATGAAATGTATTGTGTAAGTGCTGTGTACACAATCTCAGTTATGGTTCATAGGAGATGGTGTCCGTCATGGATCGTGCAAAACTGCAATCCCTACAACAGCATTGTAAAAAAGTGGTTAGAGATTTAGATTCATATTTCATTAAATTCATCTTAGTGAATACCACAATGGAAATCATGGCAAAGAGCAGTTTTTAGTGGACCTTCTCCAATGGATGTTCCCAGTAAAAGCCATCACATATAATAGTTGTCAAACTACGAGACGTTGTCACACTTTGCGTGGTGCGTACGACTTAGGTGAAGCAAGGTGAGCCTGTAACTCGAAGCACATAGGTTATTAGCGCCGAAGGAGCTCATCCCCTGCAAGCCGTTAAGGTACTAAAACTTGCAGCACAAAGGCGCCGAAGGTGATGAAACACGTGGGACTTAGCCACCAAACACTTAGTAAATGAGGGATTGCCAGCCTGCAGTCAGTTGACCAACACGGGACTTAAAAAAAAAAAAAATGACGAGACGCGGGACTTAAAAAAAAAAATAGGAGATAGGAAAATACGAGGTTAACGGCCGAACCGTGCAAAGCAAAAAACAATAAAAACATGCAACATACAAAAAAATACAACAAAAACATCACACACAGCATGGGGGAACAGCCAGGACATCCCACAGTGAGGTGGAACGTGAATTTAAGTTGATTTGGCCGAGTTTCGTCACTCAAAAAAAGACAGAAAAAAATGGGCGGCAAAAAAAAAATGAAAACGAGGCTACATGACCCGGGACCGCGCAAAACACTGCCAACCGCGTAGCACTTTCACACAGGAACGTACAAGGTACAAAATACACTATTACACAGGGGGACTATTACACAGATACAAAAAATACGAAATTAACGGCCGAACCGCGAAAAACAAAAAACATAATTAAAATACAACAAAAACATCACACACAGCACGGGGGAAAAGCCAGGATGTCTGGGAGAGGTGGAATGTGAATTGAAGTCGATTTGGCCAAGTTTCACCACTCGAAAATCGCCTAGCGAGAAAAAAATGGCCGGCAAAAAAAAATGAAAACGAGGCTACACGAGGCTATTAACGGTTTGCCCTCGCTCACGCAGCATATTTCTAATGCACAGCTAGGACATTCATTATACTTTCTCATCAGGGCAACAGCACTCAAACTGTACATTGTATGCTGCCGCAAAATACAAACAGATTGTTAGCTCTTCAGGCTATTGATTGCTGGATATATTAATTACAAATAGGTAAAGTACATTAATGTATTAAGTAACTGATTAGATTGTAAGTTTGCGACTTTTCAATCTTGTGTCAGTGCCTTGGAAACAACCTCTATGTACATTTGATTTTATGCTCAAAAACAGGGCCCTCCATTCTTTACAAGGTGTTAACTTTGTTTTTTGCCATGTACTCAACCCCTGTACAGCTCTACGAAATATGTTGGCGCAATATAAATAAAGATAATAATAATAATAATTAATTGATTATTAGTTAACAAATATAGATAAATATATATCTGTCCTTGTGATGAGTGACGAAGGTGCTCAGTGGAGCAAAAGTACAAAAGAGGAGAGGTTTGCAATGAGCGCCGAAGGTCCTCAGAGTACAAAAATCTTTACATTGTGTGGCCCCTTCATTTTTGACAGGCAAGTCGCTAGTTTCAAATAATAGATAATTAAATTAAAGGACCACTCTAATTGTCCTAGCAAGAGGAGCTAGTTACTTTCAATATGCTGTGATAATTAATAAAATAAATAAATTCATAATTTATAATGGCAATATTCATTAATATATTAATTTTCAAAGATTATAGTATCTGTCTCCAGCTGAGTGTTTGTCTCATCCCAGCTAAGAGCCGGACGGGTGGGTTGGGTTTGTGACTAAGAGACAGGTCTAAAGGGTTTATAGAAGAATTAGAAATGATAAGTGAATAAACAATCATTGATAGGATGCTCCAACAGCAAAAGCTTTTTCTCAAGTGAAACCTCTAACACAAGTTTTCTGCTTGCTAGACAAAGCCACACCCCTCGGTGACCTTATATTGGGTGGATATCAGCATCAGCTGAGCATGAACTTTGATAGTAAGTTTAATATTTAATATTGCTTTTTTACAACATTGAATATACATTCTATTAATGTTCCTAATTACAAAAATATAGCTCAATTTGCTAAGGTGCTATGGTGATCATTTAATAAAATATTTGTTTATATTACTTTCTTTAAAAAAATCCCATTATTAAAACTATGTCTTCAAAGGAAAATACTGTAAATAAATGGATTAAAGTGTCAGCTTCAGAAACCCTTTAATCAAGTGAAGAATAATTTGCATGTCAAGATTTCACTTTACAACATTGGCTTCAAACTACCCTGGGATGTTATTTAAAATGTTCATTTCTGCTGAATGGACACCAATTAATAACACAGCACAGAAGCATTCCTGTTCAGGCAAGTAATTCAAACATGCTAAAGCTAAATGAGCTCATTATGATTAATGTAATTATTATCATGCCATTATAAGATTATGTTGTGTAAAGAAGCTGCACCTTTGCACTCAGTTACATTAAATACTTTCATAATCCCACTTATTGCATTGCCACCTCTTTTTAACATTGCTAACATTTGGCTCTCAGCTTGGGGATACATTTGCTTAGCAATGATTTCTTTGAACATAGTGTATTTTTTTCTGAAGAGATAACAAAGGTTAGAAATTGCATTCGAGAATAAATGTTGTTTCCCGTAATGGGAAGACATTTTTCTTCCATTATAACAGCAATTTATACTTTGGTACATAGACATATTAAGAAAGATGCATTATACACTTAGCATCAATAGCACAGAATTCTATTAAAATACGTTTTGTATATTATTTCCTCAATTATCACAACAAAGAAGGTCTCCAAAATGTGAAATTCGGTACCCCAATAGTTTTTTTTGCATACTACATTTGGAAACTCTACTCTATTGTCATAGAGCTTGTAAGACTGGACAAAAATATATAATATTTAACAGTTAGCCAAGATGCTACTAGAAGACTGGGAGTATGTTCAAAGAAATACATTATACTTAAAATATGTTTAAACATTTTAGAATCTGAAAATCTATGAAAATTGTATTAAGATATTCTGAAAATTAAATATTTTTGAAAAGAAAAACACAAGGAAAATATAAAGAAACATCTCAGTCTTGGAATACAAATATTTTTAGAGGAAATATTAATTTTTTAAGACCGTTTATGAATAGAATAATCCATTTGTCCTTGTTCATTCCTGAGAGCTGGATCATTTGGGTGAAAAGAGGATGAGGAAGGAAGCAGGCTCACAGGCCCAGTAGGAATAGACGTTTACCCCTCTCACACACCAACAACTTCCACCAAATTATCATGGGTGCCTCTAGGGTCCTCCTGGGTCCTGTAGAGGCATCAGAGTTTATTTTCAGTTTCTTATTTAAAACTAGCTTCATGACTTTTTCCAGCATAATTATGTTCTTAATCAGATACAAAGTTTTTATATATATATATATATATATATATATATATATATATATATATATATATATATATATATTAATTTATATGTTTATAATTAATTGTGTTTGTTTAAATCTCTATAGTTGTAGCATAGTTATATATAGTACAAAACACAGTTAAACTAATTTGCTATGTAGTGATATTTCTGGATAAATTTCTGCTCAATCAATCAGGCTTGAAATTCATCAGAGTTACAGAGCTATTACATTCAACCATGACGCGACCAACAGGCCCTAGACGCAAACCAGTAAACCATTTTTGCGCATTCTGTATGTCTGGCCATGAAAATTATCAATTAGTCAAACCCTTGGTTATGGGTTTAGACAGAGCCAATGGTAAAATAGATCGTCATCATTACGTAACTGAAAAATGGAGGTTAGATTTCAAAGCCTTATGGGTTTCAATTACGAGTTATGATCGGATCCGCATTACAGAAATAATGCAATATTAATAAATCAGTAAATATGATATTCTACTCCAGGCGGGTTCCATTATATGTATTAACACAATGATTGCCTGGATCGATATAACACAGAAAATAAACCTAAAAAAAAGTATTTTATATTGCAGATTTGCGAGCTTGAGAATGTTGTGCTATTAATTCTAAGACCCAACATCACTTTCCCTTTAATTTAAAACACAGTATTGTGTTGATATTTGCATTTACAGTGCTTCGGATAGATCTCTATCCCCCTTGCGGGTCCTCTCTAATACCCATAGGCTTTTTGGCTCCATTTACAGGTTACGGGTTTGAATGCCAGTGGATTTGTAGCAATTTAATAGCAATTTGCGAACATAACATTTACGGGCTTGACAGATCAAAGGATTTCGACAGCCAGTAGGGTTTTTCCGCATGTAACCCGCAGACAGTTTGCGAGTTACTGTAGGAGGCCAATTTAATAGCTGTAAGTCTAGCGGGCTACAGGTTTTCATGTTGGGGGAATTTAATAGGGCTGCAGGAATGGGGACCAGAACAGAACCAGATAATCATGTGACAGAAATAGCTGAGCCAAAGGCAAGTCAATAGTCAAGATTGGTACATTAGGAAAGGTCCCAGGGTTGACAAACTAAGCAAGAGGAAAGACAGATACTAGAAGATATCAGAACCAAAATAGCTTACAGGACCACCAAGGAGGGTCTACAGCAGACAGAGAATTTGGTTTACTGGCAACTATCAGTAGTAGTAACAAAGGACATATTATCACACTTACATTAAAAAACACCAAGAACAAGATTCATTTATAAAATTTCAAAAAATTATTAATTTTAAACCATTATTTATTTAGGCTGTTCTCAAATATATATTAGAAAAGTTCTGAATAAGTTCACTAAAAATGAGAATTTACAGGTAAATCTACACAATTAGTATCAACTGCAATAAAAAGTATTAACAATGTAGTATGTAACCCATGTGTTAGTAGATTATTTTAGCAATCCATGAAAGATCCACCATCCAATTTCTAACCACTGTATGCAGGATGAATTCTACTTTTGATTAATTTTCAGTTATAGCTGTTAGATAAAATAAAGACACTGTGTTCAGGGGAACTTAAGAACCAGCAATGTTATTTCTACCATCCCAGATTGAGAAAGTTTACAATTCAGTTTACTACATTGGGTTACAGAAATACAAGAATTCGTTTACCCTAAATTGGATCAGGTAAAGTAAAAGTGCCACAGTATTATAGACTGAAGACCACCTTATTTCCTCTGAACTGGTGGACATGTCATATTATTTATGTCTCTAACTCTTGATATCAAGATCAGTGACCTTATATAATGACATACTAATAGTTATAATTCCCATATTGTATTGTCAGAATTTTTTTTTTTATGTAATTTGAGTTATTTGCAGTACTTCCTATTCCTAGACAGAATCAAAACTACAATATGGTATACGTCATTGACTTATATTAAGTTTGAACATAATATGATTAATATGCTGACCTGTTTTACCAATTGGCTCAAGAGACAAGTTATCTTTTTCTAATCTCTCTCATGTTCCTGACATGTTCTGCTGTTTTTCAAAGATAAAATGCTGTATTTTGTAGGCAACTTACAGCATTTCCATTGGGACAGTTTTCTCCAGCTGAAACCTACTGACTTAATTATATTATACCTGCTAAGTGAAGTGGATGGTGGAGGAAGGGGGAAAATCGTTATGTGCACATTTATCAATCTACAATTGATATTTTATGTCTGTCTACTCTGCTTATATTTAAAAAAATATTATGTTTTCACTTTTTCTTTAATGATGACGTGTACTGCCTTAGTTTTGTTCATTATCCTAAAATTTCAGGACAGTTTTACTTCTGTTTAACATGATGATAATGGTCTGTATATATTCTTTATCATATTGACATATTCTGTACATAAACTGTTCTTGGAAAAAGGTGTTTAGTTTTTTGGAAATTTCTGCTGAATTGATGGAGAGGTATTTAAAGTTTTAGATTTGTAGTGTCTGAATCTCTCCCTAAACTGCTGTATATATAATGACTTGGTAAGGCATGACACTGGAACCTACTGTACACAGTTGTTTTATTGTTTAACTCAGTATGAGTAATCTGACCAAATAGTACAGTAAGTAGAGCTGTGAATCAATCCCTGGTTTTCACTATAATTGAGCTCAAACAGAGAAAACAAACAGAGAACAGGTCTAAACTGTTTAAGATTAATATGGACTTTGTGATTCATCAACATTCATAGTTACTGATCCCTCCGCAACTTTCCACCACTTCCAAAACACTGCAGAACATCATTTCTCCCCTGCACAGAAGGTATAGGATTAATCAAAGTGTTTATGCATCACACCCTGAATCTGAGACTCAGAAAATGATTGCTGGTTTATTCTGGGCACTAACTCCACATATTTCCATTCATATGAGTGACTGACCACATTATTCAGCTAATTGGCTGTGTGAAAAAAGCCTCCATCCTCATTATCTATGTAGTTGCTTGTGGGAGGATTTAAAATGCTATCCAAGTAATCAATACTTGATCAGTATTATACATTTAAACATATATTTCACAATAATTTCAAGCAGATATCTGATTATGCACAGCATGTTTGTGAAGTAACATATCACTTTAATATGTGATGTGGGAAAGTGTTATTGGATAATGTGTCCAGTGTAATATCGGTAAACCCCGCTTAATGATAGGCGGATGACCGCTGATTCGCTATAGCTCTCTTTTCCATTATAATTTTCTACTCAGTGCTAAATCTTGCAATAGCCCTTTTTTACACGTCAAATCACGTTTGGCCCTTTAAATCCCTGTTTAGCGCTTGCAGATCCGTCATAGCGCTCTGTTTCACATAACACCCCTGCATGCAGAAACTCATGTGAAGCGCTAAATGGGGTATTCCTGTATCAAAGTACTCCACACTTTGGTCCTCATTCAATTGGAATTTCGGCAATTGAATAGGGCTCTATATAAGCACATAACATATTTTTTTGACATCATTTTTAGTTGTTGAAAACTTTGGTTTTGGATAGAGGTTCAGTAACTAAAAAGTTCTGTGAAAATGTGCTTATGTAGAGCCCTATTCAATTGGGCAACTCGGAATTGAATGAGGCTCTTTGTCTTTATTAAAGGGCCACATGTCTTGCATTTAAATTAACAGGATTTAAACAAAAACATTTTTTTTAAACCAAACTCTTTTTTTCTTCTATTTTAAACACTTATTATAATTTTCTTTTTTTATAAAGGGACATGATTTTCAGTATCCATACAGTAAATGGAACAGTATAGCAGACTGGGTACAATTCTTAAAATCAAATTATAAGGTATGATGTAATACAATCAGCAATTTGGTGATACAGAGTGGAGGTCCTTAAGCAGTAGAGTTTGCAATCTACACTTTCATTTTTGCATATGAATGCTAATTCTTATATCTGTCCTTATGAGAAAAAAATCATGAATCTAACTTGCACATCCACTGCATAAAACAACGATCATATTATTTTGTAGCAGATTATTGACTCAGATCTTTAATACAAAAGCTTAAATCTAGTCAAATTCATAATCCAAATGATTTCTAAGCAGTATTTCTTGATGTATTTTATCTACCATCTGTCAGCTATCTCACCCATCCAAAATAGGGACTGAGAAAATGTCAAAACCAGCATTGCAGAAACAAATTTTTGCCATATGTGCACTATCAGAGTAGACATACTGTAAACACAAGGACTGGTACAGAATATTTGAAAGGTTCTGCTGAATTCACTTACCTAGCTTGTGTTTTCATATGCTTGAAAAGCCAAAGAAAATTAATTTTGTTTAATGTCCCTCATCCTATGAATTAAACTTTATAGGTTCAATATTGTTTTTCAACTGGAATGCTCATAGGCAGGTGTTAAGACCACACAGTTATCTGCTTACAGTGTGTGTTTGTGTGAGTCTGTGTGTTTTGAGTGTGTTTGTGTCAGTTATGGTGACTGTATAAATAGGTATTAAAAATAAAACACACGTCCTACATGTTAGCTATAACTACCAGACTGTGGAATGGATGGCTTTACATGAGAATAGGATATTATGGTCGAGCACTCAGCTGGCCACTACCTGCATATCTTGGAGCTGATCCCCAAAGTAAGACAAAGAGCTGTTACTTTGTCTTAATTTGCTTTTCACATGTAGATATATTAAAATCATCGACATTGCACACAATAAAAAAGCAACAATACAATAGGAATCTATGATTGCTATCCGCAAAGCCAAATAACCAATAGTACCAGCCTATATATTCCCACCTTGATTGTAACCAAATCCTGCTCTGTTGTATGTTTTTGCTCTCTTTCCCATTCTTTAGACAATCCGGTTTAAGAAAAGTATTTGTTTTTTTTCTGTAAAACATTATCACAATATCAGATTCAACTGCTGGCTCACAACTTGCTGTGTTAAAGTGATTTGCCTTGGCAACAAGCTTTAGCTGGAGGGCAGACAATGAATAGTTACATAGTTACATAGTAATTTAGGTTGAAAAAAGACTTTAGTCCATCAAGTTCAACCTTTTTAGATCTCCTCTGATCTGCAATACGCGGATTTATTGTTAATTGATCAAGAGGAAGACAAACAGAAAAAAACAGAGAAACTTTGCCAATTGTCTCAACAGGGACAAACATATAAAATTCCTTCCTAACCCCAGATTCTGGCGATCGGATTTATCCCTGGATCAATACTCTCTCGGATCCTCTCGGATTATCCACGATAGCCCTTAATGCCCTTTTTATTTAAAAATATATCCAATCGCTTTTTAAAGTTATCTATTGAATCCATATATGGATGATTGTCCCTTTAGATCTGTCTTCCAACCAGAGCACTCCCTCTAATGACTTTATATGGGTGGAGACAAATGGCTCACCTGGAGGATAATATTCTAATATTATTCACTGATTGTAACAAATCAATGAATTTTACTATGCGATAAACATCAATGCATAGTTAAAACAACTAGATATTCTTATTAGATTATTAAAGAGGTGCTTTAAGAACCCAGACTCCTATATATATTGAAGAGTGAAGCAGCCGTGAATGTCTAGTAATTTAGTAATTATTAATCTATATATATATATATATATATAGATTAATAATGAGTATTGCAATATAATTTGATACCTTTTGTATTGGACAAACGTCTTATTTATAATCACGAGCTTTCAAGAGGTTTAACATCTTTTTATCAAGTCTCAAGCAATACTAACATGAGATGGAACCCTCAGTTTCAATAATAACAGCAGATGCAGATAGAGTGGAAACAGCATCTGACATGATCAGGAAATGCATATATGGGGAATAAACACAACATAGCAAAGGAAACATATATACACATATTATATACACATATACATCAATATATACTGTACATGAAAAAGCAGAGCACTGTAGTCCACAGTGATATCTTTCCTGTTGGACAAACACCTCACTAAGAGTGCTAAGTCTGTTATGGTAAGAGGAAAATAAAATCACATGAAATTCTGATAATGCGTTAGAAAACCCAAGTCTATATTAATTCCTGTGTTTTTAGTGTTGAAGAATGTGATCATCTTTATTTCAAATGCTTTTCTCTCTTGGATGCTTTTAAATTTTCCTCTGAGTATTTTGACTTTTAAGTTTTGGATGGATTGCTCATTCTGGCTAAAATGGTGTTCTACTGGGCTACAAAAACTTCATTATGCTTTCTTATTGAATACCTGTGTAAATTCATCCTTAAATGCATTTTTTGCTGGTTTCTCCAATTTAACAGCCTGTGTCACATAAAGTACATCACATATTATAATTGTCGTCACGCTGTTTGCGTGGTCCGTATGACTTAGTGATGAGCGCCGCAGGCGTAGCGAGGCGAGCCGTTAAACCCGGAGCACTTAGGCAATGAGCTCCAAAGACGCTCATTGCCAGCCAGCCTCGCATAAGCGAGGCAAGCCGTTAAACTCTGAGCACGATGAGTGGTGCAGGCGCTCATCGCCGGCGAGCCTTGCATAGCGAGGCGAGCCATTAAACTCGGAGCACTTAGGCAATGAGCGTCGAAGGTGAGGCGAGCCGTTAAACCCGGAGCACTTTTACTCGGGACTTAGAAAATAAAAGATACAAGACGCGGGACTTAGAAAATAAAACATTACGACCTTAACAGCCAAACCGCACGCACCTGAAAACATTAAAAACGCAATAAATACACACAAAAAATACATAAAAAGCTTACCCACAGCGAGGGGGGCGGGGGGCACCCAGGACCCCTGCAAGTGAAGTTACACCTCAATTTAAGTCCAAATTCCAGAGTTTAGACTCACGAAAATCCCCTAAGCGAGAGAAAAAATGGCAGGGGAAAAAAACTAAAACGAGGCTGCAGGACCCTAAAGAAGCAAAACACTACCAAGCACATACGGCTTTTCAAAAAAGCCATACGAGGTACAAGATACACTCTTACCAAGGACGCTACATCATCCACAGCCCCGTACCACATACACATTCGCCGCCATTTCACAACACTAACTTACAGAACCTAACGGGTTTCCCTCGCGCACGCAGCCTATTTACACTACACATTGCACACATTGCTGACACTTACACCTCAGCTCCACAAAACTGCAAATCTATATTGTATGCTGCAGGAACATCAAAACAGATTGCCAGCATTTCAGCACAATGCATGCATGTAATAAAGTAAATATATTAATTTATTAATTTATTAATTATTTCATTAGCATTCAAAAACAAATATACACAAAAACAAAAAAAAAAAACACTCTCACAATAAACACGAAAGCCATTCACCGCGCGTCTCACAACGAGCGCAAACGCTGATCCTAGCACACAAGCCTGGCAATAAGCGCAAAAAGCAGATCGACATCGACCAAACAATAACAGCAAAAGCCCCTATCAGAAAAAAAAATACAACAACCAACAGCCTCGCATTGAGCGCCAAAGGCGCTCATTGCGAGCCACGCTATGAGTGCCAAAGGCGCTCAGCGTGAGGCTCGCATTGAGCACCAAAGATTCTCGGACCACCAAAAAAATGAATGTCTGGCCCAAACAGCATTACCTGCCTTACAATTTTATTGCCCCATCATTTTTGATGGGCAAGTCGCTAGTTGTATTATATTAACCACATTAGACGATGTACATGAATATGATCCTTTGATGTTATAGGTTTTGTTGTTATGTGTGGCTGTATCATCATTACAAATGTGTTGGCATAATTTACAGGCACGTTTCTTACAAGGTTTTGTTCCATTTTTTGCATTCAGTTGTTCATTGGCCAATTTTGATAAGTTTTTGTTTCAGGTTTGGTGGTTGTTTAAATGCAAGGATTAGAGGTTTTGGGAATATATATTTTAATTCAGTATCTTCAATTAGTAATGGTTGTGAATCTTTGATTATTTTCCGAATTTTCTCTAAAATTGGATGGTATGTGGTCACTAGAGGTATACGTGAAGTAGTTTCTTCTGTTTTGTAGTTTAATAGGTGTTCTCTGGGTATTTTGATGGCAGTGGTTATTTTTTGGGTAATAATATGGGGTTTGTAACCCTTTTGTTTGAAAGATTCAGACAGTGTTTTTAAATTTTTATCACGGTCTCCAGTGTTTGAGCAAATCCTATGGTATCTAATAGCTTGATTATGGATGATGGCTTGTTTGGTGTGGGAGGGATGGAAACTGGAGCTGTGTAGGTAATTACATCTGTCTGTAGGTTTCCTATATATAGATGAGTGGAGAGTGCCATTTGTGATGGATATAGTAGGATCATCTATGTAACGGTAGTATTTGTATGGTTTGTAAATGGATACAGATAAGAATGTTACTCTAGATTGGCCATAAATAGATTTGCGCATTGTGGAGCCATTTTAGTACCCATGGCAGTCCCCATCATCTGTAGGTAGGTATCTTGGTTAAAAGTAAAATAGTTGTGGGTAAGGATATATTCTATTAGTTTAACAATAATATCAGGGCCATATTTATTGTTTGTTGAAAGAAACCTAAAGCATGCCTCAGTGCCATCTTTGTGTGGGATATTACTGTAAAGAGACTCTACATCCATGGTAACAAGTAGTGTGTTAGCAGGTAGGTCTTTCATCTGACTGAGTTTGTTGAGAAAGTCAGTGGTGTCTTGTATATAGCTACTGGTGTTACTAACTAATGGTTTAAGGATTTTTTCAACAAATCCAGACATCTGTTCAGTCAGTGTGTCCATACCTGTAACAATTGGTCTCGCTGGGTTGCCTGGTTTGTGAATTTTTGGCAGTAGGTAGAAAGTCCCAGTTGTAGGATTGGTGGGGATGAGTTGTTCTAATTCCTGATGTATATTTTTAGGTAATGTTTTGAGGAGTTTTTAAGTTCAAGAGTATATTTTTCTGTAGGGTCCTGATTAAATTTCTTGTAGTAGGTGCTGTCTGACAGTTGTCTGTTGGCTTCATTTATGTAGTCCTAAGTATTCATGATGACAACTGCACCTCCTTTGTCTGCCGGTTTGATGGTGATGTTGGGGTTGTTTTTTAAAATCTTTATGGCAGTTCCTTCTGATGGAGTAAGATTGTGCAAGTCTCTTTTATATTATGTTTGTTATAATGGATGTTGTTCTCAGGCAAAAGCTTTCTATATAACTGTCCAGTTTGATGTTACGACCAGGTTGTGGGTTGAAATATGTTGTTTTTTTTCTTGTTACAGTCTAATGATGTTGTGGTATGTAGCTTGTTGTAGAACAATTCTGCCAGTCTTAATCTCCTGATGAATTCTTCTATGTCCGAGTATAGTTGTATTTTATCTAGTTTTATGTCTGGACAGAAAGACAATCCTTTGGAGAGAACAGAGGTCTCTGCTTGTGATAGTTGATGGTCTGAAAGATTTATAATTCCTGTGTGTTCTGTATATTTTTCAGAAAAACTATTTGTTTGAGTTGGTAGGTTTTTAGATGTGTTGTTAGTAGAATTTAGGGCTAAATTTTGGTTGTTTCTTCTCTCTTCCTTTCGCTGTTGTATGTTGTTTTGCTGGAAGAGGCAGCTGAATTTTTTATTTTTATTTTTTATAAATTCATGCTGTTGTTTCTTGTGAAGATGTATTTCTTTTTCTACATGTTCAGCTTCATATATGTTGCTCTCCTTTAGTTGTTGACGGAGGCTTAATCTTTGGTGATTTAGATGATGTTTCTTTGTATAAAGTTGATGTATTAGGTGATTTCTTCGTTTTTCACTTATGCGTCGGCATACATTTTCAGCATATTTTCAGTTATGTGTAGATCTTAGTGGATTTTTGATTTTAAGTCCATTTGGTATAATATTCCTTTTCTTGCATTGTGACAAAAAATAAATGTCACTGTTTTGAGGTCAGATGCTGTTTCCACTCTATCGGCATCTGCTGTCATTATTGAAACTGAGGGTTCCATCTCATGTAGTATTGCTTGAGACTTGATAAAGAGAGGTTAAACCTCTCGAAAGCTTGTCATTATAAATAAGACGTCCAATACAAAAGGTATCAAATTATATTGCAATACTCATTATTCTATATATATATATAGATTAATAATTACTAAATTACTATATATATATATATATATATATATATATATATAAATATATATATATATATATATACTGTATATATACAGTATATATAAATAAATATATATATATATCTGCTTTCACATTTAGAAAAATTATTTTTCATGTACTTATTATGTTTTATCTTGCTTGTTGAAACGCATGATAGAAATTTATTTCCTTAAATATCTACATAATAGCTACATAGGATTGAAAAGAAATAAAGTATACACAATTATTAGCCTATCTTGATGCTTGTAGACAACTTCATAGTTGCTAAAATTATAAATCTAGACACGGTATTCCCATTTGTCCTGCACATGATAAATGGTTAGTGAATATCAAAAAAAGACATGATGAATTTCCCTATCTTAACCTAATTGTGCTGTGCTATTTTGGAACTATTAAATGCTTCTTAATTTGCAAGTCAAATAAGTTTTACCTGGGTTAAGGGAAACATCCAGATTTGTATTATGTTTATAAAAGAGCATATATATATATATATTATATATACAAGTAAAGTGAATTAAAAACAAATGTTACAATACTAGATTTTCTTAGTGTGTGTTTCTTAGCGAGGGGCCGCATTTACGGAGGTGGAGGCCCCCACCTTGACCGCAGCATTTACGGACTTAGCATCCGCAAAGACGACCCGCGCCATTTACAAACAAAAATATTACGACCTCGCAAAAATACGACATTAGCGGCCGAAACCTGTGCACACCAAAACACTAAAAACACAAAAAATACACACAACAAACACATACAAAGCTTACCCACAGCAAGGGGGGGGGCATCCAGCACCTCTAAAAGTGAAGTTACAAGTCAATTTAGGTAGAACACCCAAAAATCCCCTAAGCAAGAGAAAAAATGGCCACCGAACAAAACGAAAACGAGGCTAAAGGACCATAAACACGCAAAACACCACGAAACACATACAGATTTTTCAAAAAACCCATACGAAGTACAAGAACAAGGACGCAAAATCAGCCACAGCCGCGTAATGCACACATTAGGCGCCATTTTACAACACTAACTTATACAATGCGGAAGTACACAGCTACCCTAACAGATTTTCCTCGCACACGCACACTATTTACACTACACACTGCACACATTGCTGACACTTACACAGCTGCTCCACAACACTTAAAACACACATTAGATGCTGCGGCAACATCAAAACAGATTGTCAGCTTTTCAACACAATGCTTCCTGCATATATTACTTCCAAATAGGTAAAGTATATTCATTTTGTAATGTATTATTTATTTCATTACCATACACCAAACAGCATTAGCTCACTTACAATTTCATTGGCGTCATTTTTTGACGGGCAATATTCTAGTTTAATACTAATACTAAATAATAATAATTACAATTTACTATTAACAGTGAGGTTCTGGCATTTTCCTTTAAAGTTAACCATCAACTTAAAAATGATTGTATAGTCAGTTCAGTTATTGCTGAATTACACAGTTTTATAGCATAACATAGAATGGATATATTTACTGTATTCTATTTGGCGGAGGGCTTCGATCCCTCTTTTGCTCACCATAAGCTAAATGATGTTGTGGTAAATAGCCTTTCCAAAAAAATCTAATGCACAAGTTAGGAATCAGTCTAATACCGATGAGAGCATATGCCTAAAAGGAACCATGTGTTCATTTTTGGGGGGGATATTTAAGAGTGATAAAGCCTTTATGATAAAGCTAATTTGCATGTCCTTGCCTAGTTTTCTAGAATAAAGTACAATAACATTATATCTTGGAATTCTAAACAGGAAATAACTTATTTTTAGACATTCAAATATGAACACAAATGTACAATTCAATCACAGTATTCTGCATGGTGGAGGTTATTTATAACTCTTTTGCCCACCATAAGCTAAGCTAATTGTGGTATATATATATATATATTTTTTTTTTATATATATATACCATATTTATTGGCATATAACACGCACCTAATTTTAAGAAGGGAATTTCAGGGGAAAAAAATAAAATTTCAAATAAAGAACTTTGAAGCAAAATCCTCAACCCCCTCCTCAACCTCCCTCCTCATCCTCCCTCCTCAACTCCCTCCTCAAACCCCCCATCCTCAACCCCCTCCTCAAACCCCCCCATCCTCAACCCCCTCCTCCACCCCCCATCCTCATCCTCCTTCCTCAACCCCCCTCCTCAACCTCAACCCCCCTCCTCAACCTCCCTCCTCATCCTCAACCCCCTCCTCATCCTCAACCCCCCTCCTCATCCTCAACCCCCTCCTCAACTTCCCTCCCCATTCAACCCTCCATCCTCAAATCCCCTCAACCCCCCTCCTCAACCTCCCAATTCTCATTCTCCTTCCTCAACCCCCCTCCTCAACCTCAACCCCCCTCCTCAACCTCCCTCCTCATCCTCAACCCCCCACCTCATCCTCAACCCCCCTCCTCATCCTCAACCTCCCTCCTCATCCTCAACCCCCTCCTCATCCTCAACCCCCTCCTCATCCTCCCTCCTCATCCTCCCTACTCAACCCCCCCATCCTCAACCCCCTCCTCAACCTCCCCCCTCAATCCCCCTATCCTCAACCCCCCATCCTCAAACCCCCTCCTCAACCCCCCCATCCTCATCCTCCCTCCTCAACCCCCCTATCCTCAACCCCCTCCTCAACCTCAACCCCCCTATCCTCAACCCCCCTCCTTATTCTAAACCCCCCCACCTCATTCTAAACCCCCCTCCTCAACCTAAACCCCCCTCCTCATTCTAAACCACCCCCTCCTCAACCTAAACCCCCCTCCTCCTCAACCTAAACGCCCCTTACCTGCTTCTGCTCCAGCCTCCGCTCCACTCCTTGACCCGGTGACGTCACATGTGCGCCAGCGCGCCACATCATTAGCATATACCGTGTGCCACCCGGTATATGCTAATGACGTGGCGCGCTGGCGCACATGTGACTTCACCGGGTCAAGGAGCGGAGGCCGGAGCTGAAGCAGGTAAGTGAGGGGGAGTTATTTAGGGGGGTTTAGGTTAAGGAGGAGGGGGGTTTAGAATGCGGATTGGGTTTAGAGTGAGGAGGGAGGTTGAGGATGAGGAGGGGGGAGGGAATATCGGCGTATAACATGCACCTATCATTTGCCCCCTATTTTCAGGGAGAAAAAGTGCGTGTTATACGCAGATAAATACGATATATATATATATATATATAAATAAAAAAATAAATATATAAAATAAATAGTACATTTGTAACCCCATTTGAAAGTCTAAATATAAATTAAAAAAAATATTTCTTTCTAAGGTTTCCCAGAAATACAGTCATTGTACTGCCCTCTGTGAGACAGGGCGGGCACATGCAAATGAGACTACAGTGCATCTCACTCTTAAATCCAAAAAACACTTTATATGTGGCTTTCAAGCATATGCTTGCTGTATTACACAGCTTTAAGCAAAGTACAGAATGGATGTACGCTCAGTCACTGTCTCAATGTTCATGCATCTTGTCAGTATGGGGTTGGTACCTGGTTTGTGCAGTAGATTTTGTGGGATGATAGTTTATCACAATAATCATTTAGCTTATGGTGATCAAAAGAACAATAGAAACCCTCCACCATACAGAGTACAGAAAATAAACAGAACATTTGCAAGTCTAAAAATCAAGTTTCCTAGAAATAAGGATAATATATATATATATATATATATATATATATATATATATATATATACACAGCTATTAGTTGCTGTTTGCAGACATGCAGACATCTTTCTCTACACCTCAGATGGGAATTTCTAGCTAAGGAAAGTTTTATCTGAGGTCATATTAAACAATACAAGCAAAATCATAAAACCTCCCGGCACTGCATGTGCGGAATAAACACGATTTGTTGGTCTGCAGAATTCCTGCATCGTTATCAAAACAAGAGGCAATTGAAAAGCAAGTCAAGGACTTAGGATTCCTACAGCCTCGGATGGGAGAGGTTTATAAGTCCAAAGCGGCAATGCTATCAGCTTTGCCAGCAGGGGCTCAGAAACTGTACAATACAGATTACCGGGAGAATCCTGTCTCTGGTTTAAAACTGTACAAGGAATGAAATTGATGCTATTTCTTATAAGGGCCAGACCTTCCATGTTTATCAAGATTGCTGCATAACAATAAACATTATATATACCCAGTGATAAAGTTGCAGAACTATTCACACAACTAATACACTGAATAATGTCAAATACGCTGCATCAAGTTTGGAGAAGGGGTATTGGCATCACAGATATAATGCTATAATAAACATATTCATAATGGAATTTGGTTGCCATGCAGAATAACTACAATAATATTTCTCTTTAGTCACATTACTAAATTCATATCAAAACCAATTACTAGTAGATTCCTATCAAAAACGCTGAATGCTCAGTTGCACAAAACTAAAGGGGAAGTAGGATGGTTGCTCATCATGTAAATCACCTATGTAGTCACTTGGTATTTTGCTAAATCATTGTTAAAAACAGTATTGCTTAATAATAGATTAATACTTGCATTTGTTTTGTTTCTTAATATGGTTTAAAAAATGTGCTTGCAAGCTATGCATTTCCGAAAAAAAATCAACCTGGTCTCTTTTGTGAAGGGGCTGGAAATGCTAAAAAGCAGAAATTTGCCCCTGTACTCGGATTTAAAGCACAACAAAATGCAATGGCAGTGAATGTCTTTCCTGTATTAAAAAACTGTTAAATCTTATATATCTTTTTTTTTTGCACCATTCAGTCATTTCCGATACTTCCTGGCCTCATGGTCCGTAACACAGCAGAACATCTTTATGTCCATGGTCATGCTGATCCACTCAGTATTCATGGCAGAGATACTGGACTGGGTTGCTAGTGGGCCACAGCATACAGCTTCTGGTATTCCTAGGTGGCCTCCCATCCAAAACTGACCAGGCCTAACCGTGTTCGGTTTCACGGTGGTGTGACCTCTTGGATCCCAGACTGGAATCGAACCCAGGTCGCAGTGGTGAAAGTACTGAATCCTAACCACTGGACGACCAGGGAACTCAAAAGCATATGTTGTATTTGTAAAATGCTTCATCATTGCCCTGTTCAAATGTAATTGTAGGTTTCACATTGTGAAGCAACACAGCTGTGTCTGCAAACACAGTTAAAATACATGATTTTGACAAATTTTGTCAACATTACTTGACCCTTACTGCAGGTTGATTAGGTTTTTCACCAAGAACCATTGGTTCTGTTGCTTCTGTTCCTTCACAATCCTTCCAATTACTTCCTATAATAATTATGACACTAATATCGTGGAAGAGAACTAGCTATTTTGATAATTATTTATTTACACATAATGATAAGATATTTTGGTGAAACACTATAAACCTTCTCTGTGTTGCTAGGTCGTACATTTGTGTTCTGTACATTGATGGTCCAGATTTGACGCAATAAATGTAAAACAATTGTTCCAAAACCTGGTCATAAAATCACACCAACAGTGCACAATATGAGGAATATAAGGATAACCCTACCAGAGAACAGGTGGCATAACCACAGTGCAATTGATTAACAAACGTGCAATGAAAAAGCAGTAACCACAAATCCTGGCTGTTGGAGGGCATTTAGGGCAAGAGTTGGCCACAATTGTAGAAGAACACCCTTATCCACATGAGCTATAGATTGAAGCTTGGAATACTCTTGGAGAAATTCCTTAATATTCCATGTGGTTGATTTTTAAAATGTTTTAACATCTTGAAGAGTTAACCGATCTTACCACCTTAGTGGCCTCTTGAGTGGCTAAAGTATGATAATGTTTCAGTTAAAAACTTTCTAGGCCTTGGAGAACTACATCTCAGTAAATATGCATCATAAAAAAATAGGATCTGGTGAGGCTCCCCAAGATTCATACCTTTGTACAATTTTCCTTCTATGTTGATATGTTGTAAAAAAAAAAGGTCTGTAACAAGAGAATTTTACATAAATGCTGTTATGTATTTTTTTTAAGATGTAAATCTGTTATAATATAAAAAAATATGCTGTCAAAATTAATATTTCGATTAGACTAAGTTTCCAATCCAGCAATCCAGAAGCATTTTAATAACTTTCATTAATTATCTGCTGAATTTATATAAAATACCAACTCATTTGATGTGACTACCAGCAAAAAAAAAATTAAATTAAAATGAAAGTGTGTTCAAGTGTGTAGCTCGGTAAACGAGAATGTCAGAATTTCAGTCATGTGGTTTTAACAAGGTCACTGGAATCATAATACAAAAGATCACACACACACACATTTCAAATTGGGATAGATTGTCCAAATACTCAGTAACACAAGTTATGTGCTTTACTGGCACATCAGTTATTTAAAAGCTTAGATATGATTCTATGGTCTCTTCATTTTTACTTTAAAACTTAACTTTTGAGGTCATTGCTTAAAGTGGAGGTTGAGGTCAAGTTTGATATAGCATGCATATTGTTTTACTTGAGGATAATACAAATGTATATATACCCATGTAATCCATTTTTGCCCATATTCAATTGAGCAAATTGTAATTACTGGAGCCCGTAATGTAGCCTTAAAAGTTACTGATATTTAATTGGCTTCTTTTAGCTACCCGCAATCGATTTGCGAGTTACAGGCTCAAAATCCCTGCAGTTTTCAAAAATGTAACTCCGTCCTATCTATTCCTTTGATGTTTCAAGCCCACAATTGTTACCAGTGCTAAAGATGCAAATTCCTTATTTAATTACAACAATTCAACAAGCCCGCAATTGCCTTCTAACTCGTAAATGGCAAATGTAGAAAAAACTTTTACTAGAGAGTACTAAAGAGGATTCCCAAGTGGGTTAAACACCTGATCGTAACACTGCAAAAGCAAATAAAAACCCACTACTGTACTTAAAAATACCTGGAAAGTTAATTGCACAACAGTCTCAAGCTCGCAAATCTGAAATAAAATGTTTGTTTGTTTTTTCACATTTTATTTCCATGTTATATTGATTTCAGGAATCAAGTAGGTATTACATATCAGGCCACGCACGTGGACTAGAACAGTGTTTTCAATTATTTTTATTGATTTCTACATTTCTGGGTTGCGAGTACGATCGCATATTGGACTTCTAAGCACTAATTAATTGAAGTTTAAACTCCATGTTTTACTGATGTCATGATGACTGTCTCATTTGCTATTGGCTCTTTCTAAATTGTAACTTACCGGATTGCTTAATTGATCATGATCACGCCCTGCACTTCTACGTACGGGTACATGGTTTACGGTTTTAGCCTTCGGCCCTGTAATTAAGGGGCTTCTTCAATTAAATACTGATGTAACTGTTGCAAATTTCTAACCTGTAGACATACGGTCTGTATGACGGTAATTACGGGTTTGGAATTAAATAGGGGCCTTTATTTCTAAAAACACTTTTTAGCCATGTTTTGAGACAATTAACATACAGTAGATGTTCTTCCCTTCATTCTATTATTTTCTATGTGGCTCTATGTCTTGCATGCATCCAAGTTGTGATATAATGAGTTTCAAAATAACTCTCATTTACCTGGCATCTCAGTCAGGTAGAGCTTGACAAAGCAAATGACATTACCATATGGTCACATATCTGCTCAGCATCCTCTGTTTCAGGGAATGGCAAACCATGGAAAGAAAGGGAGGACAATAACGAAAAAGCTTTAAAACTGTCTAGATAAACAGTTTTAATTAACTAATTTAAATAATATGTCATGGTATAACAAATATGGAGATGCTCCAATGGTTGGAGTGGGGGGGGGGGGGGGGGGGTTATCATTTTAGCATATTTAAATAGCATTAATATATTTCATAGGCAGTATCGATTGATGTTAAAAACTCATGACTAGTCTGCTTTAATCCTTAACCCAGACTCAGAAGAAAGTTCCATAACATAAAATGAGGAACATAATAAGATGAAAAGTAGTACTAGTCTTGAAAAAACATAGAATATAAAGCACAGATAACACTACAATAATGGATGTAGTATATTTTTGACATAATCTATAATGAATGTGCTTGCTGCTGTTTATTTTCACATATTTAACAGAGCTGAAACTAATTTGCGGTTCTACAAACAAGACATTTATCATTTGCAAAACCATTGTGGTCTTGAGAATCTGTTGCTTCTGTGGAGCATTGGCAGCTAGCAGACTATAGCAGTAATCAGTTATAATATGGTCACATTGATTTAAATACAACAGGGCACAGAGGCGATCAGGAAAATATAGCAGTGAATTAGTGTAATTTATTTCCTTTTTTGAAGCAAACAATGGAAGAGAAAACAAACAGCACATAGATAGGATCTAAATCACAGAAGAAGAAATAAAAGGAGACAAAATTAGTATTTTATTATATTAAATGTCCTTTGTAGTTGAGTATACAGTTTCCAAAATATAAAAAAATGTATTCAAGAAATATTTCTTGTATACTTTAGAAACATAGATTTACGTGTAGATAAGAAACAAAAGGCCTATCTATGTGCCCATTATCCCAGGCATGCTTAAATTACTTGTTTTTATCCCTACCGTTTTCACTGAACGGACGCTCCACTTATTTTTCCTGCCCGGTCTGCAGTACTTTCACACTTTAATCCAAAATCTTCCTCCTTCCAATGCTTGTTTTTGCAAGTAACTTCCCTTGTGTACTTTATTATATACTTTGATATATTTGAAGGTTTCTAACATATAACCCTTCTGCCTTATACCCTGTAAGCCGGTGGCTCTCAACCTTTTTGTTTGTGGGACATCTGCAGGGGTGTGTTTCTGCTTAAGTCCACAACTCCCAGATCTAGGGCAGCACATTTACATGGGGCAGGAGGCTAACGATGCAGTGCAGTACATTGAAATATGTTTATTTATGCACAGAAATGTCTGTATGCAGTGATATTTTTTCCTGTTAAGTGTGAACAATGTAAAGAGATAGAAAAGGATAACAGAATGGGAGATATGTTCAAGAAATTTGGTTTCTCAAATTAATCTTTCATGTCAAAGTGGGCATGAAAAAATACAAAAATGATAGGAATTTAACAGAAGCAGATCAGATAAAGCAGAGGTGGCAGGAATACACAGAGGATCTATACAGGAAGAATCTTAACAGTATGGATAACCTCAATAGTTTGTCTAGTGAATTGGAGCCAGACATCTGGGAGAGTGAAGTGAGATGGGCCCTATGAAGTATTGCTGATAACAATATTGCAGGAATTGATGAAATCTTAGTTGGACTGTTCAAAATCCTAACAAAAGCCTTAAAATGTTGCCTGCATTATGCCATCAAATTTTGAAAACTCAACAGTGGCCAATAGACTGGAAAAGGTCAGTCTACATCCCAATCCCAAAAAGGGCAGTGCCACTACCTTTTGCTTACCTTCTTTCTTGTGCTACTTTCAAAGCCTCATCAGATAGCCAGTTTGCCTTCATAGTTTTCTTTCTTTTAGGGATATCCTTTGTTCCTGTTCCTGAATAATGTTGCAAACTTCAGTCCAAAGTTCTTCCGAAATTCTATATTCCATGTCTAGTCCCTTAAATTTATTCTTTACTTCCACTGCATATTCACAAGGGATATTATTTATTTTGTATCTACTTGGTCTGATGGTTTTAACTCTATTCTTCAGTTTAATTTTGAACTTTGCAATAAGAAGTATATTCTCGAGTATAAGCCAGGTTTTTCAGCCCTTTTTTTAAGGCTAAAAAAGGCCCCTTTGGCTGATACTCAAGTCACTCCCCCCATGTCTCTCTAACCCCCCTGTGTCTCTCTAACCCCCCCCCCCGTGTCTCTCTAACCCCCCTGTGTCTCTCTAACCCCCCCGTGTCTCTCTACCCCCCATGTCTCTCTACCCCCCTGTGTCTCTCTAACCCCTGTGTCTCTTTCCATTCCCCCGTCCTCATCCTCAACCCCTGTTCCTCATTCTAAACCCCCCTCCTCATTCTAAAACCCCCTCCTCATTCTAAACCCCCTAAATACCTCCCCCTCTCCCTTTACCCTCACTTACCTGCTTCTGCTCCGGCCTCCGCTCCTTCTTGACCCGGCGCGCATGTGACGTCACATGCGCGCCAAGTCATTAGCATATACCGGGTGCCGGCACCCGCTATATGCTAATGACGTGGCGCGCTTGTGACGTCAAATGCGCGCCGGGTCAAGAAGGAGAGGAGGCCGGAGCAGAAGCAGGTAAGTGAGGGGAGAGAAGGAGGTATTTAGGGGGGTTTAGAATGAGGAGGGGGGTTGAGGAGGGAGGTTGAGGAGGGAGGTAGAGGAGGGGGTTGAGGATGGGGGGTTGAGGATGAGGATGGGGGGGTTGAGGAGGGAGGATGAGGATGGGGGGTTGAGGAGGGAGGTTGAGGGGGGTTGAGGAGGGGGGTTGAGGATGGGGGGGTTGAGGATGGAGGGTTGAGGAGGGGGTTGATGATGGGGGGTTGAGGAGGGAGGATGAGGAGTGAGGTTGAGGAGGGGGTTGAGAATGAGGAGGGAGGATGAGGATAAGGAGGCGGGTTGAGGAGGGGGTTGAGGATGAGGAGGGGGGTTGAGGAGGGGGTTGAGGATGAGGGGGTTGAGGAGGGAGGTTGAGGATGAGGAGGGAGGATGAGGAGGGGGGTTGAGGTTGAGGAGGGGGTTGAGGATGGGGGGGTTGAGGATGAGGGGGTTGAGGAGGGAGGTTGAGGATGAGGAGGGAGGTTGAGGATGAGGAGGGGGGTTGAGGAGGGGGTTGAGGATGAGGAGAGGGATTGAGGTTGAGGAGGGGGTTGAGCATGGGGGGGTTGAGGATGGGGGGTTGAGGATGAGGGGGTTGAGGAGGGAGGTTCAGGATGAGGAGGGAGGTTGAGGATGAGGAGTGGGGTTGAGGAGGGAGGTTGAGAATGAGGAGGGGGGTTGAGGAGGGTGATAAGGGGGGGGAAGAGACACAGGGAAGGGAGAGGTGAGAAGAGACACAGGGAAGGGAGAGGGGAGAAGAGACACGGGAGAGAGAGGGGGGACACAGAGGGCACAAGAGGGACACAGGGGGCAGCACATTTCCCACCCTCGGCCTATACTCGAGACACACATTTTACCCAGTATTTTGTGGTAAAATAGGTGCCTCAGCTTATACTCGGGTCAGCTTATACTCGAGTATATACAGTAGTCAATCTGATTTCTATATTTAGTAATGTCCATTTGTAGAGTCATGTCTGAGGCTGTTTGAGGAGGGTGTTTGCTATGACCACTCTTCTTTTCCTCAATAATGTGATAGGCACCTTCTGACCAGAGGGGCTCATCTTCCGGTGCCATATTGTTTTGTCTCCATTGTACTTGTCCATAAAGTTTTCTTAGCAAAGTTACTGGAGTGGGCTGCAGTTCCTTTCCAGTTTGTCTGACCTCTCTGCTATGACCTGCCCACCTTGCATGACCCTACATGGTATAGCTCACAGCTGTGATGTACACAAGCCTCTTCACCACTAAAAGGTAGGATCCAGAAGGGGATTTTGTTGGATAGTCTCCCTTAATTATTATTCATATTATATTTATTTTTTTCTCAGTGCATAATTAACAAACACATTTCTTTGTTTTTTATATTTGATCCTATGGTTATCATTGTAGCAAATTTTATGATATTTAAATTATCTTGTTTTCCGTACTTTTAAACAGCTAAAATTCTAAGAGCCTGCCATAGTTTGACAGGGATACTGAATTGTGGTACAAAATAGAATTTAAGTTACTGTATTTAAAAAAATATTTTAGATGATATTAAATCTTCTAATCAACATGCAAAAACATCACCAAATTATTAGTAGAAGTATTTAGAGGGCTGTTTTCTTTTTCATTTGAACACTGTGTGCCAATAGACAAACTCTAAGCCCTTTACATTTTAAATATTAGAGCATCTTGATAAACATAAAAAAACATATCCAAGAAAAAAAATTCAACACCTAGAGATTGATGCAATTCTATCATTTTACAATCAAAAGGAATGCCGGGCAATTTAGCTTACAGGGTTTGAACTGAGCCTCTAATTATGGCATTTCTGTCTAATTTGAATTTATTTCAATAAAGACCTTTTCCCACAGCCACATCACTCTGTATTTGCATGTTACTTTAAGTGAGGAAGGAAAAATTGATTAGTACCACTTGCTTTTTAATTAATTCCAGGAGGAATAATTCTCATGGATATTTCTGATAAACTATGCAGGATTTGGGACACCCCTACTGCACATGCAGCAGCTTTTCCGAGATGATACAATATATAACGTTTATGATCATCAGATCCTATGTCACTCACAACATCTTTTGAGGAATAAATGTGTTACAATTGTCTGGTAAATTAATTGGGAATGACTGGGGATTTTGTATGTTCCTTCTAAGACATTCATAAAAACTATAATGGAATTTAACATAAAATAAAATGATTTGCAAAATTTCATAAAATGATGACATAAATATGCTTCATGAAAATCTGAGTACAGAGAAACTGTACACGTATGCTACTAAAATATATTAGTGTTTAATTTTATTTTTTTTAAAAGCTAGAAATATTTGAATATAGAAACAAAATATTGGTTAACTATTTCTGAAATACCATTAATATACATGTAGATAAACCGTGTGTCTCTCTAAGCGTTATAGGATTATATACTACTTAAACACGGGTGTGTTTCTGCCTAGGCTTACTTCCTATACCATTCAAAGGACCTTCATGTAAGTAATGACCATGGGTGCCCTTGTGAACCTTTATGGCACTTAAAGTTAACCCCTATACCATGCAGGGAGTCTTCAAGGATCGCCATGGCACCCTTCTTCCTCCACAGGAGTCCTTTTGGAGCCCATGCACCCTAGTTCTTCCATGAAGGTCCATAAGTATTACCATAGTACCTAATAATAAATACATACAAAAATACTACACAAAATTTGCTACAAACAAACTAAGGAGGGAAAATATGTTACTTGGTTTACATGGTTTGGACGCCCTCGAGCAATTATCATTGATCGATTCCCTTGTCCTCACACTTCAGCGGGCACTTTGGGTTAAAGAAGAATAGGCCCTCTTCATTCTTGATTGATTCCGCTGGTCCTAATCTTTGGAAATGGGCCTAAAAATGTTCTGCTCTATAAAAAGAACTGTACCGAAACAACAGAACTTTTAATCCGAGGAGCTCCTGAGAAGACTATCGTTTATTTGAGAGCACCTTAGGCATGTTTGCTATTTTTGCTGATTACGATTGGCTGCAATACGTGTCAGTCATAGTTCAGCTAATCAGAATTGTGTATTTTAATTACTCCCGCGCCATATCTGATTGGTTAAAATACTAACCAATCAGAGTGCACAGATTCCAATTCATGAATTCTGATTCGTTAGACTTTTCAGAAACTATTCAGATATGGGGCAGGAGTAATTCAAATACTGGATTCTGAATGGCTAAAATATGATTGATACATATTTACGCCTATCAAAAATCACGAACATAGTATTTAAGGTGCCCAAAAAATTGTTTAGACTGTGCGGGAGCTCCTCTTATTTCTTGATTGAATCTCTTGGTACTTATCTTTGACCCATGGAAATGGGCCTTCTCCTAAACAAACACCCATATATAAAAAGAACTACTGCAAAGACTAACTTTTTTTTAGCATCCTCTTTTATATGCTGTTTTTGCTGTTTCTAATTAGATGAAATATGTGTCAGTTATATTTCAGCCAATCATAACTGAATATTTGAATTACTCCCATGCCGTACCTGAAACCAACCATAATGGACATATTTCAATCCATGAATTCTAATTGGTTAGACTTTTAGCCAACCAGATAGGGAGGAGGAGTTAAAATACTTCAGTCCATCATAATCTGCACAAATAGTATATAAGGCAAAGGCGCAGTCAAAACAAATGTTGTCTAATCGGACCTCCTCCTTGGAGCTCTGTTTGGTGCAGTTTTTTTTATACTGTGGCAGATTTTTTTAGGAGTAGGCCCATGGGCTGAAAATGAGGACCAAGTGCTTCAATTGAGAAATACAGTAAGAGGATGGATTCTTCAATCAAAATGAAAGGGTCTGCTTATCCAGTGCTGAAGAGTTAGGAAAAGGGCATTAATGATTGTCGGTGGAGGGCATCAAAAGGACAGGTTTATTTTTTTTAACTTAATATAGTGTTTTCTTTGTATCTATATAGTGTTAGGGACTATGGGGGTCCTTATGGACCCCCATGGGGGGTTAGGATCCATGTGGAACCACTGTCGTATGAGGAAGGGGTTAACTGTAGATGCTATAAAGGTCCATGAGGAACCCCATGCACATAACTTAGAAGGTTGCAGGTATTGAGGTGGGATCCCTAGGATTTCCCTAGGACGTATTAACCAGTTAATTGTGCCTGATTTGAGCAACCAATCCACAAATCTGACACAATTACAGGGTAAGCTTCTTCATAGCAACAGATTTGAAGCATCCAGGGGTTTAAAGTACCTTTAGGCTTATTTAATATTTGACCACTAGCTATCCAGCGAGGTACTAGACAGGGATGCACCTCTCTCCTTTGCTGTTTGCTTTGGCAATAGAACCCCTAGCCCAGACATTTAGATCAAACTCTTCCAATCACAGTATTGCAATAGGCCATCATCATCTTAAGTGCTGATCTCTTGTGCACTTTAACTCAACCTGTCACCTCGGTTCCAGCTCTTATGCAAATTGTAAACAATTTCGGAAAGATCTCACGTTTTAAAGTAAATCTAGGAAAAACAGAAGCCTTGAATGTATATATATATATATATATTTATATATATATATATATATATATATCCAGTTTTTACATCAAAATTTTCAGTTTTAATGGCCCCCTCGCATATTAAATACCTAGGCATCCATCTCACGTGACAAGTAAGTGACCTTCATAAAGCTAACTTCACACACTTATATTCAACAATGGGTCAAAACTATTTGAATTGGTCCAACGGGAATATTTCTTGGTTAGGGCGAATAAACTCAGTCAAGATGAATATGTTACCGAGACTTCTATACCTATTTTGCACCCTGCCCATTGCAATCAACTTCCCTGAATTAGAGAGATTTCAACATCTAACTTTGAATTTTATATAACAAATCCTATTGTATATCCAAAAGCACTATGTTCAAGCACATAATAACGGGAGGCTTGTCATGTCCTAATTTTAAGTTATACTTCAAAGCTGCGTAAATTGCCTTAATCCCTCAGGCCCACTCTATAACACACCAACCTGTGGGTTTTTACTGAAAACTTCCAAATGCAACCTTATTCATGGGACACTTTACTTTGGCTTCCCCATCCTTGCAAGACTCTTGGGACATGCCCAAATCCCTTTATAAAGCAATAATTTACAATTTGGCAATGGCCTAGACAAATTCGAGGTCTCACCACTAAGTATTCCACACTCACTTCGTTAACCCCCCCATCCACAACTTGCAGTTCAGATTCCCCCCAGTTCTCTTAACTGGTGGAGAACCTTGGGCCTCCTACGTGCTGGGTCCTGGTATAAAGACCATCAAATTCTTAAGATTGATCAACTAAATTCTCTTCATCAAATCCCGCGACAGAATCTTTTTAGATACCGTAGCCTTAGACACTTTATTCAAACACAGGAACTCTTACTTGGTACACCCTGGCCTTCCTGGCTAGTGAAACTATGCGATAAACCCCCTCTCATGAAAGGCATCATTAGCCTTATCTATGACTCAATCAATAACATTTTAAGTCAATCTAAATTAACTTATATGCAAAACTGGGAGATGGACCTGAACTGCAATTGGACCCAAGATATCTGGGAGTCCTCTCGGTTAAATTCCCTAAATAGTAGCATCTTAGAAACCTCAATTAAAGTCCTCCACAGGACAGACCGCACTCCAGACAATCTCTAAAGGTGTAACTTAACACTAAGTCCGGATTGCTTCAGAGAATGTGGGAGAGTAGGCTCCTTCCTCCAAACTTGATGGGACTGCTCTAGAGTTAGAGTACTGTGGCGAGAAGTATTTGTGGTCGCCTCTGACATATTGGCTGAACAAATTAATCCAACAGCCAAGATTGGCTTGCTAGGCCATCACATCTTTTCATTATCCCAGCTTCAAAACAAGTTGTTGCAATTCATTATGCTAGCCACCAAAAAACATATTGCCCGTCAGTGGAAATCCTCGTCCCTTCAGTTACGATTGGTTATCTCCAAATTAAATTATCTTCTAATTAATAAATGACTCTCCCACATTCTAGACGTTTCCCTACCCCATTTTATTATTATCTGGACCCCGTGATTGGCTTCCTCTCATAGTATTCCCATTCCATAACTCACTAATCAACTCTCAATTTGGACCTTGACTTGGCTGGTTGGGGACCTTCTCGGAGTCTACGGTGGGAGGTAGGTCTTGAATCCTTTGGCACTATACACTTGAGATATATTTTTTATTTTTGCACCCAGTTTAGTCTATTTAATTGTTTCCCCCTTTTCCTTCTTTTTTTCCATCATATTGTTTAATATATATGTTCAATTTTCTTTATTATTGTTTGTTCTCATATATTCTGTATCCTAAAAATGAAAAATATCCAGCGGTGATCCTGTACAAAATGATGCTCATCCAGCAGAATCTGTTTACTCAGTTGGGGTGACCTTGTCGTAATCTATGTTGTTAATCCCCTATGCAGTTTAACCATGTTTCTGATCGCCTCAATTATTCTTCCTTTATATGTACTTTATTTTGGCAACCTTATTGTATTTCATTGCACCATTTGTATGTTGGCATCTTGTTGATTAATAAAATTGATTGAAAAAAATTAAATTTGACCACTAGCAAAGACTTATAAGTAAACTTCAGCAAGAACTAGTATTGTTAAGGGAGGCATGTAATAGTGATTTTTTAAATAGTAATGGGACCAGTAATGGGGTTTAGGTTATTAGGGACATTTCAGGCACTCGGATGGTATTTCTCAGAGTTTAGATTTATGTTTGTGATGTGATAGCTCGGTGGTGATTTCCGAGTGAACTGACATGTTACAGGAGCCGTGGAATAGACGCCTATTATAGTTTAGTCTGTTTGCTTAAACATATACTCACCACTAGTATAAATGATACTGAAATGAGGAGGTGGTGTGATAAATGTCCACATTCATTTATATAATTAAATCATTAAAATTGTACCATTAAGAAAAACATTGAAATATAATATATAGCATAATAGCAACATGATGAAGCCTGGTATGTTATACAATAACATTCACATTCACATGTTGCTATACATATGCATTTTTCCTTTCTTCCCAACTCAAATACACTGACTCACACAAAGGGTTAGGGAGGAATTTGCCACTGATAGTGATCAGCCCTTTCCTATTGTTCCTGAAAACCAACTTGTAGCATCTCTTCTTTAGACATTAATGATCCATGTTGTCATTAAGTGTTTCAATCTCTCAACAGTCAACTATTTCAGTCAGATAAAATGATAAGCAACAATAGATCTGTTCAATATATAAATTCATATGTATATATACACAGACAATATTTAATCTGTTCACACTAATTCCAAATACAATGCATTCCCTTTTTTATCAGTGCATCAGTCTTCCCCGCACCATGAAAAAGCCTCTCCACTTATGACTGCACATCCTAAGAGCTGAGATCTTACAAGAAAGAACACCTGTATAAGACATCTCACTGAAGTTTATTCTAAAGGATATAGTTTATTGATCTATAGATGAAAGCAACAAAGCCTCAGTGAAAAGATCACACAATGAGCACCAGCTTGAGACTCAGTCCACTCCACTCTCGTCTCTATTACTTTCAAAATAAAAACATAAAAGATATATCTTAAGGATAGATTGAGTTTTGTTTGTAGAAACCCACTTTGAACTCAATATAGATTTAAAGAAAGTAAAAATGGATTTTATGTTTTCATGCTTAATTAATATAAGTTGGGTGTTCAAAATATGAAATATTACTTGGACCCAATCTGGATCAAGTCTTTAAGACACAGAAAAACAATATTTAAAATTTACATTGAATCACTAAAGGGATAAGGAAAATGCATATTTTTGTTTGTTACATTTGATAGAAGGTATTTTAATACAGGAATACCCAGTTCCTGCATGCAGGATACCTATACGAAAACTGAGCTAAACGGGGCATTTTATCGCCATAGCCATGAATAGCTTTCTGGGCCTCGAAAGAGCGCTTTATTGAATAAGCGCTCAGCAGGGTACCGCAAACAAGGTTCTATCTGTATGCCCCTTCTCAATCGCTACCTTGTCGTGGTGAAGGGCTTGTGTGCCTGAATGAAGCTGCGAGCTATACCATGGAGGGTCACCCAAGCTGGGCAGGTCATGGCAGAGAGGTCAGACCAATCGCCATCCACTGGAGAAGGAACTGGCAATCCACTCCAGTATCTTTGCCAAGAAAACCATTTGGATAGACCCAACCAGACACACATACAGATGTGCCTGTCTTGCCGTGTCCATATGGTCACTGAGAGTCAGCCACAACTGAAGGACTGAACAACAACAACAATTTTAATGTGGCTCATAATGTATTTTTTTTTTAAGATAAAAGGTGCCAGTGCAGAACAAACTGGTTATATTTGCCCAGGGGTTCATTCACTTCAGTAATGATAGACAGTGGATGATCATGTTTTACATAAGGTTTTGAATTAATAATGTGTTGCTGAAATAACTTTAATTGTCTTTTGAAACATGATTGTACCATTGTTGACAGACGTTCAGGGCCCAGTTAATTGCTTAAAAAAAAAAAACTTATTTTCTCTCTAATATATGTGAAATGAGTAAGTTTGTCCTAAAAATGATAATGATGTCATACACTAATAGTACTGAAATGGGAATGAGTTAGAAGGTAATTTACGCCATCAGACTGCTGTGAATCACTGGACCGTGACTACTCAATTCTTAATTTTTACTTTACTGAAAAAGTTAAATTAGCAGTTATTTTGTCAGGAAATTCTTATAATTAGAGGATCACATTGTTTTCTAATTAGGCTTTCACTGTCTGTAAACTACAGCACCCAGTATTTACCAGTTAGTTATACCACATCACTTAATAGATAATGGTTTGTTTCTAAATGGCGAGGGTTGTCAATGCAGAGAGCCTGCCATAGCAGAAAACGGTCTCATTAAAAGGACACTGTAAAGCTCCAGCACTCAGTCTAGCATATAGTGCTGAATAGCAAATAAGATGAAAAACTTGGCAATATGGGAGATATTTACTAACACCAGCGATCATCTAATTTAATCTCCGCTGTAGCCTACGGACCAACCAGAAAGCTCTGTGGCAGTCGCTTTTTGATTCTAAGTTGGTTCTGGTCTTTCCTCTAATTAGCCCTGGGCCTAGAACCCTCGGAATTCCAAATCAATCATGGGTATAGTACCAACAGTCAATGGGGAAATGCATATTTTAGAAAATTGAACATATGTACAATGTGGGAGTGATACAGTATGTTTATTTACTTTCTAGTATTACCAGCAAATTGCAGGATTTTCTGATCCACCCCATCCGATGCTAATCTTCTGCAAACCCCCAGTCCCTACTCTACCTTGAGGATAAAAGGTTAAAGCCATGAGACTAACCTACAAGGCTCCCAGTATTGAGCTGTTTTAGCTCTTCCGATGTAGTGCTTTGCTCTACCAATGACTTGCACCTCTGCCCTTCTGTCATTACCTCCACAGCTGCCTATAGGACTGTTTCCATGATGTCCTTTGACTTTACTGCCCATTAAAACTTCTCTAAAAACTGAACTATTCAGAGAACTTAGCCACTTGCCTCCTAGACCCCAAAACTCAAACCTTCCAACATAACCAACTATTACGACTAGTTTATACTTATCCTTAAAGCCTATTATCTAATCTTTCACTTATGCACTAAATACCATTCATCTAACAGTCCACTTACTGGATGTCTCTAACATACATAAAGCAGAGGCCTTAACACTTCCTCTATATGTATCTTTATTGTTAATCTTATTTATCCTGCTTTCTTTGTCTTGGTTGTACACAATATGTTGGCACTTTAGAAATCAAAGATAATAATGATAGGTAAAACAAACAGATAAATAACCTCTACAAGAAGGATTTGTCATCAAAGAATCATCACTAATATAGTTGTGATACTGTGAGTTGTTGTCCTGTTGCGGGGCTCACGCAATTGTGTCCCGTAACTGCGTCCCTTGCGAAGCAAGGGACGCAGTTGCGTGGGTGGAGACCGGCGGGACTTAGCTGCAATGAGCTCCAAAAGGTGCTCATTGCAGGCGGCATACTGCGGCCCTAGCCAAGCAAGGGACGCAGTTGCGGAGGTGGGGGCTCGCGGGACTTAGCTGCAATGAGCGCCAAATTTAACGCCCAAACCACGAAAATCGAACGAACAACAAAAAATACCAAATATGCTTCAAATTACCTTACACACTCAGTGAGTGAGGTTGCAAGTTAATTTGAGCCATATTTGCCATTTTTACACAATCAAAAATTGACTAAGCATGAGAAAAAATGGCGGTCGAAAAAACGTAACAGGATGAAAATGAGGTTGAAGTCAGTAAAAAAGAGCCCGACGCCAGTTACACTTAACCAAAGTCAGTAACACTACATGGGGGGAGAGGCTCGTTGCAAGACACGCAATGAGCGCCAAAGGCTGAAGGTGCTCAGAAAGGACAGAGCCTTGCATTGTGTGGCAAACAGCATTAGTACATGGGGGGAGAGGCTCGCAATGAGCACCAAAGTCTTTCATTGCGAGCCACGCGATGAGCCCCGAAGGCATTCAGTGCGGGGCTCGTGGTGAGCGCCGATGGTGCTCAAAGGGGGCGGAGCCTTTCATTGTGTGGCAAACAGCATAGCCATGGCTTAACATTGTATTGCCGTCATTTTTTATGGGCAAGTGGCTAGTGGTAAATATAAAATATAGGAAATCTAGGGTATAATAATATAAGGCCAATGCAATAAGGAAAAGAAGTAACTGCACTTCAGCTAGAGATTGAATTTATCCTGTCTACTACCCCTGAAAATGTTTTCAGAAGTGTCATAAAGAAATACATAACATATCAGAAAAAAGAGAGATAGAGAGATGTAATTAGAAAATGTTACTGTTAGAGTGAATGTTGGATAGATAGGAAATCTTGAGAGAGCTCCACCTATTATATCATTTACAAATTCAATTAAATTCACCTTGCAATGAGCTAGTTGCACTGTATGTTTGTCATTATTTATGAATATTAAAGTAACTATTTATGCATTTGCTCATTATGCAACCGTTTTTTTTGTTATGACCACTGAAGCTCAGCGATAAAAACATAAAATCTTTTGTACCACCTCCCTGCACTGCTATGTAAAGTGCAAATGTGCCAGAATCTGGAATTATATCACCACTTTAGAGGTTTGTTTACTGATTTAGAGCCCTATTTAATTCCAGCATTGTAATTTGTATTATAATGTAAAATCTGTTTTTTTTACCGTACCTTACACGTCTATTTAAAGCTCCTCAGCCGTAATCTTACAGAGCACAGCCTTAGAATCAGCACATTGCATTAAAGCAAAATTGGATAAAAGCAGGATTTCCGCTTGTAGCACATAATCTAAATACTAAGGGCCTCATTCTATTAGCGGCCGCAGCCGTTGCGGGGCCGCAAGGACCGGCCGCAAGCTATTCGGCTATTCTATTCCCTTACGGCCGGAGGCTCCGGCAGGCTTGCGGCCGGTGCCTTGCTATCTCTTGCGGCCGCTCGCGCCGGAGGAAAGCCTTTGATCTAAAACGGCCGCAAGAGTTTTGCAATTCAATTGCTCCGGGAAACCTCTCTGCAAGGCTAAAAACGAGCCGCAGCTTACTTGCAGGAAAGAGGTCCCGCTAGCACCAATTAAGCACATAAAATAGCTCAAATAAAGGCATCCTGCACTTTTAGAAGACTATAAAGGGATTTTAGGTGTTAGAAAAAATAGCACATAATTATCCTGTACTCAAATCCGTAAAATATTTTATTTTTAATATACGTAAAATATCCATGTAAAAAGTCCAGAGTGCTTGGAGCACCTCAGACACACCCACGCCGCAGCCGGAAAATAAACAGTTAATTTGAACTCGGGTTTGGGCAGATGTGCAAGCTTGAGAGTGGGTTCCTTTTAATCCTCATGTCCCCCAATATGATCCCTAGCATTTACAGAGCTGTACAGTGCAGGCTTGAATTTATTTTTCAGTTTCTATATTTCTGAGATTACGGCCGGTTCCAAGATATGCGGCCGGCCGTAAGGGGAGATCCTTGCGGGGCCGTATAATAGAATCGCGAGTTAACTGAACCCCCGCAAGGAATCGCAGCCTTACGGCTGATTTACGGCCAATAATAGAATGAGGCCCTAATAGTGCAAGTAAACATTTTCCACTGTCAATTTACCTTAAATATGAGATTTTCTCACAAGTGCTGTTATTTAATATTACATAGCATTATGGGAGTCACAAATGCGGCAGGCCATGCAAATCATTGCTAATTTCAGCCAATATACAAACATTTGCATAAATGGAGTAAATCATTACTCTCCTGTCTTCCAAATGTGCATTTGTATTTTTAACATCTGTGTTTATATTAATGATGTAATATTATACAAATCAGAATGCAAATGCAAGTCGCTACAGTATATCCAGATGTTTATTGCTGTTGTGGCATTTAGTGAAACAAGGACTGCTTTTGGATTTACCCATCCCCATATACTAACCCTCATATAAATGGCTTCAAAAGGCCAGTGTAATACTTCAGCCGTGTGACTCCATCTTGTGTCATGGGCACTTGTATCGAACTCTGCTTAGGGTGAGGGTTATTCTATTGGGAGTTACTCTACTATATAGTTTTTACTTTAAGCAGCAACTCAAAGTGAAAAGAATCACTAAAGAATGCTATTAATAGAGATAATCGATAACAACAACCTTGGGTTTTTAGATTTTTTGTATGCAAAACTTTACATTACATTTCTCCCCATGGGATACAGCCCTATTAACCTGTTTAAATGCATTTGTCCATCTGGCCTGGATTATCATTTTACTGTTAATTCAGTCCCTTATGGCATTGCAGTTACTATTATCATGGGCTCTAATACTGCTGCTAGTAAAGTAGAATCAAGTTATTCTCTGGAGCATTACGATAATGACGGTAACACAAACGCACGAGACAACAGTGGCGATGGACAGCGTCGCAAGCTAAAATAAATGTAAAAAATGGTGGTGTTTCAAATGCATCAACAACGCTTACCTTTACCAAATAAAGAAACGTAAAGATAAATACACACTCCTGGGTGTACAGTAAATGTTAATGGACCCATGCTAGTTGTATATAGAAAATAATCAGCAAATCATATTCTGTTAATATATTAGTCATTTAACACTACAATAATGTAGAATCCCTAACTGAATATTAGTTTGGGAGAGAAGATATTTGGCATAAGGCTTGAGTTATAATAGGCACACATTTAGTAGTCATATTATCTACCTATAAATCACTCAAAATACTAAGTACCAGCACACTCCAGAATACATCTAAATAATGCACTATGTATGGATAATCTAACCCTCTTGCATATCACTTGCTATGTGTCTCCATGTATCCTATACATATTTGCATCAAGTACTTTCGAATTTAAATCATATATAGTGTATATATAGTGGGGAGAGCTCAGAATTAGATCTAGGGTAATAAAGACATGGCTACATTCTTTCCTCATGTATCTCGGCCTACTGAGAAGACCAATAATCCCAACATAGATCCATGGGCTGAGTTGGATGATATATTGTTGATATAATCAGGGCCTCATTCAAATGCGATTTGGCCAATTGATTAGGGTTGTATAAGCACAGAGCATATTTTTTTACAGAAGTTTTTAGTGAACTTCTATCCAAAAGCAAGGTCTTCACTAACTAAAAACTTCTGTAAAAAAATATGCTCTGTGCTTTTATTGAGCCCTTTTCAATTGGCCAAATCGCAATTGAATGAGGCCCTTAAAGAGCATATACAAGTGTCCTTGTGATTATGAGATACAGTTAAATGTAATTTAGGAAAAAAAATGCGAAGAATATAACAATATTAGCAAGTGTGTCAACCAAGCATAAAGAATATTTTAAAGGACCACTGTACAATTAAACAATATATATATATATACCGTATATATATTTGAAAATATAAGAGAATAATTAGGCAAGGAAATTAGGCAAGGAAAAACTAACAAAGCTAGCTTTTAATTAGATATATACATTTTGATGCCTCTGATGGTCACTGGTGGTGTCTGTGATACTTTTATGAAGGTTGTATGTGTTATTGAGGATTTAATAAGGGGATGCAAGTTAATCCGCGATCTACCTCAGCACAATGCTCATTATTGCTAACCATGTCTATACACGATTTATATAGCATTTTCTATGCATCTCATATGCAATCCTTGACATCACATCACAGAGCTTGTCATTGTTTTAGGGGCAAGCATGCAAAGTTTAAAAATGGTTTCCATCAGCGCATGCACAATTGTATGTAAAAATATGTCATGCTATATGGGCATGCATTTAGATTCCACGTATGTTCCATTCAAGGCACCATAGAGTATTTGTTGTTAGTTAAGACGATATGGCTGGCATTATGTCATTAGTGACGCGTGATAACAATAAACCTGGCAAAATTATAAAATGCCCATGTATTTTCATCTGTACCACATATTATGATTATTTTTGTTTATAGGTCTTAAAAATATATCATGACATTTGTAAAAAGAAAACTATAGAAACATCATTTTACAGTCCCATTAGATATAAATATGTATATATATATATATATATATATATATATATATATGTATGTAAATAAAAATATGTATATATATATATAAATAAATATATATATATATATATATATATATATATATATATATATATATATTATAATTAAGGATCTTTATTTGCATGAACCGTGAGACTGATAATTATTAATTTACACTAACTAGTGTGAGCTCTGTTACTGGATTGTAGGATACAGCAGGCTATGGTACACACCTGAGAGTATACAGCAGTTAATGTTTTTAGTTTCTTATATACTTCAGAAAATCATGATTTTTTTCCAGTACTACGGTGGTCTTTGGGGAGCTGGCTGCGCAACACTATTTTATAATACTATAAAGATGTCAATTTCTACTTATCAAATATTCTTTATGGAATGTGAAACTCCATGAGATTTAATATTTACCCCAATGCTCCAACTCTTTTAGATACATTTTCAAAGCTAAATATAATTAACAAAATGTAGTGTCTTGTTTATTATAACTTTTCTTTTAAATTGCCGATTAGTAACATTTACCTGTGTTTGCTGAGCTGGTGTCTTCTATTTTAACTGCGATGGATGGTTGGCTAAATTTATAATGCTGAGGATTTAAAAATCTTTTTTATAGAATGTATATATTTTTTATACCTATGAACGCTGCATATTTTCTGTGATGCATACATTTTATTACATCTTTTCTGGCTGAATGAGCCTACATATGTTGTTTTACGGTTGCCATAGGCTGGAAAGGAAACAGCAAATTTTAGACATTGAAGGACCACTGTGCTTCAAGAAAAAAAGTCAAGTGTTTGTGAAGTATATATCAAACTAACATCATTAGCATCTGTATAATGTATGGACATAAAACTTTTTTCAAGAAAATCAGATTTTTTGAAGACTTTGTTTAAGAGTAAGAATGCATGATGTGTTTGTTACATCACTTCCTGAGAGCTGGATCATGAGGGTGCGTGTTTATCTGTAAGTGGAGGGTGGGTTTGGCAGGATGTAACGGAAGAGATAGAGGGCTTTGTCAGATCATTATACTAAAACTGCCACCATACTCCTCCCCCCTCACTGGCCTAGAAGTAGACTACTTGCATCGGGAAATGCAACTATTGCTCTGCAGAAATGTAAACACCCTTCACACACATGTGATCTTTTCCATGCTTAATTATTTATTTAGTCAGTTTTCAAACATAGATTTGTTTCATTGTACAGTAGTCCTTCAGATGTAGGTAAGAGATAAATAGATGTTTTGTTTTGAATGTTTTTACTGATGTTGGGATCTCTGTTTGGAGGCCGACTCTACACAAATCAGATAGATCAAAGAGACAAGACTAAGCTTATATATAAAGCACAGATGTTGGCAAACCAGACTCAAAAAGATGAATTCGAATAAAATAATGTTTTTTTTGTTTTTTTTTAATAGCATTGCTAGAGTTTGTTACATATTTTTTGATGGTGAGTGAGAACTAATAGGCCAAGCTAGTCTAGTATTAATAAAAATAATTGTGCTATACTTATAAATGACCATAAACATATTTTTGTCAGTATTATCAATATGCATATGGCTTTAGATTAAAACAAGCCAAGATGTGGCATAGTTCCTGCACAAGGCCCATATCAGAAATCTTAGGGCCTAGTACAAATGTAATCGCCAGGCACTTTCTCCCAACCAGACTCATACCAATATTCCCCATTTTCCATATTTAACCTTTATATTAACTGCACACATAGCAGTGATATATCTTCATTTGTTTCCTTCATAGTCTTAGGAATTAAAACTCATCCTTGTACCACTAATATAATTATTTATAATAATGCCTACCAGCACGGGCACCTAACAAAAGTACCCTCCTCCCTGCTTCTCTGTCCACGAGCCTGTTCCTACTTTTCTCCTTGAGATTTTAGGTTACTAATCTGTTGCACACTTTGCATGTTCCTGTGTGCTTTTCCTCTCCAGTTTGTTTGATCTCCTTGACCCCTCTCTACCTGCTTGCCCTCCTGACACCCATCAATGTCTGACCGATGCTGCTTAAATACAAAACTCAGTTCCACTTCTGTAAGTGCAGCTCTCCTTTTCCTGACTGTTGAGAAATCTGCATATAACTTCATGAAATAGAGGTTCCCCATTAGAAATCCTCACTTTATTTGCTGAATCAGTAACTGTAATCTTTTCTATAAAACTCTTTATTTTGAAAAGTGTTACAAACAACATATTAAACATTTTTTTGTTCTTATGGATCCAATTACTAACTGGGAACTTTAACTTTTTACTACCTATAGGTTAACAAAGGAACGATATATCACCTCTTAAAGGACCACTGTAGTTTTGGTAAAACTTCACATGATTGTGAATTATCTATCTAGAAATATTAACAGCTAAGTAAGCAAACATTTTCCAGTAGTTCTGTCACAGCATGTCCTGCCTTGGACTACTTGTCTGCCTGCAGCTTGTGGTGGACAGTTATCCAACGGAGTCTTTTTTATCTTTTACATTCAACTGCCAAGTGGCTATATAAATTAGCAGGCTTTCAACAGAACTGAGTAGAGATGTTATCTTTATCCATATTTCCTCTCGTTCCTCCAAGGCTTCTATATTAGGAACAAAGACAAAATATTTGATGTCATTAAGGCAAAGTTGAAAACAATAGTTCTATATTAAAGGATGAGTTTATTTATTTGCAATCTTAAAACATTGTGTACATTATCAAGTCAAGCTCATCAAAATACTTTAGTTGTGCAAGAACATGTTTCATACATTGTAAATATGTGTTACTGTATTTAAAAAAGCATTAACTGTAGGGAATATATTTTTTAAATGAAACACTTATCTAAATATACTATGTTTGTTGTGCTGTGTGAGTTTAAGCAGTACTGTAGTTTCGACAAAATGTAATATTTGTGACATATTTAACAAATTAACAATACTAGCTGTTATATAAGCAATGGCCGTGAAACGTATTTACACACAACATAATTTCAGTAGAATCTGATTGTGTAAGGAATATTACTTTATAACTATCTACAGCATTTCATGATACCTTGGACTCTGGGTGTGGGGGGGGGGGGGGTCTATTGAACAGTTGAGGAAAGGTTGGGAAAGAAGGAGAGGGGAGGGGGATTTCTGCTTTTAGTAATTGACACCCATCCTATTCCCTTGCACATGATCAGATGTAGGCAGTTTTAAGAAAAACTGCAAGCCATGCTGCTATAGAGATGTAAAAGCTCCTGTCATAAATGCAACATTTAGCGAACTATCATGAATGTCTTCAGGGACCAGCAAACGCATCAGTATGAATTGTATTGCTATGTTATTTCTGATTGATATCTATCTTAAACATAGATCCGTCAAGTCAGATGGTTTTATTTGCTTAAAAATTTACCTTTATGCACATCCAAGGCATTAACCCATGTAAAACACTCTACCTATGTACAAGGACAATACGTACTGGGAAATAGAGTTATATGTTCCAAACTTCTGCATTTTATCAAAACTTTGCATTAACATTGCTATATTACCAATATATTCTTGAACTTTTTTGTTAACAATCCCTTTATCTGGATCTGGACATTAAAAGTTATTTATGTGATGCTTTAAAGGGGCTGCTTCATTTTCTAATAACATGTTGCACATTTTCAAGAGAAAGTTCTTCAAAAGAGTAAATATTAAAAACATGATAAAAAGCTCTACAGAGTATATACATATTGAAGCAGGTGAACTTAATTTTGTGACATCACATATCAGAGACAATGGGAGGAATTTACTAAGACCCCCATGGTAAATTAAACAATAATCATGGTGGTCCATAGGGACCCCCATGGCACTTAACAATACCCCCTATATAACAGTGGTCCCTACCGACTACTGTGGTATGCTATACTATTACCATGGGGGTCCATTGAGACCCCAATAGTATCTAACATTAACTCTATGGACCCCCATGGTACCTAAACCTGGCTCCCTACCATTGAGGTCCATTTGGAGCCCCATGGCATCCTAACTATTACCAAAGGTGTCTTTATGAACCCCCATGAATCCTATCACCCCTTGGGGGTCCACAAGTATCCCCATAGTCCCTAACACAATTTCAGCACTGTATTTTGATTGGCTGAAATATGCTGAACCCATATTTGAGGCAATCAGAAGCCTATAAGAATAGTGTATAAGGCAAGGGCTCAGTCAGTAAGTCGTTAGATCGTGATGGCACTCGTCGCAGCAGTAGCTCCATTAGTTAAATAGATTTTTTTGATAGCGCTGCAGCAGAGACCCTTTCCATGGGCCGAAGATGAGTATCGAGGGTCTTCAAGCATATAAGAGCCGATGTCTTCTAGGAACATGGATGTGGCCGCTTGGTTCATATTTAACATTGCAAGTTTGAATTCCTGTAGTGCAGTACATTTTATTTTTAAACAAAATAATAAAAGTAATGTTTTTTTTTATGTTCATATCCAACATATTATTATTATAGTTCATTTATAACACGCCAAAATATTCCATAGCGCTGAAACATACACTGCTATATATAACATCTTGCATGTTGTATAATCATGGATGTATATTGGTTATATCATTATATTTAAACTAAAAAAATGACGGCAATGTAATTGTAAGTGAGCTAATGCTGTTTGGTGTATAATAATCAAATAAATAATACATTAATAAATTAATATACTTTATACTAATGTACAAGTAATATATGCAGGAAGCATTCTGTTGAAGAGCTGACAATCTGTTTTGATGTTGCTGGAGCATTAGTGGTGTGGAGCTGCTGTGTAAGCGTGATAAATGTGTGTAGTGTAATAGTGTGCGTGCGCGAGACCAAACCGTTAGTGTAGTTGTGTCTGTAGCGGAATATCCGTAGCTGTTTTGTGGTGTTTTGCGTGTTTAGAGTGCTGTAGCCTCGTTTTCGTTTTGTTCGGCGGCCATTTTTTCTCTCGTTTAGAGAATTTTTTAGTGTCTAAACTCTTTTATTTTGAGTTAAATTAAGGTGTAACTTCATTTTTTTGAGGTCCTGGATGCTTCCTCTTGCTGTAGATAAGCTTTTTATGTATGTGTTGTGTGTATTTATTGTGTTTTTCATTTTTTCATGTCTGCAGGTTTTGGACGATTTTTGCGAGGTCGTAATGGGTGTTAACGTGTCTCGTATGTTGTTTGCGTTATGGCGTAAAGTTTGCGAGAGTCGCAGTTGCTAGCAAGGAGCGCCTTCGGCCCACAAGCGTGAGCAACTACTCGTATGCTCACAACTATATATGTGATATAAAATGTAGTCCTAACAAGTGGTTGAAACATGAATATAACTATAGCATGTAGTAAAAAGCAAGGTAAGTGTTTAGTAAATTTGCAAACGCCAATAACCCACCCCGATCACTACAACTTGCGATGAGCCGCAATGAGATAGTTATAACAAGGGAGAAGAGGCTTTAATAAACACAATAAGTTCAGAAGCTGCATCATGGGTTAACACGGCCTATTGCAGGAGAGTTAGCACCTACCATCAATTCCCTCAGTAGATATATGGACATATATAACTAAAACTAAGAGCTGCGTCTTCTAATAGTATATTTTTATCTATATTTTAAGAGTGGATACACTCTATGCAAAGTCTTTATCAGACAACAGATAAGATACACTGTGAGTGACTATTCCCTTTCATTTATCAGAACTTCAAATATCATTCCTCCTGATGCAATATATAATATTCATGCTACCTTCCATGTAATATATTCTCAAGGTTATAGTTACTCCCAAAATATAATTTCTGAAGGAGTGTACAAATGTTTGTATTATCTCTCATTGGGGTATGTTCATCAAACACGGTTAATAATGGAGATAAACAAGGATATATTCGTTAAGCAGAGAAACGCTGAGTTAAACATAAAATAGCCCCACTTCCTATATTTTCTAAGGAGCGAGTTTATTAAGCAGAGATACACTTTGATAACCCATTTAGAAAACATAGGAAGTTGGGAATAAATGAAAACAATTCAATATCACTATAGACTTTAGCAAAATCTTAATTAGGAGATTCAATTAAAAAAATATTGGATATTTACTAATCATAGCAGAAGCTGTGATTCCCATAGGGGACATGGAACATACAAAAGTTGGTTATAATTTGTCCATTTTTTTTACAGAATAGTATAAATGACATATTGATAGCTTTATGACCTCAGTAGCCAAGCACAAGTGGTACTTATGAAAACATGTTATCTTAAATCTAAGCGATATCTCAGAGAAGTAGTTTAGCTGTATGCCTAATGCAAATGTTTACAATAGCTTGAGATATTGGGAATGGAGCACTAATGAGTCAGACGTCTGGACACAGCATTTTCAAGATTCCTTTTGTCAAAGACATGGTGGGGAAAAACTGTCCCACAATAGAATCAATTTAGTGTCAGTGTAAAAGATCCATATGTGCTCTTTTTAAGGGAATATTCCATCCAACCAAAAACATCGACTATTATTTATTGGTTTAATTTCTTGAAAGCTTGTTTGTCCAGTAAGAAAAGATCATTTCTGTTACTACTCCGACATCCAGATGTTTAAGGACAAAAATAAATGTGATCCCTGCTATTAAAACATATGTATTTCTTGTTACAATACTTATTAAAATGCTTATTTACATTTTTGGGATTATAACTGTAGCATTGACATTTTTTTGTATTATCATTATTTATTTATAGGACTACAAGATATTCTATAGGGCTAAAGATAGAGTTGAAGTGAATACATAGCACGGACATGAACAATTGTTATTATTATTATTATTATTAACTTTTATTTGTAACGCGCCAACATATTCCGTAGCGCAATACAGGGGATAAAAACAAGGGAAAATACAGCATTAACAACCTTCCAAAAATGGAGGACCCTGTTTTGAGCTTAGAATCTTTGCAGGAAGTGCTTTTTACCGAAGCATCCTAGAAGACTGAAAACTCGCCACTTACAATCTAAAGGGAATGGAAGGGGCAGAAATCAGGGAAAGATTAAACAGATAAGGAATAAAAAGGGTCAGAAGAGAAGTGAAAGTTAGAAAGGTTTTTCATTTAGAGGGAGAGAGAAGAAACAGAGGTGAGGGCTCTAGCATTTAATATGTTGTCTGCCCCTAGTGGTGAGATAATATATGCAAGTAGGAAAATCAGGTGTTTCCCATTTCACTATATATTTCATCAGAAATGGGGTGGGAGGGTGAGGGGCAGGGCAGAATTCCCAGAATTCAGAGTAACCAGTGAGGCCTTCTGAAACCAGGATGACAATACACAGTAATAGAGAAAAGGCCAGAGGGCCCTGCTGTCATGAGAGATTGCCGTTGCCATAGAGGTTTGCCATAAAGGTTTTTACAAACCAAAAGGCAAAAGGAACCAGATGCATCCAGGGGTTAGTTAGTTATTGCGGTGATGCTCAAAATGTGTCATAGGAACTCTGTGGTTCCATTTTGTATGTTCAAGAGATTCTGCAAGAGTATTACACCAGAAGGTATTTATGGCATAATAAATTGAACTTTAAAATTGTGGTGCCATTTTAGGACATGATAAGTAGTTGTGTACCATGTGAAACCTTTTTTGGTAATTGGGAAAGGAATGCATTATTCCAGAGAAACCATTAATGGGTCTTGGGGTTATGCCACTACTTTTGAAGCCCAAAAGCAGATTACATTGTCAAACTGGCATTGGATACACTGTTAACCCACATTTAATAATAATTTCAGCTCAACAAATATTAGTACATTCTTTGATCTTATCTTGCTGTTTGGATAAACATATACTGTAAACATTCAAATTAAAGGAGAAGATTTTTTGCATTGCATTTGGAGACAAGAGTTGAGGTATAAGGAGGTTTGGGTCTGCTGATGGCTTTGTATGTAGGTTTATGATTTTTAAATTTGTCTTATAAGTAGCGAGTTTCCATTCTTGTAGGATGTTTTGTAATAAAGCACTTTTCACAAGACTTGAAGTTCAAAACAGGGCCCTCCTTTTCTGCAGTTGTTAATATTGTATAATGTGTACTTCCTCTTCTTATCCCCGGTTCAGCTCTACGGAATATGTTGGTGCATTACAAAAAAATTATAATAATACATAATAATAATAAATAGGGAGGTAGTGCTGGGACTGGCAGATGGGAACAGCAGATGATGAACATTGGGAGAGGCTGATGAGTGTGGCAGAAGATCTCCGGATAGACTGGAATGGGGTTAGACGAATGCATTGAAGTTGAAATAATCACTCTTTGGCAGGAAGAGAGAGCAGATTTGGGATTGATTTTGTTGTAACTTGTATGAGGAAGGAACAGATTATTCAGAAGTTGGAGACCATATGATTTGGAGAGTGAAGTTGTGTAGTAGTTAAATGTGACACTGAGTTACAAACTTGAGATGTTGGGGTGATGGTGATGATGTGGTGGAGGAAGGTGGGAATGAATATCAACCCTTTCTATTAAAAGTAATTAAACATTGGTTAAATATGACAGCCATAACTTTGACATATCACATGCAATTGGAAAATATTATAATTTCAGAAAAAATATATAACATTTACTAAATTTACTTTCTCACCAATATTCTATTTTCATTTTTTATGAACACTTTGACTTTGTCTCTAGGTAGCAACTAACTGCGACTTTAGTCTTTAGTGCAAAAACTTCCATGGATTAACCAAAACATTTGATGTTTAATCCTCTCTGTGATACAAAGAAGACAGATACTGCTTAAATCATTTAAAAATGATTTTTGTTCATCACATAGGAATAAAATACTTTTATCCTCAAACTGTCAGAGATGTTAGGCACATCAGCATACATTTAAATTCATGCATCAGGAAGATTCTGAATGATTTATGCAAAAGACAAACAGTGCATTAGAATATCTTTCTTTCGTGTTTGTACAATGGGAGAGAGGGAATAGCATGATGATAGTTCTTACATTTACTAATGTTAATTAATAATGCAGGAGATTGAGCTGAGCTGACAAAAATATTTTAACATTATCAGCCCATTTTCCAAGAAGCTGCTGACAATATTTAGCCAGTTCACAAAACAAAAATATAATTATGTGTAATTTGTATGCACAATAATTATAGCATGGTTCCATTGTTTTTTCAGTTCTTAACAAATGGTGAGAGCAATATTTTAAGACTTATGTGATATGATGGCTGTGCTCTATGCAATTTTCTACACTACACTTTTATTTAACCTAGATAAGTAATAGTTGCATTTTGTTTATTTATCCATTAATGGACCACTGTATTTATGAGCCAATCAGGAAGTGATGTAACAAATACAAAAATAATTCCTTCAGTTATAAATAGAGTTTCCAAAAATTCAGATTACAAATTTATCAAGCTTAAGTGACATTTTTTTGTCCTTTAAGGCATGCTCATGCATTGCCTTTCTCTATAGCATGGTCCAAAAAAGCTTGTAAATAAATATCCGCTTGCGAGCCTCACAAAGCCACTGAGGCATTGAAGCTTTCCGAGCTCGTAGGACTTAAGCAATGAGCACCAAAGGCGCTCATTGCCCTGCTCACCTCACGAGACGAGCAGTTGAAGCACGCGGGAAATGAGCACTTAAGCAGCCGCGCAGCACTTAGGCTGCAGTGAACGGCAAAGGTGCTCATTGCAGATAGCGTCGCCGTCACACATGCTCGGGAAAAAAACACAACCTCGGAAAATTACAAATTAATGGGCCAACACGCGGAAATAGAAAAAGAAATAATAATAAATATTAAAAAAAACAAAACATTCACACACAGCACAGGGGGAAAGCCAGCAAGCTTTGGAGGGAGGTTGCAAGTGATTTTTGAGCCTTATTTGTCGTGTTTCATCACTCGAAAATAGGCTAAGTGACAAAAAAAATGGGGGACGAAAAACGTAAAAATTTTTTGAAACTGGATGAAAACGAGGTTGAGCAAAGACAGTAACACTTACACCAACAGCGCCAGGCACGCGGGACTTAAAATAAAACAATGCCAGTCAGCGTGTGCCACACAAACATTCAGCACACACATAGAGGAGAAATGCACAAGGAAGGGGCAGGGGGGAGATGGTGGAAAGAGAAACATGGCATTCCCAAGCACAAAACTTGCAGGTTAATGAACCCTGCAATGAGCGCCACATACAGTAGGTGGGATGAGCACTGAAGGTGCTCAGAGAAGCAAAAGCCTCACATTGTGTGGCAAACAGCATTGCCTAGCTTACAATTTTATTTTTGACAGACAAGTCGCTAGTATTTTATTAATAAAGAGCAACATTTTGTGAAATTTAAAAATATCCTATTTTTTGTTCAAATTAAATAAATATATATTTGGTTCACTCCTACCTTTTTGCTAGATGGACCCGCACTTTGTTGAGCTTGAAAAGGCCAAAGAGACCTATCCTACCCACAGGTTGCATAAGTTCTGTATAGGTTATGTATCTCCGCACACAGGATGGCTTAATGGGATTCTAGGACAAGTTGTACTTTCTCAGGCCAAGTTACTGGGTTCCAGGACAAGTTGCAGAAATTAATTGCTCGTTAAAAAGCATTTAATGCCTTCCCTCTAAATGAAACACACCATACATATGTGTCACAAACCAAGCATAATCAGGTTGTTGTTTTTTTGGTACATTGTTTTATACAGGTTTTGCCCCCAATCAGCAGTGGGCCACTTCCTTAGACAAACATAAGTTTCACAACTTCTGCCAATTTCACAACTTCTGCAAAGGAGCTGGCACCAGCCTGTCTATAACCCCAGCTAGGTGCCAATGAGTCTACGGCCCCAGCTATCAGCTACCTCTGGTCAGGATCTGGGTACAACAGGGGTTTATAAGATACAGTGAGCCCTGGTGCCAGAATGTCTAGTTGCGGTCCATCCTGAGTTGGGGAATATTTGTATTAGCTTAACGCAATAGTACCACCCCAAAACACTCTCTACACAGAAAATACACTACCTCTTGTACTCCTCTGGGTACATAAACATGTTGAATCTCTAAGCAATTTAAATCTTTAATTATACAAAGTTAAACAGGATGCATGTTCTAAATGCTACATTAAAGTCTTCCAGATCCTTTTTTATTATTATTATTATTATTTTATTTCATTTGGAGAGTATTAGCAGGTATTTGTAGCACTAGGTTACAATAAACATGTGGATAAAATTGTACATAGATTTGAAGACAGAGCTTACAATGTAATCCTTATCATCATATCAGACCTTCTGTAACATCCTCTTCAAAAAATTATCATTGATAGACTAGCAGAATATTTCACCTTTTGGACTGTTTTGTGTATATATTTCATTTGTTTACACCGTCAGGCTGAAGTGTATGATCACTTTTAGAAATGAAAGCTGTGCTGTGCACTAACGAAAAATGTGTTAAATTTATGGGCTTTGCTGGTGAGGTCTCTGTTTAGAATAATCTATCTTTTTTATCTCAAGAACATTAGGTTATAGAGGAAGAAAATCATCAACACTTCAGAATTAAACAATCAAATAGAAGTCTTTACTGATCTGGCTATTGAGATATACAAATGCTTAGAGAGACTGTATCATAAAACAATGCAATCATTTTCTCATCAGTTAATTTAGGCAGGCTATGGTAGACTATATAATATCCATTATTTAAGGGAATTCTGTCAAATGCAGTAGAAATAGCAGGCTGTTGGCAGATGCTAAAACAAACAGTTTTGTGCTCATTGGAATAGATCTGTTAGAACTGTCTATTGTATAAAAACTACTAATATTCCATGTACCAGAAACATAACGGTAATTTCTCAAATATATTTAATATTTGATTGGGATTTGGAAGGAGCACAGAAAAACTTAAATAAGTGCAAAATTAAATAAAATCTTTAGTGGAATGGTCTAAACTAGTGATTTTCAACGTTTGCACTGGGACCACCTGATTACCTCCCAATTTCCATGGGGAAAGGTTTGAGATCCATAACATATTTAACAAGATAATACAAAATGTGACACAGTAAAATTTAAGTTTTCACTGATTTGAATACAGTAAATTTTAACCTTTTGGCCTTGTTCAACCAACCAGTCATGTCTGACTCTTTGTGACCCTACATATAGCCAGGTACATCTGTCAGCCACTGTCCATATGAGCTCCTTAAAGCTCATATTCATTGTTTCAATGACCTTATTTATCCGTCACTGTCTCTGTTTACTACTTCTTTGTGTGCCTTCAATCTTTCCCAGCATCAGAGTCTTCTCTAGGGAATCCTGTCTTCTCATGATATGGCCAAAACTTTTCAGCTTTAGCCTCATGATCAAACCTACCAGTAAACAGTTTAGCTTGATTTCTTGTAGTACTGACTGAATGGATCTTCTTGTCGTTCAGCTCTCATGTCCATATGTTACTACTGGGAATACTATAGTTATAACAATGAAGACCTTTGTGTTGATATTATAATATCTTTGCTTTTAATAAATTGTCCAGACTTGCTCTCCTTCCCAGAAGCAAACTTATTTTATTTTCATGGCTGCAGTCAACATCTGCATAGCATCTATGAGCCCAGGAACAAAAAATCTGTCACTGCCTCCACTTCTTCCCTGTCTATTTGCCAGGAACTGAGATTGCCATTTGCCATGATATTCATCTTTTTAATGTTGAGCACTAAGACAGATTTTGCATTTTCTTCTTTCACTCTCATCAAAAGGCCCTTGAGTTTCTCCTTACTTTCAGTCATCAGAGTAGCATCTTAAAGCTATATGTAAGTGGCCTGGGTTATGAATGCATCTGATAGAGGAGAATTAGTAGTGTATGATTAAATTTATTTGCATGCACTATGCTTTGTAGCTTTTTAACTGTTGCAGTTGATGCTTACACCCCCAGGATTGAGCTAGGATCCTGATAGGGTTCATTTTTGTAAAAGTGTACGCTGTCCATGTAAGCATGCCCAGCTGTGCAGCCAATCAGCAATGCTGTATGCAGCCAGCTAAATGAGTCTGCTACACTGGGTCCTTAAAGGACCATAAATCGACATTCAAGTAAAAAGGCTTACACGGTTGTTCTTTAGACATACACCCTCTCCTTGATAAATTCTGAAAAATTATAATTTTACTGAAACCAAACATTTCAGCAACATTTCTTCCTATTTTAATTTGTCTTTTAGGCAATTGAGCATTTATGCTTAATTTATGGTCCTGCAATGACCTGCAACATTTTCTGTTCTTGTGTCTCTGTGTGAGTGAGTGCATGCAATTCACTGGGGCTGGGGGATATCTCTGGGACAATTCACTGAGGCTGGGGAAGGTAATGGGACAATTCACTTGGGCTGGGAGAGGTGATGGGGCAATTCACTGGGTCTGGGAGAGATCACAGGGGCAATTCACTGAGGATGGGGAGGTTATGGGGTAAATCACTGGGGCTCGGTTGGGTTACAGGGGCAAATCACTGGGGCTGGGGGAAGTTTCACCTGGGATGTAGATAAAACAATCAGTGAATGAAGGGACACAGACCTTGTTCTGGGTTTTACAGAAAACTAAAGGAAAGCTGCCTGCACAACCCCCAGGCCAAAAAGATACAATGTATTATGTATGCTAATTTTCCCTGGGATTTTCAGGGGGTGTCAACATTGATAGAAAACAGTTTGCATATGCAAGAAATTCAGCAAACTTTAGGGTAACTGTTTAAGGGCCCTATTAAATTTCAGCCTCGTGAATAAGAGGCTTCTACTTAAGCCCTACGTACTGCAAAGTTTCTCTAACTTACAATGCTATTAAATTAGCCCTGCTGCGAGCAACGTATGAGCTACGCAGCAGGGCCGTACGTATCTACACTGCGTAAATGTACATGAGGAGTGACAGCCTGCGAGATGATATCGCAGGCTCCCACTCCTCATCAATTGCTGCGGGGATCCTAAAAGGGACCTCCGGGGCAGTCCCCCACATATGGCCTGCCGTGGGGGGGTACTCCAAATACCCCCCCCCCGGCACCTAAAATTAACCCCCCTCAATGCGGGGGTCCCCGTCGGGACCCCCGAAGTGTCCTCACATTAACACCTTGCTGCAGGGGTCCATAGAAACCCCCGCAGCCCCCACACATTAACCCCTTGCAGCGGGGGTCCCCGATGGGCACCGATCAGGCCCCCGCTGCATTTAAAACTTTTAAATTCCCCGCCGCGGCTCCTTAAAGGGCCCGCGGCACACTAATTGCCAATCCTGGCCGCGGCCCAAAAAATGAACCCCCCTCTATGCTGAGGGTCCCCATCGGGACCCCAGAAGTGTCCCCACATTAACCCCTTGCAGGGGGGGTCCCCGATCTGCATAGATCAGGCCCCCCGTTGCATTTAAAACTTTTAAATTCCCCGCCGCGGCTCCTTAAAGGGCCCGCGGCACACTATTACGTAACCCCGGCCGCGGCACCTAAATTTAACCCCCCTCTATGCTGGGGGTACACACCTGAAAAGGAAAGACAGATAAACACAATACAATACATACATATAATACATTACATACATTACATACAATACATGACATTACATACATTACATATAATATATTACATATAATATATTACATACAATACATGACATAAAATACATGACATTACAAACATTACATATAATATATTACATATAATATATTACATATAATATATTACATACAATACATGACATAAAATACATGACATTACATACATTACATATAATATATTACATATAATATATTACACATAATACATTACATACAATACATGACATTACATACATTACATATAATATATTACATATAATCCAAATCAAATACCCCCTATCTATCTAACATACAATCTATTTAATTTAAAATAAATCCTAACTATATCAAATACATCCCCCTATCTATCTAATATACAATAAATCCTAACTACATACACAGACCCTTATTCTAAAATAAAATAAAATAATTACAGTCCTAACTACACAGACCCTAATTCTAATCTAAAATAAAATAATTAAGACCACTTACCTTTAAGATGTTGCTTCAGATCACTAACCTATGGGTCAAACAAAACAAAATAATTAGTACAAAACATTAACATGAAATAAATAAACATTATATACATTCTAAATATTCAATATTCAACTCACCTTTCCATCATGCCCCGTCATTGTTTAGCTCTTCCGGCGCGGCCCTGTTAAAAAAAACACAATACATTAATACATTAATACAATATATAAACAATAAATAAAATAAACATATAAACATCTAAATATACATTTAACTTACCTCCCCGCGATGTCCCCGGCCTTCTCTCCTTCAGCCCCGGCTGGGCCGCGGAACCATCCGCGCTCTAAAAAAAAAACGCTAATGAGCCTCCCGGAGTCCTTTCCGGGAGGAAATTGGCATTGGCGGCTTGTGATTGGCTGAAAAAGCTGTCAGCCAATCAAAAGTCGTCAATGTATGAGCCAATCAGGATGCGCAGATGTCTTCTACCAATAACTCCGTGGTGGTGTATCCCATAGTGATTGGCTGAAGGCATCTGAGCCTTGTGATTGGTTCCCATAAAGATAGACAAGTGTTTTAGCCAATCAGGGTGGGATATTGGGGTGTATCCCATCCTGATTGGCTCACACATTGACGACTTTTGATTGGCTGAAATTGATAGACAGCTTTTTCAGCCAATCACAAGCCGCCAATGCCAATTTCCTGAATATTTAGAATGTATATAATGTTTATTTATTTCATGTTAATGTTTTGTACTAATTATTTTGTTTTGTTTGACCCATAGGTTAGTGATCTGAAGCAACATCTTAAAAATAAGTGGTCTTAATTATTTTATTTTAGATTAGAATTAGGGTCTGTGTAGTTAGGACTGTAATTATTTTATTAGGATTTATTGTATATTAGATAGATAGGGGGATGTATTTGATATAGTTAGGATTTATTTTAAATTAAATAGATTGTATGTTAGATAGATAGGGGGTATTTGATTTGGATTATATGTAATATATTATATGTAATGTATGTAATGTCATGTATTGTATGTAATGTATTATGTGTAATATATTATATGTAATATATTATATGTAATGTATGTAATGTCATGTATTTTATGTCATGTATTGTATGTAATATATTATATGTAATATATTATAGGTAATATATTATATGTAATGTATGTAATGTCATGTATTGTATGTAATGTATGTAATGTATTATATGTATGTATTGTATTGTGTTTATCTGTCTTTCCTTTTCAGGTGTGTAATTTTTTTATTTTCTGTAGTGGGGAGTGGGGTTGTAATGTATTTTTTTTTTCCGTACTGTAGGTTTTATTGTTTTCTGTACTGTAGTTTTTTTTGTTTTCTGTAAGGTAGGTTTTTTGTGTTCTGTAAGGTAGGTTTTTTATTTTCTGTAATTAGAGTGTTGGGGAGGTTTATTAGGCGGTAGGTAGTGTAGGTAGGTAGTGTAAGTGTTAATAGATTAGTGTAGAGGGGGGTTAGTTTAGATTAAATGGTTTATTGGGGGTTATAGTGTAGTGTTTGTAGTTAGTGTCATGATGGTCCTTGAGGACCGTCATGGCACTTATGTGGTTAATGTTGGGTTGTAACAGGCCCATAATGGTAATAATATACCCTTATGGGACTGATGGGGTTAAATAGAGCCTTATGGTGGTCTGTATTGACCACCATGAGTTAATGGGTTAATTAAGGCCTTATGGCGGTCTGTATTGATCACCATGAGTTAATGGGTTAAATAGAGCCTTATGGTGGTCTGTGTTGACCACCATGAGTTAATGGGTTAATTAAGGCCTTATGGTGGTCTGTAATGACCACCATGAGTTAATGGGTTAAATAGAGCCTTATGGTGGTCTGAATTGACCACCATGAGTTAATGGGTTAAATAGGGCCTTATGGTGGTCTGTATTGACCAACATGAGTTAATGGGTTAAATAGAGCCTTATGGTGGTCTGTATTGACCACCATGAGTTAATGGGTTAATTAAGGCCTTATGGTGGTCTGTATTGACCACCATGAGTTAATGGGTTAATTAAGGCCTTATGGTGGTCTGGATTGACCACCATGAGTTAATGGGTTAATTAAGGCCTTATGGTGGTCTGTATTGACCACCATGAGTTAATGGGGTAATTATAGTTGCCTGGGGTTAATATTTTTAGTGCGAGTCCTTTCAGGACCTTTACAGTCCTTTAAGGACCCGCGAGGCGGGAAATTTAAAATTGAATTGCAGCAGGGTCACGATCGGTGCCGATTGGGGACCCCCGCTGCAGGGGGTTTATGTGGGGACACTTCGGGGGTCCCGATGGGGACCCCCAGCATAGAGTGGGGTTAATTTTAGGTGCCGCGGCCGAAATTGGGTAATAGTGTGCCGCGGCCCCTTTAAGGAGCCGCGCTGGGGAATTTAAAAGTTTTAAATGCAGCGGGGGCCTAATCGGTGCCGATCGGGGACCCCCGCTGCAAGGGGTGAATGTGGGGGTGCTGCAGGGGTCCCGATAGAGACCCCTGCAGCATGGGGATGTGTATAGGGTGCAGGGAAGAGCCTCACAATGCTGTCTCGGGCTGTTCCGAGGAAGCACGTAGAGGCTTTAGGATCCCTTGCGTGCACTTTTTGTCCACGTAGGGATTCTTACGATATGCGAGAATCATGCGTAGAATTAAGGCTACGTAGCTCTCTCGGAGCCTATTCTCGGCCATTTTATCGCAGTCATATCGCAAAGCAGGCTGCGAGAGATCTGGTACTCGCAAACAGCAGGAAAACTGCCTTTTGCGAGCACCGAGAGAACTACGAGGGATAATTTAATAGGGCCCTATATGTTTATTTTGGTATTTTTTCATGCAAACATTTTTTTTCATACACTACTACTTCTCCTCTATCAGTTGCATTCATAATCTATCTCACTTGCATATACCTTTAACTGCATATCTGAGGTTGTTGATATTTCTCCAAGCAATATTGATTCCGGCTTTGGATTTGTCCAATCCGGCCTTACACATGATGTATTCTGCATACAAGTTGAATAAATAAGGTGACAATATACAACCTTGTTGCACTCCTTTTCCGATCTTGAACCATTCTGTTGTCTCTTGTTTGGTGGCTTCACATAGAGATTTCTCAGGAGGAGGATGAGATGATCTGGAACTCCCATCTCTTTAAGAACTTGCCACATTTTGTTGTGATCCACACAGTCAATTTATTTAAAATAGCCTATGAAGCAGAAGTAAATGCTTTTCTGGAACTCTCTTGCTTTCTCTATTATCCAACGGACATTGGCAATTTAATCTCTTGTGCCTCTTCCTCTGCGGTTTAGTACCAGAGTGTTATTTTTTGGGTGGTAATGACCCATAATTCAAAAAATTTGAATTGAAATTAAATAGAATTACAAAATGTTTATATCTTTATGTAATCCTAAATGGCTCTTCTACATATAAACTGGACCACTTAAAAATGTCAAATGATTTTTAGTGCTTTTTTTCTAATTATAAGATACTATATTCAATAGCATAAAACTGTTAATCATATAACTTTCCAACTTGGAATAATTACTAATAATAACTGTGAGAGAGCAATTTTTAAAAAGGAAAAAAAAAGGTGAATAGGACAATATAATGTGTTACAACCTAATATGCCATACCGAATTTAAAGGAAATATTTAGTAGGCTTGTTGCCTTTAACTTGAAGACTGTGACATGGTTTTGATTACTGTACAAGGAATTAGAGCTTTGCAGTGTTTTTATGTTTATGTATATACAGGATTATTTATTCAAGTTTAAATAATTGTTGATGTAATAATAATGGAGGTTAGGTCTGATTGAAGTCCTAGATTTAGGACACAGGGATTACATTTTGTATTTTTTCTAAATGTCAATAAAAAATAATATGGACTGTGCCATTCAATTGTTACAATGCAGCAATAACAGGGATTGCTACCCATTTGCTGCCTATATGTTATTCACTACACTATGTTTCCCTTTATCCCACCATAAGCCTTCATCAGTGGGGCTTATGAATATTTATGTATGTAAAGCCAAATGAAAGTATTTTAAAACTTCAATTGAACAGAGCTATATAGGTGGAGATCAGTGGCAGAGCTAAGAGGGCCCTGGTGCAAAAAAAAAATTTCCCCCCCAAGTGGCTGTAAAAATGTTTTGCGCTGCTCCCCACAGGGACCAAATCACTGAGCGTTCCTCCCCCAGACTCCTTCAAACTGCTCCCATCCTGAAGACCCTTTGCCATAACAGCAAACCTTCCCAAGACCATTACCCATTGCTACTCACCCCCAAGACTCCTTGACATAGCTGCTCCCCTACCATTACCTCCTGCCTGTTAAAGCTCCTCTGCCGGTAGCACACCTCCAGAACTTGTGCGCTCCACTTTCCTGCTACATCCTCTATGCATATACCCCTCTCAGCACCCACCTCACATAGCACCCATTCCTTTATAATTTGCGTCCCCTCACTGAAACCATCCCCCTGTACTTTGCTGCCACTTTGCAGCCCTTGCTTTCTTACCTTCTTTCCTCATACACATGCTGGACGGCTCTACACTGCCACCTCTTGGAGCTTCAGCAGAAATGCTCTTTTTTTAAACAGGCGCACACCGATTTTAGGTTGTGTGTGTGCGGCCAAGGAGGCACAAGGGAACCCAGCAGGGACCCAGAGGGCCGTGGCATGTTAGGCCTGGGTGGGGGTAAAGAGGGGGCCCTACAATGCAGAAAAAAAATAAAAAATGTTTTTAATTACCAAGCAATGGACCCCCCAGAAGCGGGCCCTGGTGCACCACTGGTAGATCCGCCCCTGGTGGAGAGACATACTCTTCAGGAAATACAATGTGAAATAACAAATCAGATATCATTTTTGTTTTACATTTTAAAAACAAGTAGCCCAATATTTTCAATATTTTCAATATTAAATCTCCATCCTGAAATAATGCAAATAGCTTTTCTGAAAAATCTCACTTTCTGGTTGTTATTATTAAACTTGTTTTTAATACTTTATGTTTGTTATGACACATGTGTAGAAAGGTTCCTAGATAAATGTAACTTAAAAATTCCAATGGCACCAGTATGCAGCAAAAATGTGCATAATATAGAAAAAGGAACAAAGGTCAATAACAACTCAACCTTTTATTCAAAGGAATTAATACAAATAGCCTCCTGTATGATCTGTCCTCGTCCTATTATATGTAGCACTTAACCAGTCCAATCCATCAGGGCAAATTGAATGCTTTGTAATCTGTGTTCAAAATCAAGGAACACAAGTGGTAAAGGTGCAGTGATCTATATGGTGTGTTTTGGGAAAATAACTGCACTTAAAACAAACAAAGGGTATCAAATCTCACCAGGTTACTGAAGGTAATAATAGAACCACCATGCACACTACAATACTATTTTAAATTAATGGTGCATATAGAAACATTCCACAAATCTTTTAACCCAACAATAAGGGGACATTGTTATTTAAAATATGATGATTTAGTGGCAGACAAAAACAATATAGATTTATAAAAAATATATTATGGAAAATGATTATATGTGTTTTTTATTTTGATGTAGAAATGCTAAAGTTTTTGGGGCACGGCATGTTAATATGCTAACATATATGTCACATTTTATAACTGTCAAAATGTGATTTGTTGTCACGTTTGCTAGCCTTGCATAGCGAGGCGAGCAGTTGAGGCACAGAAGTCTTCCGACCTCTCACGATTTAGGCGAGCATAGCGAGGCGAGCAGTTGAAGCATTGAAACTTGCAGCACTTAGGCAATGAGTGCCTTTGGTGCTCATTGCCTGCGAGCCTTGAGAAGCGGGGCGAGCAGTTGAGGCATTGAAAAACGTGGGACTTGAGCGTCGAAAGCGCTCCTGCAAGCCTTGTGAAGTGAGGTGAGCAGTTGAGGCATTGCAGCGTCAGGACTTAGGCTACAAGCACTTAGGAAACACGGGATTGCATTAGGCTGTATGCAGTTGAGGGACGCAGCACATAGAAAAAAAATTACGAGGCGCGGGACATAGAAAAAAGAAAGAAATAGAGGTAGCAAAAAGACGCAGTTAACAACCAAACCATGCAAATCGAAAAACACAAAAAAAACACAATTAAAATAAAAAAACTCACACAGCACGAGGGGACAGCCAGGACGTCTGGGAGTGAGGTTATACGCAAATTTAAGCCAAATTTGGGGAGTCCCGGCACTAAAAAATTGGCTAAGTGAGAAAAAGAATGGCGACCCAAAAAAATGAAAACGCGGTAACGTATATTAATTTATTCATTCATTATAGTAAGGTATAATAATTTATTAATTATTACTTTAAAAAAATCAAAAACAAACATCTCATGTTTTACACTGCCCTTACTTCATGAATAATGCTCATTGGCTGACAGGGGATAGGACACTCAAAGCAGTTAAATATTTAAATCACTTTATTATGCTCTGACATTTGATACATTTTTGCAAGCCCACACGCAGGTCTAAGGCGCTCTATGCGACATGCAAAGGCACTCATTGGACTGCGAGCCTCGCAAAGCGCAGACATGCAGGACTTAGGGTGCAATGAGCTCCAAAAGCACTCATTGCACTGCGAGCCTCTCGAAGCGAGACGAGTTGTAGAGGAATGCAGTGATCGCTGTTGTTGGCCCATAGGGCCGCTCCTGCGAGCCTCGCAAAGTGAGGCCAGCCATTGCCTCGCAAAGCGAGGCAACATGCAGGACTTAGCGTGCAATGAGCGCTGAAGGCGCTTATTGCACTGCGAGCCCCGCAAAGCGAAGCGAGCAGTTGAAGCACGCAGTAGACAAACAGCATTTCAACACTTTTTTATTGCCCCGTCATTTTTGACAGGCAAGTCGCTAGTATTCATATAATAATGTTTGTTTATTATGCAAGCATGTCAACCATATCATGAAATTATTAGAATGCAAATTTTATAGAAATTAAATCTACAGTATAATAACAAATTGTATATATATATATATATATATATATATATATATATATATATATATATATATGGTTAGTCTGCAAGTTTTCAATCTTGCACAGTGCTTTGGAGAAAGCACTATGGACACCGGATTCTAAGCTCAAAGACAGGACCCTCCATCTTTGTAATGTGCTAATATTGTTTTGCCTTGATCACAACTTATGTATACGGAATATGTTGGTGCATTACAAATAAACAATAATATTATATATATATATATATATATATATATATATATAAATAATTATAAATAAAAAAAATATATAATTCATAATTTGTTATATGTAGCTGCTTATATTGTATGTTAATGGCTAAATATTGGTAATATAGTCCAAAGCAAGATTTCAGGTTTAGTAAATTTGGAAAACTTGGGTTTTTATGGTATGGTACCAGTATCCCGCCCATTATATGCCCATTAAACGCCTAATTCATGGTGACTTGTAAAGGACTGCGTATGGCCAGTTGTTACAGTGAAAAAAAGCCTCTAGTAAGATGACCTTAGATGATTATCTTGGGCCATCACAGTTGGGTATGCACCAGTAATGCTTTAGTAATTCAGTCCATAATCTAACAAAAGGCTTCAGGGACAGACCCACTGAACTAGACATGAGCTGCAAAGTGCTTCGGGAAGGCTTTAATGACAATTTCCTCTGTATGAAACTGAGTACGTCTGGGAAACGAAGTGAGTCTCAGAAACATAGTGAGTCTAGGAATCAGTCTCTAAAACCAGCCGTTGTTTAGTCGTTCAGTCGTGTTCGACTGTCTGTAACCCTATAGACCTCAGCATGCCAGGCACATCTTGTGTGTGGCTGTGCTCATCCTTAAGGTGTTCTTGGCAAAGATACTGCCAGTTCCTTCTCCAGTGGACAGTGACTTGTCTGACCTATCTGCTATAACCTGCCCTCTTGGGTGACCCTACATGGTTTAGCTCACAGTTTCATTGAAGTACACAAGCCCCTTCACCATGACAAGGTAGCAATCCAGAAGGGGCCCTAAAACCTAGTGGCTTACAAATAGTCAGCATAAGATACAGTTAGTTGTGTAACTAACATCCAGTCTTGAATTATTCCATGTGTGTGGAAGTATGTATTGTCTGATTATGTTCATTGCATTTTATAGCATTTTAGTAATATTATCGGTGCATTTGGAGATTTTTTTTCTCCTTTCTTGTTGCACACATGCCATTATCTACAAATGCCACGACATATTTTTATAGACTGTTCCAGGACTTGATAAGGAGAAGTGTTTTGGGCCATGCCTGGCTTAGACATCCTCCTTTGAAGAAAGATAACACCATCTGGTATAAATTGCAAACACAAAATGGCTGGGTCATTCTTTCCATTAGCTTGTTTATTTTTACATTATTATATGTTTGCTGTACTTTTGCAACCTTCTTTCACTCTTTTCCCTAATTGACACAAAAATTATGTATAATTTTTACAGAATATTATTTTGAAGGGCTACAGTTGATAAAGGGCAAACTGATATGCTACTAACCACAAATTAATTTAGACAAAGATAAATCCTTTCAGAACTTCTTCCACCTTTAATGTGACCTATAAACTGTACAACTCAATTGAAAAACAAACTGAAATATTTTAGGTGGAGGGAAGAAAAATAAAAAATAAAAATAATGTGGTTGCATAAGTCTGCACACCCTCTTATAACTGGGGATGTAGCTGTGTTCCGAATTAAGCAATCATATTCCAAATAGTGTTAAATAGGAGTCAGCACACACCTGCCAGCAGTTAAAGTGCCTGATAAACCCAAATAAAATTCAGCTGCTCTAGTTGGTCTTTCCTGAAATGTTCTTAGTCGCATTCCACAGCAAAAGCAATGGTCCACAGAGAGCTTCCAAAGCATCAGAGGGATCTCATTATTAAAAGGTATCAGTCAGGAGAAGGGTACAAAAGAATTTCCAAAGCATTAGATATACCATGGAACACAGTGAATACAGTCCTCATCAAGTGGAGAAAATATGGCACAACAGTGACATTACCAAGAACTGGAGCTCCCTCCAAAATTGATGAAAAGACGAGAAGAAAACTGGTGTGGGAGGCTACCAAGAGGCCTACAGCAACATTAAAGGAGCTGCAGGAATATCTGGCAAGTACTGGCTGTGTGGTACATGTGACAACAATCTCCCGTATTCTTCATATGTCTGGGCTATGGGGATAGAGTGGCAAGACAAAAGCCTTTTCTTATGAAGAAAAACATCCAAGCCAGGCTACATTTTGCAAAAACACATCTGAAGTCTCCCAAAAGCATGTGGGAAAAGGTGTTATGGTCTGATGAAAGCAAGGTTCAACCTTTTGAAGCATGGTGGTGGCAGCATCATGCTTTGGGGCTGTTTTTCTTCAGCTGGAACTGGGGCCTTAGTTAAGATAGAGGGAATTATGAACAGTTCCAAATACCAGTCAATATTGACACAAAACCTCCAGGCTTCTGCTAGAAAGCTGAACATGAAGAGGAACTTCATCTTTCAGCATGACAAGGACCCAAAGCAGACATCCAAATCAACAAAGGAATGGCTTCACCAGAAGAAGATTAAAGTTTTGGAATGGCCCAGCCAGAGCCCAGACCTGAATCCGATTGAAAATCTGTGGGGTGATCTAAAGAGGGCTGTGCACAGGAGATGCCCTCGCAATCTGACAGATTTGGAGTGTTTTTGCAAAGAAGAGTGGGCAAATCTTGCCAAGTCAAAATGTGCCATGCTGATAGACTCATACACAAAATAATAATAATAAAGTCAAAAGGTGCTTCAACAAAGTATTAGTTTAAGGGTGTGCATACTTATGCAACCATATTATTTTATTTTTATATTTTTTCTTCCCTCTACCTAAAATATTTCAGTTTGCATTTCAATTGAGTTGTACAGTTTATAGGTCACATTAAAGGTGGAAAAAGTTCTGAAATGATTTATCTTTGTCTTATTTTTTTACAGCACAGAAACCTGACATTTTTTTTTTTTCATAAAGTTTTTATTAAGGATAATCAAGAAAAACTTGTACAAAAATAAGCACAGTCTATAAAAAATAATTTCACATGTCAAGAAAGGATAATTACTATCCTAAGCAACTGCTTCTCTTTGTTGAATTATTCCTTAATATAATTTTAACGTTTTCAGTGCACAAATTGGTATAGATAAACAATCGTGTTACAATCAATATATTCTACGAACATATATGAAAAGAGAAAAGGAGAAATAGAGAAAGAGGAAGAAGTGAAGAAAAGAAGAGAGAAATAAACAAATAACCTAAGAAATGAAGGAGTAAAAGGAAAAGAGCAAATAGTAGACAATTGCTTCCCATCAACTCTTCTACTTCAGAAGGTCAGGATTTGACTATAACATGGCCTTTTCAGTTCCTGTGCTACCCAATCTTAGTTTTACTGTCGTTACCTTTCGTCCGAAGAAGCCTCCAGTATCCTCTCCCGCTCCGCCTGTTCCAGTCCGCCCCCCGCTCCACTCCTCTTCCAATTGTAAAGAGCCTCCCTAGCAAAAATTCAACTCGTCCCCCCACTACCTATAAAATGCAGTCGGGGGAGGAGATCCAGGGTCCCCATATTTCCAAAAACTTTTGATGTGTGTCCAATAGTGTATGAGTCATTCTCTCATATATAAATAGGAAGTTTATTTTGTTTTTGATTTCCTGGAAGTTATTGGAGTTGTCCTTCCACCTTCTAGCTATGATGTTTTTTACTGCCAGGTAAATCAGTTGTGTCAATTTATTGCCTACCCCCCCTAGTTCCTTATAATTCCTGCCTAAGAGACATGTCGCTATGGAAGGTTTAAGTGGGATACTAAATAATCTTGAAATTAGATCAGCCGCTCTAGCCCAGGTTTCAGAGACTAAAGGACATTTCCACCACGCGTGAATAAAGTCCCCTCGTTCCTGACATCCCCTAAAACATTTATCCGAGTTTGTAGGCACAATTCTATTTAGTCTAGCGGGGGTCATATATGCCCTATGTAGGATTTTCAGCGAGGTTTCCAACAAGCTATAATTAAGGGACCCTTTAGAGAGGCTAGAGAAAGCTTTAGACCAGGAGGGCTCATCCCAGGTCTGTTCCAAGTCCAGCTCCCACTTCAGCATAAAGGAAGGCTTTGGTGAATCCAAGGGGGGAGCATTAATTATGTTATATATTGCTCCCAGTGTACCCCTAGTAAGGGCTGAGTGTTTGCAAACTGTGGTGAGCCAGGAGTCTTTAGGCGGGCCAAATTCCCTGAGAACTTCTTCCACCCAATGCCTGATTTTAATATAGTTAAATATTTCCGTATCAGGAAACTCCCTCCCTCTGCATACTGTTCCTAGAGAAATAATCTTCCCCCCTTCCAGCCATGAGCCTAATTTATCTAATTTTTGCAATGTCCAAAAATATTTAGAGTTAGAAGAGAGGGTAGCCGAGAGAGTGGGAGAAGTGAAAATCGAGGTGAGAGGAGTTACCGGGTATGCTAGATTGTGGGTTTTCTTGGCCCAGTTCCAGATTTTTAAAGTAAATTTAGTGATTGGATTACTTATGTAAGAACTAAGAGTATTCGAATTTGGTGCCCAAAGGATAGTACCCCATGTGAGGGGGGCATTTGTGCCTCCTCTAGGAAAACCCAATTAGGCTGGAGGGAAGTGGAATGTGCCAGAGGAATAAAGGCCAGTTGTGCCGCTCTGAAATAGCTAGAGAAATTCGGGCATGAGAGACCTCCCTTGGATTTATGTCTATACATGACCTTCCTCGCTATTTTCGGGGGTCTATTCCTCCAGATGAACTTGAACACCAGGGACTGAAAGCAAGCTAATTCTGAGTTATTTACTTGGACAGGAAGGGTTCTGGCTAGGTACAGGAGCCTCGGAAGGATGTTCATCTTCACCGAGGTTATCCGGCCCGTCCAAGAAATATGCTTCCTCATCCAAATATTCAAGTCCCTCTGAAGGACCCTGAAGAGGGGGGGGGGGGGAATTGGCCTTATAGATTCCCGCTAAAGAACTAGTAATATTTATCCCCAAGTAGTGAATATGATTGGCCGGCCAAATAAACTTATGGTATGATTTCAACTGGGACAGAGTATCTAAGGGTATGCCTATGCCTAGTGCCTCCGTTTTGTCCTGGTTTAATCTAAGTCCAGAAAGTGAGCTAAATAAACCTATTGTGTCCAGCATTGCTTCAATAGTGGGGCCAGGGTTAGTAAGAGTACATAATAGATCGTCAGCAAATAAGGAGCACTTTAAATGCTGGTTTCCCACTCGCAGCCCCTCTATAGAGGAATTTGCCCTAATCGCTTGAGCCAGCGGCTCTATTGCAAGGGCAAAAAGGAGAGGGGAGAGAGGGCATCCTTGTCTCGTTCCACGCCCTATCTCTATAACCGCCTTCTGGGAGCCCGGGAGTTTCAAGTTAGCTTTGGGAAGATTGTAATAGGTGCGAAGCAGGTTTAAAAATTGGCCTTTGAACCCAAATTTATCCAGAGCGGCATATAAGAAAGGCCATTCCAGGGTATCGAAGGCCTTCTCTATGTCCAATGCGAGCAGGCAAACCGGAGTGTTTCTATGTCTAGCCAAGTGGATGATGTTTAGGGTCCTTCTAATATTATCACTTGTCTGCCTGTATGGGATGAAGCCAGATTGATCCTTGTGAATCAGGGAGGGCAAAAAGACAGAAATCCTTTGTGAGAATATTTTAGCAAGGAGTTTGATATCCCCATTCAGGAGCGAGATCGGTCTGTAATTCTTTGCCTCCTTTGGGTCCCTACCTTCCTTGGGGAAAAGGGTCAGATCCGCGAAATTAAGTTCTGGGGGCACTGGATCCCCTTTCAAGATTGTGTTGAACAGGCTGCATAAGTGTGGGGACAAAATATCCGAAAACTTTTTATAATAAATGTTAGTAAAGCCGTCAGGGCTGGGAGATTTCCCCATTTTTAGGTCTTTGATTGCCTTCCTAACCTCCTCTACCGACACCTCTTTGTTTAGGTTAAGAAGATCCGACTCTGATATTTTAGGCAAATCTAAGGAATTCAAGTAGGAATTAATAGCGTTCTCTGGAGGGGAGTTTTGGGAGGAGTAAATGTGCTGGTAAAATTCCCTAAAAGTCTTTTGTATCTCATTTTGGCTAAACGTGAGTACTCCCTCTTTGGTTCTAATTTGAGAGATTTTGGACTGAGAGTACCTTGCCCTCAGACTTTTCGCCAATAATTTGTCTGGTTTATTCGCTTTAGCATAGAAGAGGTGCTGCGTTCTTCTCAGGGCCTTATCTGTTCTAATAGATAAAATACCATCTAGCTCCAGCCTAGCCTTGTCAATTTGGTCTCTTAACGAGGAAGAAGGGGAAATTTGATTCTGTTTCTCTAATTGAGCTACATTTTTAACGAGATTTTCCTCCGTTAGTCGAATTGCTTTTTTATGTTGTGAAGCCAATTTAATACATGTACCCCTAATATAAGCCTTATGGGCCACCCAGACCCAACCTGGCGAAGTTTCCCCACCCGCATTGGACACAAAGTAGGCTGTCAGCTCAGAAGTAATTTTTTCCTGGTATGTGGGTATTGAAAGCAAATATTCATTTAATTTCCAGGCAAAAGGTAGTCTGGATTGGGATCGCAGGTCAACCTCTAGGGAGACTGCAGCGTGGTCCGACCACGTGCAGGGAACAATAGCTGCCTTATCTCAGCTGTCAAAAAGCGAGGTACTAATAAGAAGGGCGTCAATACGGGAGTAGGACTTATGGGTGGGGGAGAAGAAGGTGTACTCTCTTCCTTTCGGATGGTGACCCCTCCAAGCATCCACAAGGTCTAAAGAATGGAGCAGTTTTTTGATTTGTTTAATCTTTTTAGAAAAGCGGATGTGCTTAGAGACGCTGGATTTATCCATGCTCTGGTCTAAGACCAAATTTAGGTCTCCCCCTATTATCAATTTCCCCCACTCCCCCCGCTCCAGTGTCCTTAAAAGTCCAATCAACGCTTTGTGTGGGGCTACGGTGGGGGCATAGAAAGAGACAAGCGACGTAGGGGTGCCCAAGACCTTCCCTTTCAAGATGATATAATACCCTTCCCGGTCTATAATTTTGGAGTCTAGCTGGAACTGAAAATCCTTGTGTAAAAGGATCGCTCCTCTTTTTTCGAAGCCTGGGTGGTGCAAAAAAATTGGGGATAATCTTTATTCAGGTAGGCAGGAGTTTTATTTGTAGCAAAATGGGTTTCCTGGAGGAAGATAATGTCAGGTTTGTGAGTTTTATAGTACAAAAAAGCCTTCCTTCGCTTGAAGGGGGAGTTAAACCCTTTTACATTGTGGGTGAGTATCTTTGTGGGAGATGTCATGGATGTGCTGTTGGCGTAAGCATGTGTATAACTAATAGCCATGTACCTTTAGTAGCAGCTGAGCACGAGGGGGCGAGGAGCAGCTTTCCCAGGCCAGGGCGAGGAGGAGCTGGAGGGTCCTGTCGGATCTTCTTGGACAGAGTTGATCTGATGGAGACGAAAGTGGGAGCAAAAAGACAAGAGTTAGTTGGGTTTAGCCGTGGTAACCAGCATAATCTAAAGCCATTACTTAAGGGAAGTACCTCCCCATCAAGTCTGCTCTGTATAAGTCCCATAAGACCTAGCCATTCGCCCGGCGGACATAAAACTGGTTTTACCCTAGATTGGAACAAAAAATACCTCTCTAGGCCTACTGCCCCAGGGTAAAATGAGAAGCAAGAGAGAGGGAAAAGAAGAAGAAGTAGCTTATGGAGCCCAGGCTTTGTGGGGACCAGAGAGTAGAGAAAAGTAGCAATTAGCCTGCCCAGGTCAATCAGAGGGAAGAAGAAGAAGGTATAAGCAGTAAGAAAAAGAGAGAAAATACAATTTACCATTGTGCAATTCCTAACTTAACGAGCAAATCTAGCCCAACCGAGTTCTAACCGTTTTCCTCAAATCTAGTCTAAAACAGTCTAAATCCTAGCCGGTAGGGGTATTAAGATAAGGCTAGAAAACATTTTTGGATGAACCTTGCTGAGCATGGATACTCTTGACTATAACTTGGAGTGAAAAATCCCTTAGCTTAGATATAGCTGGCACTACAACCCTTCTTATATCAGTTGTACACTTCAAAAGCTCTGAAGCTATTACCATAACCTAAGGTAGTTAGACCTGCTCAGGGGAAAAAACAAACAAGAAAAAAGCATAATCAATCAGCATAGTTATAAAACATGGTAACCAAAACAAGAGTCCTGTGGTATAGTCTCTGTCAGGGAGGAGATAATGTGCCTCCATAGGCCGGCTCCTCGTCCAGCTCCAAGAGTCAAGTAGCCCCAGCCTCCAGTTCCTGCCTCGGTCTTTGAGAAGCTATTTGGGGAGTTGGGTCAGCAGTCCTCTTCGGTTTGGAGGAAGGAGTCCACTGTCTCTGGGGGAGCGGCAGAGAGGCTCCCTGTGTCCGGACTGTTGCTCCAGTGGCCAGGTTCAGTCTCTGAAAAAGATCCAGGCATTCCTCCAAGGAGCGCACAGAATGGGATGCGCCACTGTGGGAGAACATAAGGGCAAAAGGAAAGCCCCATCTGTACCTGATACCATGTTGAATAAGAATCTCCAGAGCAGGCTTCATCAGTCTCCGTTTTTGTAGGGTTGGAGGAGAAAGGTCCGCAAAGAATTGCAAAGAGGATCCGTCGGGACCCTGGATGGTTGTCATTTTACGGGTGGTGGCAAGAATTAAGTCTCTGGATTGCTGACGGAGCAGTCTCACTATTATGTCCTTTGGCAAATCAGGGTTTTTATTTCCACCCAGGGCCCTGTGGGCTTGCTCCACTTCTCAAATATGATCCGGAAAGCCTACCAGGATCTGGTCTATAGTGGCTTTGAGATATCGGGGTAAATCAATTATTGCAGTTGGTACCCCCCTAATCCGGATATTGAATCTACGGGAGCAGTTCTCCAAATCTTCCAGTTTGTCTTCAAGGGAAGTAATGCGAGTGGTATTCTCCCCAATGGCACTCCTATCTTTTTCCAGGGCCTCCACTACTTGATCCATTGACTCCTCCAAAATATTGGTCCTCTGCCCAATGTCATGCAGTTCTTTTTGTAGAGCTGTGACTGCTCTATTGATATGGGACTCTAGAAGGGCCTCAAACTTCGCTATAGAATTGTCAGCAATGTTGACCTCCGGATGTACGGCTTCTGATACCGAATCAGAGTCAGATTGGTCCAAATGTTCCGGGCAGGAAGTTTGCGTAGATGTCTGTGAGGCCCCGGCCATCTTGAAATGCTCCTCAATTTTTTTGGAAGGCAGGGCTTTCTTGTTTTTTCCCATCTTGCCTGTGATTTTGAAACACTGTATATTAGTTGTGATGTTGTTGCAAGTCTTGGCCAGGAAACAAGGTAGGGACTCCGGTAGCACCCCTCACAAGGCCCAAGCAGGTTGTTCCCACAGTGTTGCAAGAAAGGATTCAGATCATACTCAGAAGTACGCTTAGCCCCTACCGGCCAGCTCCATTCACTGCATTAGCACACCCCTTCCAGTTTGCAGGGCGGCAGAAGGCGAAACCTGACATTTTAACAGGGTTGTGTAGACTTTTTATATCCACTGTATGTGATTCTATTTGAATGTCTAAAAAATAAGTTAATAATCATATTTCCTGCTCAATTTAAACTCTGGGGTTCCTGTTTGTGCTGTAATGCAGCCTGGGATATGTAGTGTATCACTAACATGTGCTAAGGATGGCTGCTGCCATACAGACAGGAAGGCTGCAAGGATATTGGCTGAGCAGGCATCAGCAAGTAAATAGTGGGTTAATGTTGCTCCCCTGATGCTGCATGCTGATTGGGGGGGGGGGGGTGTCAGGCATCTGTGTAGACACCCACTGGAGCTGTCAATTTAATAATATCTAGGGATTTTTTGATATTATTAAAAAATAAAATGTTTTATGAGATGTGCTCCATACACATAGGCTGCTTTTTGGCCAAGGATTGCAGACATGTATTTATTCATGAAACTTGGAAATGCCTTTAATTGCACACTTTAATCATTAATACCATGTCACGATCTGCTACTTCAATTGGACTTGGTAAGAACCTGGTTCAAACCTATCCAGCAGAATCGTGCGGTCCTTGTACACCTCTGTTAGCAGAAGATGGACCATACATAGGAACCATGCCCAGGAACTTGCTTCAGCAGACCAGGAAATCAGGAACACCATATAATCCCTTCGAATTAGGATTAATACACAGAATGAAATTTACACCTTGTCTACCTTTATAAGTTGGCACATTTTTGAACCATTTTCTGGCACACAGGCTGGCCAATCAGTAAATCTCTTGCTTACTTGGAAAACCCTGTACCTCTGATGAGCTCATCCTGTTGATTATATTAACTTTAAACAATTGTTCTAACCACTCAGACTATCTGCTTATCTGCTCAAGGTCCCTGTGAAGCCGTGGGAGTCTTCACCAGATAACAACACTGTACATAATAGGCTGCTCCTGCTTACTGAAAAATCCTGTAAAAGCATTGTCTATTAGACTACAGTCTTGGGTATTAGCTGATGCAGGGCATAAACCAAGATACATACAGTATAACAGTGTAATCATATTTTAACTATAAGCACTAAGAAATACATAACCATAATAATAAAAACAGGGTAACTCTGGCCAGTCAGGCCCAGGCCATAATGTAAAACAGTCCAATCATCCCTGGGTGTGACAACTCCTCCCTCATTCTTTCTAGTGGAGACTGGGAAGCTATCCTGTCGGATAGCTTTCCAGCTACATGGCTGCTAGTCTAAGCCATGGTACAGTCCCAACAATCTCCAGGGTCCAAGAACTCAGTGCCAGCTGGTAGTGGTAAGTCTAGGGAGTACAGGGAGCGTCCATAGTCACATGGAAGGGAGGAGTGGGTAGAGACACAGGGGAATGAGGGAGGACATGTAAGTGACACAAGGGAGGGGGAGGGGAAATAGACACAGGGGAGGGAGGAGGGGAAAGAGACCCAGGGGAGGGAGATGGGGAAAGAGACACAGGGGGAGGGAGGGGGAAAAGAGACAGAGGGGAGTTTCGGAGGAGGGGAAATAGACACAGGGGAGGGAGGAGGGTAAAGAGACACAAGGGGGAGAGACACAGGGGAGGGCAGAATGATACAGGGGGGGAGACACAGGGGAGGGAGGAGGGGGAAAGAGACACAGGGGAGGGGGAGAGAGACACACAAGGGAGGGCTGAAGAGGCACAGGGGTGGGGGAAGAGACATGGGGGGAAGATACACAGGGGAGGGGGACAGACACAGGGAGGAAGGAGGGGGAAGAGACACATTGGAGGGGGAGACATGGGGGGATAGACACAGGGGTGGGGGGAAGAGACAGGGGGGAAAACACACAGGGGAGGGAGGGGGAAGAGACACAGGGGAGTGGGGAGAGACACAGGGGAGGGGGGAGTGAGACACACAAGGGAGGGGGTAGAGACACGGGGGAAGAGACATGGGGGAAAGAGACACATGGGAGGGTGGAGAGACACAGGGAGGCATGAGGGGGAAGAGACACAGGGAAGGGGGGAGAGACACAGAAGGAAACACAGGGGGAGAGACAACAGGGAGGGGGGAAGAGACAGGGGGGAAAGAGACACATGGGGAAGAGATACAGGGGAGATGGGAAAGAGACACAGGGGAGGGAGGGGGGAAGAGACACATCAAATATTATCCTGTCATTTTTGACGGGCGGGTTACTAGTAATTAAATAATTAAGGTATGTGCATGATTGTGCATGGGGCTGCTTCTGGGTGTACACATACACCCATAATTTACTAAGCATCCTCCTAGAGTGACAGAGCAGCAAAGGAGGACATTACTGCATAATTAGAACTGAAAATGGCCTCACATGGAATTATAATAAAACTTTTTTTTAAATAAGTAACTGTTTTCTTTTTAATACTATGCTTAATTCTTATTCTTTGGCATACTGCTACAGTTTACAGTATATACAGTGTATATACTGCTACAGGTTACAGTGTATATTCAAAAAGTGATCTCTTTCTATGAATGGAATTATGTTACCCTAGAATAAAACAGAGAAAAATGTACATGTTATTGGATATATGTTTCAAGAAAAAGCTACATGTCATGTCATTGTGATACTTCATCAGCTCCCTATTCATTTGTCTTGTAACCGTAGAGTCCCCTGGGTTATTTCATGTTTATGACTTCATTTGTATTCAAAAACTGCTTTTAAATTCCTAATGGGGGATTTACATTTTTTTCTGTGCATCTCACATTTCTGTAAGGATATCAACACCTGTGTTTTTTTCTGTAAATTATGCAAAAATGAGTCTTCTAGATACATCCAAAGAATCAGCCTCTCAGAGGGCAGAGATGGTTTTGAGACAGATATCAAAAGACAGATGTCAGACAGACAAGAGATATATGAACATATATATTTAGCACATTGGAGATGTCGTAATTGCAAGTTTGTGTGTAACGTTCGCAAGTTATGGGGTTGTGCATGCGTGCAACACAGGCCGCAGCCTGCAATGAGCTGCAAGGCCGCTCATTGCAGGGCCCACGATGAGCGCCAAAGGTAGAGGGGGGAGAGGCTCGCAATAAATGACAAAGGTGCTTATTGAAAAGGCCGCAAGTTGCACGTTTGTGCATGCTCATAGCGCGTGCCAAGCCATGCAATGACTGGCAAAGCCAAAGGCGCTCACCGCAAGGTAGAGGGGGGGAAAGGCTTGTATTGTGCGCCAAAGGGGGCAAGAAACACAAGGGAGGGAGATGTGGGGAAAGAGACACAGGGGAGGGAGAGGGGGGGAAAGAGACACAGGTGAGGGAGGAAAGAGACACAGGGGAGGGAGGGGGAAGAGACATAGGGGAGGGAGGGGGGAAGAGACACAGGGGAGGGAGTGGGGGAAGAGACACAGGGGAAGGAAAGGAAGAGACACAGGGGTGGGGGAAGAGACATGGCGGGGAGTAAAGTCAAATATTAACCCATTATTTGTGACTGGAGGCCTGCAGTGGGCGTCAAGGGTGCTCATTGCAAGGCCTGCAATGGGTGCCGAAGGCTATCATTGCGAGGCTCGCAGATAGGAGAGAGAAGGAGAGAAGAGGGAGGGAGAGGACACAGAAGAGAGAAGGAAAGAGCGAAGCCGTGCATAGTGTTGCAAGCAACAACACTGCGAGTCTTTCAAATATTATGCCGTGGCTAGTGGCTATACATATAAATCACATGAGAGATCTCAGACAGACCAGCCGTGCAGAGATATATACGTCACATGAAAGATCTCAGACAGACCAGCCATGCACATCACATATGATAGTTGTCGTAATGCTATGTTAAAACTTACGAGTTGCGCATGCTCATTGCAAGGCCTGAAAGTTACGGGTTTAACACAATCCAATGTCGCTCATCGTGAGGCCCGTAAAGTAGAGGAGGGGAAAGAGGCTTACAATGACCTCTGAAGGCGCTCATCGCGAGGCCCGCAACTTAGATGGGGGAGGAGAGGCTCGCAGGAAGCTGTTGGTAGACCACCAAAAAACGCCAATTAAATAAAAAATTAGCTACCAACCTCACTTATGGGCTCCCTGCCTGCTCCTGAGTGGTGCCTCATTATTACACAATGTGTTGTTATCCTCACTTGAATCCTGCAGCGCGGTACCCTCCCATAACAGCTGTGACTAATTAGTTCTGCATCCCCATGCGGAGAGTGTGAAGGAAGGAGGGGAGCGCCAGTGGGAAGTGTCAGGGAGCCATGGAGGTACTTCCTGCTGCAAAAGGGAGGATGTCAGAAGATACAGAGAGGCTGACAAGGTGAATAGCAGGACAGGAATCAGCATGTGGGAAGTTATAACATATTTCGGACCTTTCCTGTTATGTGAACGGGAAGAGCGCCGCTGACATCCCTATGTAGCTGTCTCTAAGTGTCTGGTAGGTAGTTAGGGGTTTCTAATTAGGTTTAGAGAGAGAGAAAAAAAAGAAGGTAATTGAGAGGTGCTCATCAGAGAACAAACCAACCATAATAGGTTAGTTCTATAGCCATGATAAGCCACTCTGAGAGCAACCTCTTTTAGCTCACTTGTGCCCTTCCCAGGGAGAAATATCCTGTAGTATATCAGTCTGGTCCCACTCAAAAGAGTGACCCAGCCCCAAAATACCAGGCAATTCTACCCTGAACAGGAAAAACAGCAAATCCAGACGCGTTTCGGCCTTTATGGGCCTCGTCAGTAAGGTGCAGCTGAACTCCCTAAGGCACAGTGAGCAAGGGGTCCAAGTCTGGAGTCCCCTATTACCCTTAGGGAGACTAAACCTAAAGGGTAATTTGCATAAACTAAAAAAGGTAAGTAGGTTTAGAGGGGGGTTTGGGTTAGGGCCAGTAAGTGGTAAAGGGGGTTAGGGGCTTAGGGTTAGGAAGTTACTTTTAGCGGGTTAGGCTAGGAGGATTACGAAGTTAGAGTTAGGGCCGGCAAGGGGTTTTAGTGGTTAGGAGCTTAGGGTTAGGGGGTTAGGTTTAGGGTTAGGCCCGGTACGTGGTGTAGGGGGTTAGGGTGGGCAAGGGGTGTAGGGGGTTAGGGGCTTAGGGTTAGGATTAGGGGGTTAGGTTTAGGGTTAGGGCCAGTAACTGATGTAGGGAGATAGGGTTAGGGGCACTAACTGGTGTAGGGGGTTAGGTGCTTAGGGAGTACATTGGAACGTGGGACGTGATCGCGCCGGCACCAGGAGGCTTCCCGTGCCGTGCGTGCACATAACAGGATATATCACATGTTGGCAAATCTTTATTTTTATATAATTTCTCTACCACTGTCAGTGTATGTGTGTTTGCATGTATGTGTGTGTATGCATGTATATGTGTGTATGTGTCTGTCTGTCTGTATGTGTGTGTATGTATGTGTTTATGTGTGTCTATGTATTTGTGTGTGCATGCATGTGTGTATATGCATGTATTTTGTGTGTGTTGTATGCATGTATGTGTATGTATGGATGTGGGTATGTGTCTGTATGGATGTGTGTGTATGTGTATATATGTATGTGTTTGTATGTATATGTGTGTACATATATGTGTGTGTATGTATGCATGTATTATGTATGTGTGATAAAAATGTGTCGCAAAAATACGAAGTATTTACGAACGGACGAAACGCGTACATCCAAAAACAACAAAAACAATACAAAATACAAACAAAACATTAAAAGAAAATCACACATAGCATGGGGGAACAGCCACGACATCTGTCAGTGAGGTTGCACGCTAATTAAAGTCGAATTTAAGGAGTTTCGGAACTTGAAATCGGCTAAGCGAGAAAGAAATGGCAGCCTAAAAAAATCAAAACGAGGCTACACGACCCCAAAGAGCAGAAAACACCGCCAGGCACGTACGACTTTTGCCAGGGACGTGCGAGGTACAAAAATACACAGTTAGGAAGCTGCGTAGCACATAGACAAACAACGCCATTTTATGACACTAACTTGCAACTAATAACATTACGAATCTAAAATGGAGCTTTACACAACTAAACCAACGGTTTGCCCTCGCGTTGATGACACTGGGACGTTGATGACACTTTCTCCTCACAGCAGCAACAGTCCAACTGGACATTGTATGCAGCCGAAAAATAAAAATAGATACTTAGCTCTTCAGGCTATTCATTGCTGGATATATCAATTACAAATAGGTAAAGTATATTAATTTATTAAGTAACTAATTAAATAATTATTGTTTCAAAAAATTGACATATATATCTGTCTTTGTGATGAGCGCCAAAGGAGCTCATAGGAGCAAAAGTAAACGAGAGGAGAGGCGCTCAGAGCGAGGCTCGAGGCTCGCAATGAACGCTGAAGATCCTCAGAGTAGAAAAAGCTTTACATTGTGTGACAAACAGCATTGCCATGGTTTAAAATGTTATTGCCCCATCATTTTTGATCGCAGCCCTGTATATACCATGAGATATCTCAGACATACCATTTATGAAGAAATCTCAGACAGACCAGCCATGAAGAGAGAAGGTGAAGAAACTTCACAGAGAGATAATATTTCACTAATAATAGTGAATTTTTCAGGGATTATCCAATGTAGAACAAAACGGCTAATACAACATAGAACCACATTTTCATGCTCTTTAATAATAATCTAAAACCAACAAACTAATTTTGGGTTGACAGAGTCCCTATAAAATTGTACTATTATTATTTTAGAATTATTAATACATATCTATAAAGTGTATATATTTATATCATATATATATTTTTTTTTTTATTATTTATATAGTTTATATATTTTATATTTTTTGTTAATAACGTAATATTTATCAATTTATAAATAATGGTAAAACTTAGATATAATAATTTTTATTATTATTAGCAAGTAGTTCTAAAATTATATATTCTTTAGTAAACACATTTCTCTTTCAAATTCTTTGAAACCTTCTCGTGTGGGTTACCCCTGTCAGCTGATACACTGTATGAGTTGTGTGTGTCAGCCACTCAAAACGATTACAGCTGTATTATTCCTTATTGAATGACATAGATAAGCCTCACAGCTGTGTACAGGTTATACAATTTTTAACATATTAAAAGATTGTTGTAGTCCTATTTTTTATCATGTATTTCAAAGGTATTTTGTAAACATTATAAAGGTCTTTTTAAATAAAAAAATAATGACCAACAGTGTACAAAATTACATTAAGTTAAGACAGGGTGGGGGTTGTTTTTAGGGAGCCTTGGGGATCTTTAGACATCCAGACATTTTTTGTCTATGGCGATTCTAATAAAATCAATCACTACTATGATGCTATTGCTTGATGTTATTTGCCAGTCATTATAAGACAGACTAGGAATTGCCCGTCAAAAAGTTGAGTGTTACTGTCTTGGGTTGTGTTATTGCCTTGGGTTAAGTGTTACTGGCTTGCGTTAAGTGTTACTGCTTAGAACTATTTTTTTACGTCCTACGGGCTAGTTTCACAGCCTTTTTGCTAGTTTTCCGTCCTTCTGCCTCATTTTCGTCGTGTTGCGTTTTTTCGGCAGCCATTTTGTTTTTCGCTTAGGTAATTTTGATCATAAAAAAATTGCAAATATGGCTCAAATTAACTTGCAACCTCACTCACAGGCTCCCTGGCTCTCCCACTGTGCTGTGTGTAAGTTAATTTGAGTCATATTTGTTGTTTTTTTTCATTGCATCCTAAGTCTCTCGTGTTACAACTGCTTGCCTCGCTTCGAGCAGTTGCCTAAGTCCTGCGCATCCTGCAGGCCCCAAATAGCTCGCCTCACAGCCTAATTCCTGCGCAGTCGACAGCTCGACTCGCTTTGCAAAGTTCGCAAAGCGTGACAAACCAGCAAATGTGATTAACGTTCTTGGTCCACAACTATATATGTGACTAGCGACTTGCCCGTCAAAAATTGGTTCTGACAGTTCTATACCCCCCCTCTCCCTCCCCTTTCTCTCTTACCCCTCTCCCTTCTCCTTTGTCTCTTTCCTCCTCTCCCTTCCCCTGTGTCTCTTCCCCTCCTGTGTCTCTCTCCCCCTCCCCTGTGTCTCTTCCCCCCTCCCCAGTGTCCCTTCCCCCATCTCCCTCCCCTGTGTCTCTTCCTCCCCTCACCCTCCCCTGTGTCTCATACCCCCATCGCTCTCCCCTGTGTCTTATAGTGCTTTCCCCAAAGCACCTTGTGGGATTGAAACTCGCAGACTTATAACCTAAATGCAGAGAGGAACCATAAATCTTGTCTTCACCAGAGCTTGCATTTGCCGATATTGGCATGTGTTGTTAATCATGGAACAGTGAGCATTGTGTTTGTAAACAAAGACTGCAGATTTTTAGCTGTTATTAGTGTAATAAAAAAAAAAGAAATAGATCATTTTAACAGAGTCTTGTGCTCTATCACACCACAAAGAGCATTTACAGTGAGGTAAATTGCCCTTTAACCTTCTCTAAGACTGATCTTTAATATAACAAATACAATAATTATATAGAAATATATAATAAAGCTGGGCTTTCCTATGCATGAGTTAACTTCTATGTCCCTGTAATAAGGAATGTAGGGGTGACACACACATGAGGGACATGGCAGATGTGAGGCACTTGGCATTTAATCCCAGTGACATAATTACATCTATATATAAATGCACTGATTATCCATCCCCTGCCATGTACTGTCTGTATGATGGTCATACCATCCTCCTGTGTCCACACTCACCATCTGTTCTAACTCTTCTGATACTTCTGTTGACTGAAGCTAATGTACTCTGAGTGGAAAAGGCCTCGTCCAGGTGTTGTTTCATCATTATGAAAGTACGTCAAAGAAGAAACATTTTAATCAGTAACCACCATAACCTTTAAAGCAAATGTCATTAGAAATACCTTCCTTATTAAGTAGAGGGAATGCACTGAGACCATTCCCCTGTACTCACATTGGCAAAACTGTCTACCCCCCTCAGATGTTCAAGAGTTAAATGTGTAGGACACCGATATTATGTCAGAATTGTATTTGGGCTTTATTCTTATTAAAGGAGCATGAAACATAACGGTTATTTCAAAAATAGAAAAGATAATTTTTAAACATTATAAAACATGTTTTTTGCATGAAAAATATAATAAGTAAATAAAAGAATAATATAATAATATAATAAGTAAATCATGTTAAACTTCAGGAAATGCAGAGAGCATGCTTTGTATTGTAGATCTGATTGGCTGACAGAGGGCAAGCCCACAGGACCAGTCACATTTATCAATAAGATTTGATTGTTTGAGATCTGTATTTGAAAAAAGAAAACAACACTTGAGACATTATCACATATTCTCTTTCTGATGCAACAAAGAAAAAACAATTATTGTCCCTTTAATAGTTTTGACTATTTCATAGCATTTTAGTATATTAAAGGGACACTGATAAATAACCTTATAAGACCACATACAAATAAAGTGAAAACAAATACAACATACATTAGCTTTTATTTAATTGAAATTAGTTTTGTGTGCCTTAAAGGGACATGAAAATATATTTCTTTGTCGCATCAAAAAAATGGTATTTGATAATGTGCTGCGAGTTTTCTTTTTCCAAATAAAGGTCTTATGCAGAAGTTATCTGCTCTTGGGGCTTGCCCTCTGTCAGCCAATGATATCTACAGACTAAAATATGCCCGCTCTGCACTTCCTTTTAGTTTCTATGAAGTCTAAACAGGTTTTATTTTATATTTTTCATGCAAAAAAAATGTGTTGCTCTTTTAAATACTTGTGTCCCATGCCCCTTTAACATTATGGTGGCAAGTGTCAATCCACATGTGTATGCAGCAGTACTTTGTTAAATACCTCACATGTTTGTGAAGGGTGTAAAAAGCTTACAACACTTTCAGGCTATAAATTACAGCCATAACTGGTTAATTTTGCCTAAAAGTGATGCTGGTAAATTCATACAAGAAAATAATAGCTATTTTACGATAAATAAAGTTATTTTCCAGACATTTTTTAATTAATTCTTAATGCATATAAAAACATTTCAACAAAATAAAAGGTAGTGTGTGCTTGTTTTATTAATCCCATTGTTTTGCAAATAATTAATTTGTTAATTTATTTGTAACCATTTGCACTCATCACACAGAAGCGGATAATCATCAAGAGAATGTCCAACTCTTGGTATTAGGATATTAATTAAAATCCCTTAGGACCTGTATATTCAACAATATTATTAGCTTGGCTACTACCAAATACAATTTAAAATTAACCAACCTTGTTAATGAACTTCATCAATAAATACAAGCATTAAGCATTTCCAGTAATTGCTTCTAGTTCTTATATTTTACCCTGTTTCCCATTAATCCCTCCTAAAATCAATATGAATAATTGGTAGTGGCAATATTAATGGGACATATTTTGATATTGATTCCCTGTTTTGCAAAATAATAATCATCAGACAATATTATACTGTGTAAGTGCATTAGGCAGAGTTATGTACAGACCTTCCTTTTATGTGAAATAATCGTTCAATGCTAAAGAGATGTCCGAGATGTAGCAGAGATGGGCACTTGTACTTATCTTAATTGGTCATCTCGCAAGCAAAATGTCAAGGCTTAAAGGAATCCTTGATTGATATACAGTGTCCTTTCCTCTAATTATGATAAGGCTACTTCAAAAGAAGCACATTACTTTGTAGGTGGTCTTGTGAGCTTGGCAGTGCCTTCATTTCTTTAGTGTACATTAGATTGTTTTGTTAGATCTTGTGTGCCTTTTCTAATATTTTTAATCAGTCATGTTTAATTATTTTCTAAAGTTAAAAGGCCAGTGTAAGCGAGTTTCATGTTAAACCGATTTTTTATTTTGCCATTAATTAACATGAAAAAATAAGTGTTCAAACAGCAGCAAATCAAAGCTTTAGCTAAAGAAAATAATTTAAAAGCTCAGTTTACCTAATTAATAGCCATTGCTGTACTTATTTCCCCTCTCTCATTGTTCTGAGCACTACTGAAATGTTTCACTTCCTTTCAGTAGTGCTCAGGGGAATAAGTATGTATATATATATATATATATTATTATATATATATCATATTATTTTATTTAAAAATAGTTTCCACACCCCCAGAGTTACTTATATAGGCACCCTGTACTAACCAATAGAAACACTGCATTAAAGTATGTTTTTTTTTTTTTTTCACCAGTGCATAGATCCAGAGCAGCACTACCTGAGCTGCTTCCTTGTTTACTTGTGGTGGGGAAAAAAGACTACACATCACATGATGCTTTTCTGCAGAGACTTAATACCCAGACATTGCTACAATGATTGGCCACAACAAATTATGAATGTTATGCTAATTTAGCTTGGATTTTCAGGGGCATTCCTTCCACTGCTTGCAAACTTCAGGGTACATTTATTAATGTTTATTTTGCATATACTACTGATTCTCCTCTATCAAATTCATTCATAATGCATTAAACTTCTATATACCTTTAAATAGCAAAAATACATAAATATCTGAAAAATAAAACAGTTGCATTTTAAGAGTAGATTGCAAAAATAGAGTGTTAAATATGTCTGGAATGGAATATGAAAACTTTCAAATATGACTAGTTTACTATTTTTTTGAGTATTCAGAATAAAACCCTACCTAGTACAATGCACCATTTCCATATGCTTTCTAATAACAAATGTTAGAAAATGCAGTGTTTTTATTTATCCATTTAACGCACTGCAAAACTCTATCCTGAATTTATTATAGTGGATAAAATCGTTGAATTGGGATAAAGGTGATCTCCTGGGACTTAATTATATTGATCGACGTAATTAAATATTAAACAGAATCACGTGACAACAGTGCGCTGTCACATGGTTATAGCTGACATCACAGAATGCAATCCCCTGAGAAATAACAACTCCTGTAATGAGTCATGAGAAGAATAAAAAAATACAGAGGATATTAATAGGAGAGCGATGTTAGTATTAGACTATACATTTACATTTAGGTTCACTATTTGTGTCTATATGACAGGACGGCAGTAGAATTAAAAGGGACACTACAGTCCCATGTATTCAGCACTCTCTTTTAGAGAGCTAAAAAAAAATAGACTGTTAAAAAATAAAATAAAAATTTAATTTGCCACCAATTAGACGCAATTAAAAGCAGAAATCGATGTTGTTGTCTCATAAAGATCTATTATGTCTCAAGTTCCAAGGTTTCTAAACCTCCTTACTGATGGAAGTACAGAAAAACAAAGTCTGTTAGAAAAGTGCAAATAACCATTCACTTTGTGGCAGAGCTAAGAATCATAATCATAGATATGGGGAATGGTGATGACCACGGCTATATAAAACTGTATATATAGGTAATAATTTTAAAGATTATTTTTATCTTTTACCTTATTAAAAAGCTTTGATACATTATCAATAATAGTGCTTTCAAACAGCATAATAAAAATATTGAAAAAACTAACTAAAATGCTAGAGTAATAAATAGTGCTTTTATTGTTGTGTCGTTCAGTCATGTCCGACTCTCCATCACCTCATGGACTGCAAAACACCAGGCACATATTTATGTCCGTGGTCATGCTGATCTACTTGGTTTTCATGCCAGTTTCTTCTCCAGTGGACCACAGCATACAGCTTCTGGTATTCCTAGGTGGTCCCCCATCCAAGTACTGACCAGGCCCAGTCCTGCATGGCTTCAGGGTGGTGTGACCTCTTGGTTCCCTGACTGGAAGGGAGCCCAGGTTGCAGGGGTGAAAGCACCTAGTCCTAACCACTGGACCACCGGGGAACCTATAGTGCTTTTATTAGAAAATACTAAATACCACAAAGAAGGGTGCAATAACTCTAAGCTAAAAATCACATACCGTATGCAAAAAGCCAATAGAAGTATAGTCTTTAGATCTTCAAAAACTTCACTGAGTGATAATGTTCATCCCAATGCTGCCAACCCCAGATTGGGCTTGAAAATGAAAACCATACAGGGAGGGAGAGGAAAGAGCAAAAAGAACCAACTAGTGAAGAACAAAACAACATAAGAAGAGAAGTCTCCTAAGTGTTTCAACAAACAATGGAGTCTTCCTACTGGTTATAACAATATTGACACAGAAGATGTGCATTAAAACTGGACTCATTTTAGGCAGGACAAGTATAGACGTCCGGAGAACATTTTCCAGTGGGTGAGTGGAAGGTTAAAACATCTCCATCATAATTATATCACTAGTGTATAGCAGAAACATATATGCACACCCAAACACAGATACCAACACACATCACATAATATAGTTGTCGTAATTGCGAGTTGTCGTCACGCAATGTTAATGCTTGCGCATGCACAATACGCACCTTTGGCACGCATCGCAAGGCTAGTACGACTTAGGCTGCGGAAATCATCGCAAGACTTAGAGATTGAAGGCAGCCGTAGGCGCTCATCGCGAGGCTTGCCCTACTTTGCTGCAATGAGCACCGAAGGCGATCATTGCAGCTCTCACCATAGTGCCCTTTCAGGGTCCCTCTAAGGGTCCTCTGTCTCATCAGAGAGGTCATTTGCACGAGTACGCTCCACCGATGAAGGATGTAAAAAGATTAAACACGCCCATAGCGATGTACACAATCAGCGAGGAAGGACGTAAATTACAAATTTAACAGCCGATATTTTCTCAAGCACGTACAGTAACTCCGAAAAAATAAAAATAATGTAAAAAATAAATAAAAAAACTCACACACAACCAGGGAGCATGTGAGTGAGGTTGCAAGCTAATTTGAGCCCTAATTGCCGTTTTTCAGCGATTGAAAATCAGCTAAGCAAGGAAAAAAATAGCGGCCGTAAAAACGTAAATTTTCTCAAAACGAGGCCGAAACCAGAAACACTTAACCGAAGCCAGTAACACCGGAGGCACTTGAGGCAACTCAAGGCACTCTGGACCTTGTGATGAGCGCCAAAGGCGCTCAGATCGAGGCACTAAAGTGGCGGGTTGTACAAGGTCTGCAGGTTGCAGAGGCCTGCAATGAGAGGCGATCCATAAATAGACGGGGGGGGGGGGGAGGCTCTCAATATGCGGCAAACAGCATTGCCAGCCTTAACATTTTCTTGCCATCATTTTTGACAGGCAAGTCATTAGTATAATAATATTTGAGGAGATATGGGAGTCCTATTTCTGTCACTGAATTTTAATCTGCAGTTCTAAACTCATTTACATTCGTGTGTGTGTTCATGCAAGTGCTAAAACTATTGCATGTATATGTAAACTCTATAAAATGATTCTTTCATATAAGAGCAAGTTGTGTTTAGGTGGTACTTCCGCTTCAAGGACAGATAAAAAAAAAAAAAAATGTGTAAAGGGATTTATGGTTAAAGGCATAGCTAAGTGTCCTGGATTATGAATTCCTCTGATAGAGGAGAATCAGTAGTGTATGAAAAAAAATTTGCATGCAAAAATACTAAAACAAACATTTACAAACTCACCTTTATGTCTGCTATTTTTTTCTTAATTTGCAAGTTGAAGCTTTTGTTAGTTGACACCCCTGAAAATCTCTGCTAAGATTAGCATTAAATTTATAAATCATGAAGAAAGCCGAGGTTAGTTGATACATTTGTATCATACTCTGGGGTTCCTGTGTTGCCATGCAGCCTGGGATATGTAGAGTCTCTCTCTCAACCCCCCACCCCCTCAGACCCCACCCAACCATGTGATTCCATCGTGGAGCATTACTTCCTGTGGTCTCTACCAAAAAGTCAAACTCTTTATCTGGATGCTCTTTTCAGTGTACTTGGTTATGTAAGTACCCTGTGGGTCTGCAAAACTGGACTTTCCTTTCCTGCATTTAACTTTGTAAGTAACCTGAACTCTTCTATATAATATATATTTTTCTACTAATCACTGCCTGTTTCTTAGCCAACATTTGAAACCCAGGAAACGTATATATACCTTTAAGTTTGCTAAAAATGTTGCAGACAGTTTTTTTTCTGTGTTCTATGTCTGATGAATGAATTATTGGTGTTTCACCCAGTTTAATGAAGATAAAGACACAGGAAAGATCACAGTAACATCTCCAGTCTGCATTTTAAAGGTATATATAACCCATATTTATTCAGCTTGCAATCACATTTGAATAAATTTGGGTCACATATTCCCTTAAAATGCAGATTTCAGTAGTCAGGCTGACACAGAAAAAGAATATGTGCAAATACAGATAAATCACATCCAGCTCTTTCATGATGTTCAGAGATCAACTACTGGCAATCAAATTAAGGCAGTACTTCTCGGGCTACCTCTTGGTTAATACAAGATAATACATGACTTATTTTGATATAAACGATTGAATATACCGTAGATTATTTTGTTAAAATGTATTAATGTCAGCATTAGATTACCAATCTTCCTCATCCTTTATTACCAACCTTTCTCATCCTTTACAATTCCATTAAATTCTACTTTTCAATGTTCCTATTTCAGAAAGTATGTGACAACCTAACAATATTAGCAGCTGTATGAAATATAAGCATGAAATAATTTTAGAGAAAATCTTAATTTTTGCAGTGTATAGAAAGTTCAATCTTATCCAGCTTCAGCACATCCTATGATCTTGGAGTTAAAGAGAAGGGGGAGTTATGTCATTACAGCTTTTAATAAGCAACACTTTCCTCCAAACATACTCAGAAGCTGGCATTTGTAAGGAAAACAGTAAAACCAAAAGTATTATGGTTGCAGAAAGGTACCAGCGATGGTATGAACTCCAGAATAACTAGCTTAATGGTGTTTTTGATGATTTTGTTGTCATACGATCACATCTTACTCTCAGTTACCCTATGGACCACAGCACGCCAGGCACATCTATCATTATGTCTTTGATGGGGTTATCCATAAGGTTTTCTTGGCAGAAATACTGGAGTGGGTTGCCAGGTCCACAATTTATCTGATCTCTCTGCTATGACCTGCTCATCTTGGGTGACACTAAATGATATAGCTCACAGCTTCATTGAAGTACACAAGCTCCTTCACAACGACAAGGTTGCAAACCGAAAGGGGTTTTGATGATGAATTAGATTCAAAATTCTTATACTGACCCTTTAGTCATAGGTCAGTTAATTTCTGAAGACAAGCTTCCCCTCATTTGGAAAAGTAGCACCCTGTCCTATTTATTTCAATGCTGTGCTACTTATTTTTCCTGACTGTTCAGTGAATGGTGGACCTCTTAATTTGGGTTATTCAGTTTCCCCCCTGCCATCATTGGTCTAGATTGGTAATTCTCGGCAACAGGTTCTAGGACCAGTGCTGGAAAGTAACCAATAAAAGCCCCCAGATCAAAACGGTTTACAACTACTGGCTGAGATTACTGTGGTTTAGATACATTTATCAACAATTTTATTCAAAAAGGAATCTACACTAAAGTCTAAAGCGAATAATTAATGTCAAGTTCTGTTACAATTAAAGAAACTCAGCTATGTTTCCCGTTACAATTTCAGTCAATGGATCAGAGCATGCAAAGCCCCAGTGAGTATTTAGTGATGAATACCAATGGTTCCCTGGTGGTCCAGTGGTTAGGATTCAGTGCTTTCACCTCTGCGACCAGGGTTTGATTCAAGTCAGGGAACCAAGAGGTCACACAACCCTGAAGCCATGCAGGGTTGGCCCTGGTCAGTACTTGGATGGGAGACCATCTAGGAATAACAGGAGCTGTATGCTATGGCCCACTGGCTAAGGAAATGGCCACTACAGTAACTCTGTCATGAATACCAAGTGGGTTTGCATGGTCTGTTGCTGTCCATGAGGTCACGGAGAGTCAGACACGACTGAGTGATGCAAAACAAATAAACAATGATTGCTATCCAGCATAAAGATAAAAGCAAGAGCTAAGCTAAAGAAACATACATGCAAACAATATTTTCAAATTCTCACTGCTAGTTTAGTGCAACAAAAAGCTACTTTAAAAATAAGTGATGGATAAAGTTAACGTAATTTAAATAATACCTTATGCATCCTAATGTCATTTAAGAAAATGTTCCACCATTCCTACAGTTGAATGAGTTGTTGGCATTCAAATATTTTTTATATTGATTTATTTATCACCCTATTTAAAAATACTCTTTGTTGCTACACTGACATACAGACAAATATCTACTAACAGAGCCATGTGTGAGTTTTTCTTCTGGCAGAGGCCTTGTTAGCAGAAGCAGATGGGGCAGCTGGAGAGAAGTTGGTATTTTCCTTCTTAGCACCAAACACCTGAGAATGATGGCCCTTCTATTGTTTCAGATCACTGCCAGGTGGAGTGAAAGCTATCAGACTGGACTAAAGTCACTGCTGATATCTGGTGCTTAGATTTTAAGATATAGCATTCCCTTGGGCTGTAATTAAATGCAGAAGTGCATTGTTCATGTGAATGAGGGAGTCTGGATTAGTCATCTGCTTGAATATAGTCCTTCACCATATTTGACTGATGACAATATTGTTTGCACTGACTGATGTAGGAGTTATTGCAAGGAATTTAATAGACCACTGTACAATGAGAATAATAATACAATATATATAAATATATATATATATATATATATATATATATATATATATATATATATATACGGTATATATATATATATATATATATATATATATATATACAGTCAGGTCCATAAATATTGGGACATCGACATAATTCTAATCTTTTTGGCTCTATACACCACCACAATGGATTTGAAATGAAACGAACAAGATGTACTTTAACTGCAGACTTTCAGCTTTAATTTGAGGGTATTTACATCCAAATCAGGTGAACGGTGTAGGAATTAAAACAGTTTGTATATGTGCCTCCCACTTTTTAAGGGACCAAAAGTAATGGGACAGATTAACAGTCATAAAACAAACTTTCACTTTTTAATACTTGGTTGCAAATCCTTTGCAGTCAATTACAGCCGGAAGTCTGGAATGCATAGACATCACCAGACGCTGGGTTTCATCCCTGGTGATGCTCTGCCAGACCTCTATTGCAACTGTCTTCAGTTCCTGCTTGTTCTTGGAACATTTTCCCTTCAGTTTTGTCTTCAGCAAGTGAAATGCATGCTCAATCGGATTCAGGTCAGGTGATTGCCTTGGCCATTGCATAACATTCCACTTCTTTCCCTTAAAAAACTCTTTGGTTGCTTTTGCAGTATGCTTCGGGTCATTGTCCATCTGCACTGTGAAGCACCGTCCAATGAGTTCTGAAGCATTTGGCTGAATATGAGCAGATAATATTGCCCGAAACACTTCAGAATTCATCCTGCTGCTTTTGTCAGCAGTCACATCATCAATAAATACAAGAGAACCAGTTCCATTGGCAGCTATACATGCCCATGCCATGCTTCACTGATGAGGTGGTATGCTTTAGATCATGAGCAGTTCCTTTCCGTCTCAATACTCTTCTCTTCCCATCACTCTGGTACAAGTTGATCTTAGTCTCATCTGTCCATAGGATGTTGTTCCAGAACTGTGAAGGCTTTTTTAGGTGTTGTTTGGAAAACAGGCTCACCAATGGTTTACATCTTGTGGTGAACCCTCTGTATTCACTCTGGTGAAGTCTTCTCTTGATTGTTGACTTTGACACACATACACCTACCTCCTGGAGAGTGTTCTTGATCTGGCCAACTGTTGTGAAGGGTGTTTTCTTCACCAGGGAAATAATTCTTCGGTCATTCACCACAGTTGTTTTCCGTGGTCTTCCGGGTCTTTTGGTGTTGCTGAGCTCACCGGTGCGTTCTTTCTTTTTAAGTATGTTCCAAACAGTTGATTTGGCCACACCTAATGTTTTTGCTATCTCTCTGATGGGTTTGTTTTGTTTTTTCAGCCTAATGATGGCTTGCTTCACTGATAGTGACAGCTCTTTGGATCTCATATTGAGAGTTAACAGCAACAAATGCAAATAGCACACTTGAAATGAACACTGGAGCTTGTATCTGCTCTTTGTAAATGAGATAATGAGGGAATAACACACACCTGGCCATGGAACAGCTGAGCAGCCAATTGTCCCATTACTTTTGGTCCCTTAAAAAGTGGGAGGCACATATACAAACTGTTGTAATTCCTACACCGTTCACCTGATTTGGATGTAAATACCCTCAAATTAAAGCTGAAAGTCTGCAGTTAAAGCACATCTTGTTAGTTTCATTTCAAATCCATTGTGGTGGTGTATAGAGCCAAAAAGTTTAGAATTGTGTCGATGTCCCAATATTTATGGACCTGACTGTATACATATATATATATATATATATATATATATATATATAGTAAATAACTAGTATATTTGTGTTCACATATGAATGTCTAAAACAAGTTAAAAAATGTGTTTCATGCCGAGAATTCCAAGAAATACAGATATTACACTGCATTCTGGGAACCTTGGCAGGGACATGCAAATTTGTCCACAAAGGCTTTGCTCTTGCAATCCATAACCATATCAAACATGGCCTCCCTTAAGCATATGCCCGCTTCATCAAACAGCTTTGAGCGAGGCTAGGGTTTGATTATACACAAGCTAGGAATCCCACCCATGTACAGCCGTTTCAAGGTTACTGCCTATCATCAGCGTGCTGCCGGTTCCTTAGCTTGTGTAGTGGATATTTTCAGTAGGTAGTTCACCATAACAATCATTTAATTTGATGAATGAACATTATTAAAGTAGGCATTATCTATAGGTATTGTAATTTACTCAGAGAGCAACACTCCTGCAGCTCACTTGGGCCCTTCATAGGGTAACATATACTGTAGTATATCAGTTTGGTCTCATTCAATAGACTGATCCAGCGCCAAAATACCAAGCAATTTACTCCGAACAGCGCCAATGGTCATTTGCACAAGCATCAACAAAAACTAATGCCGAAACTAAGGCTGAAAGGTATGACTGGAGTTTGCTGATTCTCCTGTTCAGGGTAGAATTGCCTGGTATTTCAAGACTGAATCAATTCACTGACTGAGACCAGTCTGATATACTACAGGATATTTCTACCTGAGAAGGGCACAACAGAGCTAAAAATGCCACACCAGTTGCATTTGACCACACTGACCCCCTATTCCCTTAAATCAGTTTCCCATCTGGGGCCCTTATATTGGACCAGGGCCATGCTCCCATCAGCTCCTGCTCCCACCGCTGTCTTTGATGCCACCACCACCATGGACACAACAACCAGCACCTTCCTATGCTCCTCAGCACCTTCCCACTTGGCCACCAGCACCTCCTCATCTCACAGCCAACCCTGGCCAACAAAGATTTCCATCCTGAGACCCACCTTTGGAGGCCTCTATGGGGGAGATGCAGGTCATCATGAGAGAATGTAGAGACAGTTTGCAGGTGATCCAGGCCAGTGTCTCCTCCCATCAGGAGGCTAAATAGGGGAGCAGTGAGGCATTACCACCAGGTGGAATCCTACATGGCAGGCTGCTCCAGGTCTTTGCAGAACCAGAGTGCGCTAACCCAGCTAAGTGTGCTCTAGTTCCTAGCACCTCCTCCTCCACCACAAAGGCCTCCCCCGACAGGCCGATCCGTGCCTCTCTCCATGCCTCCACCTCTACCAGTGCTGCTGCTTCCATGAGGGATGGCTCCGCCTGCAACTCCCCCTTTGAGCAGATTGTGGGTGCAGTTGCACTGGGTGTGGGGGCCCTGTGTCAAGGCAGATGATCAGATAGGGGCTGCCCTTGATCTTTGACCTTCTCAACAGCAATCCTCAGTAACATCTAAGTGTTAACACAATGTAGCCTGGCTACAGAGTAGAGGATTATGGCCTATATGATGGTGATATTTTGTAAGCAGGTGGTTACCCCGCCCCCGACCCCCCCCCCCCCCCCCCACACACACACACAAATTGATGGTCAATGAGGAATGCTGCTGAGAAGAGATGGTGCAGGCCCTGTTTTTGTTTTTCCCATTAGGAATATTATGTCTTTTGTTTTTCTTTTTTGGCATAATTCAGGTCCATGAAGGGAGCTTCTTCATCCACAAGCATTGCTATCAAATAATGTGAGTGTGATATCTACACAGCAGCTTTCAGGTAGCTGTTCCATCAATGTCATTCCCCTATCAGAATGATCTGACATGCCATTAAGTAATCAAATATCATGTTCAATAACATCTGTCTATTGTTAAGTTCAACTCCTTGCAATGTAGATCTGTCGTGGGGCTATTATAGTCCATTTTATAGTCCATTTATCTGGCCATATACTGTATTCTAATGCACCATTAATATATACATTGAAATCTCCTAGGGAGATGTGACAGTATTCTGGCCCTACTGAATGTGGTCACAGCTAAACATTCCTTGTGATATGCCACATCCTTACTTGTGGTGACGACAATGGATTTCAAATGACAGATTATCGTATTTCCCACTGTACTGTACATACAGCTTTTTATATATTTTTTTCTCCTTCTCTGCCTTTTTTCACTAAACACCACCTTTTTTTAAACACACTGTATGTGTGTAATTAATGCTCAATTGATACATGAGGAATATCAGTAATTGTCACATGCTCATTATTGTTATATTTATATCCTTTATATTTTTCCCGTTTGTGTCTCTGTGACTGTAAAATATTATTTGTAATGATTTCTGATGCTATTTCTGGATGTGCTGTCTCTTTAAGAGATGTATCCATCTGTGAGCAAATATTTCCTTTTTCAATATGTCAGATAAGTCGCAGTTGACACTTAAATGGTTTTAGATTGCACATATATGCCAATAGCAACGTAAATCCTTAATTTGCGATGATTTAACATGCTTTTCTTTTGTTTGGTATTGTTGTCGTGTCCCTTTAAGAGGTGCTGCAGCAGTCCACCATGGTTTTTCAAGCCATTACGAGTGGTGTTTGGTATCCGTGATAATTTGTTCATTTGTTTGCAGTTACGTCAGTGCCCTTATTTGCGAACGATCCGTAAAATGTTATTAGCTTAGGGTTTGGGGTGAAAGTCTCTCAGAGTAACTCATAATCTATAGTTAGTGTGAAAAGTCAATGGAAAAGTTATCCATAATTTCCAACTCTGGTTTGCCGTACTAACGTAGAAGTTCTCTCGCAATTTTTTAGGGGTGGATGATTAACACTGCTAGGTAGATTTTTTTGGTGCCACTACAGCATTTGTAATTGATCTTTCGGGGATTAGCATAGGGACCTGAGTAGGTTACTATGCCTATAGAACAAGCCCTCTTTATTTTATTTTTTATTCATTTTCAGATTGAGCACTTTTATTTTTGTTGTTGCTTATGTAAATAATCTGTGGGGCTTAGTCTCCCTAAAGATGATGGGGGCTCCAGACATGGATTTCTTGCTCACTGGGTACTATGCCTATAGAACAAGCCTACTATGGTATGGTTTATATATATATATATATATATATATATATATATATATATATATTACTACTTAATTTCTTCACATTCATTAAAATCATATATTGCTGTTAATGTGAATGAGAAGTAAATTGATAAGTGTTTCAAATTGTTTCTCCATTTCCTTACCTCTTACTTTGATTTGTATGTATTATTTAGCCACCGAATAAAAAATTGCATTATCAACTAGCAAGACATTTAAATAAATTCCCCTAATGTTTTTTTAAGCTCCTATCACTAATATAGTTGTTGTGCTGCGAGTTTACAATGGCGGCCAATGCCAGGGGGAAGGAGAGGTAGGGAGAGAAAGAGAAGGAGGAAAGGAGAGAGGAGGAAGGAGGGAGGGAGTGTAAAGAAGAGAGAGAGGGAGCGTGTGAAGGAGAGAGAGAGGGAGAGTGTGAAGGAGAGAGAAAGGGAGAGAGAGAGGGAGAGAGAGAGAGAGAGAGAGGGAGTGAGAGGGAGTGAGAAGGAGAGGGAGGCAGTGAGAAGGAGAAAGAGTGAGAAGGAGAGGGAGGGAGTGAGAAGGAGAGGGAGGGAGTGAGATGGAGGGAGTGAGAAGGGGAGGGAGGGAGTGAGAAGGGGAGGGAGGGAGTGAGAAGGGGAGGGAGGGAGTGAGAAGGAGGGAGGGAGTGAGAAGGAGAGGGAGTGAGAAGGGGAGGGAGGGAGTGAGAAGGAGGGAGAGAGTGAGAAGGAGAGGGAGGGAGGGAGAAGGAGAGAGAGGGGGAGAAAAGGAGAGGGAGGGGAGAGAAGGAGAGGGAGAGAAGGAGGGGGAGAGAAGGAGAGGTAGGGGGAGAGAAGGAGAGGGAGGGGGAGAGAGAAAGGGAGAGTGTGAAGGAGAGGGAGGGGGAGAGACAGGGAGAGTGTGAAGGAGATGGAGGAGGAGAGTGTGAAGGAGAGGGAGGGAGAGAGAGAGAGGGAAAGTGTGAAGGAAAGGAAGAGGGAGAGTGAGGGGGAGTGTGAAGGAGAGGGAGGGGGGGGAGAGGGAGAGGGAGTGTGGAGAGGGAGCGTAAAGGAGAGGGAGTGTAAAGGAGAGGGAGTGTGAAGGAGAGGGAGAGGGAGAGAAGGAGGGGGAGAGGGAGAGAAGGAGGGAGAGAAGGAGGGGGAGAAGGAGGGGGAGAGAAGGAGAGAGAGAGAAGGAAAGGGAGAGAAGGAAAGGGAGAGAAGGAGGGGAGAGAAGGAGGGGAGAGAAGGAGGGGGAGAGGAGGAGGGGGAGAGAGGAGGAGGGGGAGAGGAGGAGAGAGAGAGGGAGAGAAGGAGGGGAGAGAGAGAGGGAGAGAAGGAGGGAAGAGAGAGAGGGAGAGAAGGAGGGGAGAGAGAGAGGGAGAGAAGGAGGAGAGAGAGAGAGGGAGAGAGGGGGAGAGAGGGAGAAAAAGGGATGGAAAGAGAGAGAGAGAGGGGGAGAGAGAGGGAGAAAAAGGGAGGGAGAGAGAGAAGAAGAGAAAGTGAGCCCAGAAAGAGGGCGAGGGCACAGAGAGAGTGAGGGTACACAGAGAGGGGGTGCACAAGCAGACGATATTATACTGCCATTTTTGACGGGCAAGTGACTAGTTCACTCATATTCATGAATGTAATACAACAGTTTGTCAATGATTTTAGAGTTTCACTACCTTTACTAATGATTTTTTACTTTGTTTCCAATTTGATGAGACAGTGCAGCATTGATGAATCCACAGACTAACACGACTTTAGAGCAAACCCACAGTACTTTGTATATTCAAATACCTGCATCAAAGCTTTTGCATAGGTTTTATATGAATTGTGAAACAATGGAACCTTGCTTTAAAGAAAAACAGCACAACACTGTATTAAATTCCATTTTCCTATTTCTAAAAATATTTTATTTTGAAATACCAGCATCATGAAGTCACTGGATAGACCTTAAAAATTAATGCAATGCCTGAAAAAAACAGCCATTATTATTGTTATACTTGCCTGTCACTGAGATATGACAAGTTCACCATGCATCATGCTTCAGGGCACCCTCAGATTACTGTGTGTTAGCATTGACAGCCCTGACACTATGAAAATTGAGAAGCCAGAGATCCACATCATATTAACATATTTAGGTTACTTAGATATATGTACACATAGGGCAAGGTTTGTTTACCACAATGGCTGCTGCTAGTATGTCTAATATGAAGTGCTTTGTGCAAATATTTCTTGAATTGTTTTTATGATTTGTCACCTAGAACGTTGATCTTGTTGTAAGTTGCACTTCCATTTAATCATATTAGCTCAGTGTCCAGCACATTTATCAAAAAAATAGGAAAAAATCCAACCCAAAGAAGTTGGGAAAACCAGCAATTTTAAGTGTAAGTTATATCACCAATACTTTAATCACAAGAAACTGAAACATTGTTCTAATGAATTCTAGTACTTCAGTGTCCTGTATTCTAGACAAGTACATTGCAGATACACTTTGGACCAATACAGTTTAACAGGTCTCATTAGCCAGAATTCAGGCTACCCGATGTCTATGGACATTACTTGCTAGGTAAATTATTAAAATTACGGTATAATATTGTGTTAAAAATTGTCTTCTGTCTGTTTGTGCACCCTCTCTCTGTTTCTCTCTGTGTGACCTCTCTCTCTACGCCCTCTCACTCTCTCTGTGCTCTCTCTCTCTGTGCGCCCTCTCTCTCCTTCTCTCTCTCCCTTCCTCTCTCCTTCCTTCTCTCTCTCCTCTATCTTCCTTCCTCTCTCTCTCCCTCCTTCTCTCGCCTCCGTCTCTCTCCCTCCATCCATCTCTCTCTCTTTCTCCTTCTCTCTCTCTCTTTCTCTCCCTCTCCCTCTCTCCTTCTCCCTCTCCCTCTCATCCTCCCTCTCCTTCTCACTCTCACTCTCTCTCTCCCTCCCTCTTCTTCTCACTCTCTCTTTCTCCTTCCTTCTCTCTCCTTCCCTCCTTCTCTCTTCCTCCCTATCCTTCTCTCCTCCCTCTCCTCACATTTCTGGATTGCAAGTCCGATCACAAATCCTACTTTGCAGCAAGTTAAGGGTTTGAGTCTGTCTAAGCAGTAAGTTACGGGTCTTGCTTAATTGATCATGATCAGGCCCTGAAATGCTACATATAAAAGCATGATTTACGATTTTGGCTTTCTGCCATGTACTTGTGGGCTTGAGTCACTTTATTCGCTCTGTAACTGTTGCAATTTTAAAGCCCACGGATTTACAGGGCAAAGAAGCATAATTTACGATTTTGGCTTTCTGCCATGTACTTGAAGTCTCAATTTGCGAATCAACTCGCCATTTGGGCATAGTGCGCATGCGTAACTCGCAATTTGCGAGCGTTGCACACAAACTCGTAGTACGACAACTATATTAGTGATAGCAAAACAAAGAATAAAGAGTTGGATGTATCTAGACTTTTTTTTGTGTGTATGAGACCACAATGATTAACTCTTCATGTGAAAACGAGCACACAATAAGTATGGATGTGTTTACATTGGTAACAGCAAAACCAACAGACAATCAAAAAAAGTAGACTACATATATATGATCTTTTACCCACAAATGTCACAACAGTTATAATTACAAGCTCTTACCTTTATAGGTTTCTGTCTGTCACTTTGTGTTGCTTAGCCTTATCCCTTTTGCATAATAAGTCAGACTTAATGCTGTGTGATCCTGTGTTTGACTGGTGTCGATTTGGCCTCAGGTCTTATTTACACCAATCAGATACAGGATCATACAGCAGAAAGTCTGCTACAGCAGCCATGACCATAATTATTTGAAAATGACAGAGCCAAGTGGCAAAGAATGGAGGCAGAAACATATAAATATCAGGGCTTAAAATTATAACTACTAATATTACCATTTTTATATATTATGAATCCAGTATAGATATGCTGTAGTTTCATTTTAACAACATTTCTTTTTAGAGAACAGTGGCTAAGCGAAAGTCTTGTTAATGGGTAATTTTCAATGTGAAGCTAGATTTTTAACATGATAGGATTGAACCCTATGGCACAAGATGGGGCCAGGTCTTTGGAACTGTGGGAGACGGTAGGGAACCTAATCTGTATATACTCCATTTTTTATGCTACTCCATTTTGTACTAATGTGTGTACATGTTTATAACCCAACCTAAGTTCCGTTTTTTGTGTAACCTCTGAGTCATACCGAACTCAGACTCTATACAACCTAAAGATATCCTTATATGGTAGTTTCTATACATACCCTGTTTCCCGTAAATGATGTTTTTTTTGTAGTCTGTATCAACCAATGAAAGAATTACATGTATTATGGTGTATGCTACACACCTACACTTTTAGGCTATAAAAGTGTCAACGAGCCAACAATAAAGTCAGAGTTTGGTTTCACAACACAACTGTCTCCATCTGTGTTACTTCCTGAAATCAAGCTCCCAGGCCTGCAGACACAAACCGAGCGAAGATAGCCAGGGGCTATAGTAAGACCAGGGGTCCAATACTTTCAGCTGGGGGCTCGTCCGGGATCCGAAAGTTACTCCTGCGGACATCCATTCATTCGGTAAGTAGAAAAAATGCTATTTTTCTATATGGCCGAATGAAATGAGATGCCGGGGGACACTGACTAAGTTCGGATCCCATTGAACCGTATACGCTGACATATTCCGGGAATATAGTCAGGCGGAGTAAAATATTTCAAAGAAATATTTAGTCTCAGGGAGACTTAGAGAAGTTAATACGTAAATACGCTCGTTTTGTGTCTGAAAATACTTTTCTTTGCTTTCTTCCTATCGCATAGAAGTATAAGATTATTTGTTTGTATGATTCAATGAATCTGGTTGGTAAGTGAACAGATTCGAGTCATTTACTGAATGTCCTTTCTCTGATGAGATCGCAGAAATAGTCACACTGCATTCGAACCGCTCCGTATTGTCAGCACGGCTGAAATACACTTGTGACTCGTTCACGTTTAGGGAAAGCGCACACGGGGCGACCTGTGTGGCAGCTGAGCACTGTGAACATTCCATAACCTGATTACTATATGTGTATACAAGTTGTTTAAATTTTAAATATACAAAAAGACCCCTAGACCTACTTATTTTTCCCTGAGAGGAAAATAAATTAAATAGATATACATATTTGATAGTAACAGTTGATAGCAATATAACAGATGGGTCACGAAGGAAGTAAACCACCCCCACCTCCCGAGGTAGGAGAGACGTGTAAAGATTATGTAGCAAGAGTTAGTGGGACCAATTATTACCTAATTAACCCATGGATAGATAATTTAGCGGGGTGGACTGAAGGTATGAAAAGTTCTAGTCCTTTTCCTCGAGAGGGCGCCAATGACCCATTCCACATGGACATGGTGAAGGGACTATGCCTTTTAGACACAGCGGCATGGCCCTTCTATGGTCCGGACCCACAGTGGGACCAAAATTATATGGAACAAGGTGGAATCAGTTGGCTTGAGTATGCCCCCTATTGGAAAGACACCCGAAATAAGAAGGACAAAAAGAACAAGAACAAGACTAAATTAGACCCCAAGAAATGCCACGACCTAGAATTAATAAGAACATCGTCCAAGTCCACTAACACACCAAAGGGCAATACTGCCCGACCCCCGCCACCATATAATCACATTTATCCCATGTTAAATAAAGAAGAGATAGATAGCTTAGCTATATTAGCCAACTTACCGAGCAATGACTCACAAGGCACGCAACCTGTAGTGCCCAATGCCCCTACACCCCCGTCTTCACCTGCGCAACAGTTACCCGCACTGGCCCCCGCCGGGGCCTCTCCTTCAATACCCATAGTGTCCCCACTCTACCTCCGTAGCGGGAGACAACGAGGTACCAATGACCTCGCACTTAACAGTGAAGAGACACTACACCTACCTTTTATGTCAGTGGGAAATTATCTTTTAAAGAAACCCATTGAGATAGAAGATATAAACAGAATTGTAAAACACTGTCCCAAGCCCACCGTAGCCCCGCTAGGAATGGTCACCTACTTGAAAAGAGCTTGTAAGGGTAGAAATTACACTCAAGAAGACATGCGTCTTATAATAGACCAGATCATTGGTACAAACCATACCGGGTGGGATTGGACTAAAGTAGCCTCTATCAGCGTTATACAGATTATAAACCCCGCACCAGCCGCCGATGGAGCAGCATCCCCACCTCCTACAAACCCTACTGCAGCTGAATACACCCTAAATACACAAGCAGGTCAGGATACAATGTGGACAGAAATAGAAGCAGAAGTCATTAGAATTTTCAAACAAACCTCTTCACTGTCCACGGCACTAGCATGCAAACAAAAGAAAGATGAATCCATCCCCGATTATTGGAAAAGGTTCCATGACTGTTGGATTCAAGAGGCAGGGTTAAAAATATTGAATAATGATAGCCTATTCATATCTACTTTCCTCACCAACACCCTGCCACACCTTACTATCCCTATTAAGCAAATGGTATCATCATGGCCAAGCGACACAGTGGAAAATTTTAAAACACACCTCATGCAAAAAGAAGCTGCAGGATGCTTTGACTTTAAAAAACCCGCCGTCAGTACACACAACTTCACTGATAAAGCCACCTCACCCCAATATGACAAAAGTACAGATAGAGGAAGAGGGAGAGGATATTCAAATAGAGGAGGACCCAGGAGAGGCACAGGTCAGAGAAATGCACCCAGGTACCCCCCGGGTACCTGCTATAACTGCGGTGACCAAAATCATTGGGCCAGGGACTGCCCTAACCCCCGTAAACCCCAGAACCCTCAATTTCCTAATCAAGCGCCATCACAGCCACAACAGCAGACCCCCCAAGCCACGCCCGCAGGTAATAGATTCCCCATTGATTGGTCCAACCAGCAGCAACAACGCTGATGCTGCCCGGAGGCTGATATCCCGACTTTTCCACAAATTACAGAAACGTGGAAGGTGTTACCCCTTGTGGATCTAATCATAGACCAAGATAAATTATCATTTATTATTGATTCAGGGGCAACCACTAGTGTAATATCACCTGTTAATTACTCTGGTAAAAAGGAAAAGTCATCGCCTTCTATGGGAATAAATGGGATATCAACCCCCACTTTTAAATCCACCCGTTTAAAGATTACTGACTGTACAGGGAAACTACTTTGTTTCCATGCCTTTAGCATCATACCAGGCTGCCCTGTAAATCTACTGGGCAGGGATCTATTTGAAAAGCTCAATTTGACCCTCACCGTGAACAAACATGGAGGGGGCCTAATTGTGGACTCACCCTTCTTTGACCTAAAACCCAATCAAAGTATAGGCCCTGATAACCTCGACCTTATCTATGTAAACCTGCCTCTCGACCTACCAGAGCAGGTGTGGGCTGAGGGAAACCATGATACCGGTCTGATAGACTGTACTCCGTATAGGGCCACCCTCAAACCCCTAGCCACTCCGGTCTACCAAAAACAATATCCTTTGTCACTAGAAAAGATAAAAGGAATAACCCCATTAGTAGAAGAGTTCCTCCAAGAAGGGGTACTGGAGTACTGTATCTCCCTGTACAACACACCCGTGAACCCTGTCAGGAAACCTAATGGCACTTACCGCTTTGTCCAAGATTTAAGAGCTATTAATAATCTTGTGACCCCGATAGCACCCATTGTCCCAGACATTAGCACCCTTTTGGCAACCATTCCACATGACGCCTCACATTTTTCAGTCATTGACTTAAAGAATGCTTTCTTTAGCATCCCTGTTGACAGAGAGACGAGACCCATTTTTGCATTTAGCCTTGACGGAAAACGGCAAATGACTTGGTCAAGATTGCCGCAAGGATATGTGGAATCCCCCGTGGTTTTTAGTATTGTACTACAGTCCACTTTAAGGCCATGGAACCCCCCCTGTGGTTCGGTAGTGCTGCAATATGTTGATGATCTGATGATCTGCAGCGAATCAGAGGAGGCCAGCCAGAAAGATTGTAGGTCATTGTTACTATGGTTATTAGAATGTGGTTACAAAGTGTCAAAACAAAAGTTACAATGGTGTTTAGAGAAGGTAGAATACCTAGGCTTCGTCTTCTCAAAGGGAGAAAGGAGCTTGAGCAAATCACGAGTCGATGCCATTGTGGGCCTGGTCACCCCACGTACCAAGAAAGAAATGCTATCTTTCCTTGGGATGGTAAACTATTGTAGACAATGGATAAGCGATTGCTCATTCTATGACAATACTTTAAGACAAGCCACACTAAAGGATTCTCCTGAAGCTGTACATTGGTCAGATGATATGTTGAAAGCATTTAAGGCATTGAAATGTTCAATGATGACAAGTCCTGGCCTTGGCCTCCCTGATTATAATGTGATGTTCCATTTATATGCTAGAGACAATTGAAAAACCATGGCGGGCGTTCTCGGCCAGGAACACGGTGGGAAAATGCGACCTGTCGCCTTTTTTTCAAAAGTCATGCCTCTCCAAGTCCAGGGTTTTCCCTCTTGCCTTAGGGCACTGGCAACATGTGCCATGGTTGTTGAAATGGCTACCACTTTCACACTAGGACACCCAACTACCCTACATACTACACACGATGTACTATCCATCTTAAAGGGTATCCACACACAACACATGTCAGCCCAGAGGCAGAGTGGTTACGAGATCATCCTCCTAAGTAACCCACAGCTAAAAGTCCAGTATAACTCCACAACTGCAGGTCCAGCAATGATTTTAAACGGCCTCCTAGGTTTAAAGTCACCAGATGACCACATACCTGAGGACCATGGCTGTTTAGAATCCATAGAAGTAATGACGTCCCCAAGACTGGACATGCAAAAAGCCCCACTAGATGTAGGAGATGTGATTTTCGTAGATGGCTCCTGCTCCCGTCCAAATGACAATACCTACCATGCAGGGTATGCGGTTGTAAAGCTACCCAATATAATCTTAGAAGCAAAGCCTATTGACTACCAATCAGCCCAAGCCGCCGAGTTAATAGCATTAACTAGAGCCTGTACAATATACGCCAATCAACCAGTAACTATTTACACTGATTCTAAATATGCCTATGGCGTAGTTTTTGACCACGGCGTCCTATGGTCAGTCAGAGGCTATGTGGGAGCAGACGGAAAACGTATATCCCACGCCCAACTGATTTCTCAATTGCTAAATGCAATAAAGCTTCCATCTAAATTGGCCATCATTCACTGCAGGGCCCACACACATGGCACAGATGACATATCAAAAGGGAACGCCCTAGCGGATGTGACAGCCAAATCCGCTGCTAAATCCACAACACCAACTTTCCTATCTATGACAACCCTACTACCTCTCCTCCCAGATGAGACACAGCTGCTAACTGATCTGCAGGCATCCGCTACAGAGGAGGAGCTTGCAGATTGGTGTTACCCAGTGTTGCAAAAGAGTCCTAAATCTGGACTAATTTGCAAAGAGGGGAAGCCCTGTATCCCACAGCATAGTGCACCAATCTACATCGCACACGTCCACGGTATAGGACACATAGGTTGGAAAGCCACATTACAACAGCTAAAGACAATGTTTTACATTACTAATGCAGAACCCATGGTAAAAAGTTTTGTACAAAGATGCATCACATGCATTAGAAACAACCCCAACAACCCACACAAGGTCAAACATGAGCACCTACCCTACCCAACAACACCATTCACACATCTGCAAATTGACTTCACCCATCTCCCAGTAACAAGTGGAGGTACACAACCAGTTTGTGTCATAATAGACGTCTTTAGTAGATGGCCAGAAGCATTCCCCACTAAAAGAGAAGATGCTAAAACAGTGGTAGGAATCCTAACCAGAGAGATAGTTCCCAGATGGGGAGTACCTCTACAAATTAACTCAGACCAAGGCCCCGCCTTCACATCCAAAATTTGTAAAGAATTAGCAAAAACATTGCAGATCGAGTGGAAGTTCCATATCCCATACCATCCCCAAAGTTCAGGAATTGTAGAAAGAATGAACAGGACAATTAAAGATAAAATCAGGAAGGCAACAGGAGGAACCTTTACCAATTGGAAAAGGTACCTCCCAGCCATTATGGCTGAAATTAGGATGACATCTAATAAGACTTTGGGGTATTCACCATTTGAAATCCTGTTTGGTAGACCCTTCCCCACCCCATGGGCTAGGAAAACATTCATGACCATGGACAATCTAGATAATGTAAGAGATGAATATGTGAGAAAGCTGATCGAAACCATGGTCAGCACTGAGGGAGATGTTACTCGCAAATGTCCTTTTTCTTCACAGGAAAACACCCATCCTTTTCAGGAGGGAGATGAAGTGGTGGTCAAACTGCATCCTAAAGGAAAGAAACAACAGGATTTCACCTATGGACCTCCCACCACCATTGTTGCAGTAACCAGAACAGCAGTCCTAACGGAGCACAGCCCTACTTGGATCCACGCCACCCGAGTAAAGCTGGTAAAGAAAGGTCCAAGCCCAGAATCAAACCCGGACCAAGAGACAAGAGAGGTACTAACGGAGGCAAATTGCCTTGACCTCGAAAAGGAAGATCCAGAGGAAAGAGAGGTACTAATGAGGGCAACCTGAGTTGCCCTGACCTCGAACAAAACAAGCCATGCCAACTCTACTATCACCAGATTCTAGAAAATCTTGGACATTTATAGGACTCATTGCTATACCTATATTTTGCATAGTATGGATCACCTCTAACTGTACTTACGAGCCTGATGAGTTAGGGAGCTTGCAAACTATTTGTGGCAACAGTGCCTCTGCCACCAAACAATCCCCTAGGACTAGAAGGAACACTCCCCCTGCTAACCCTACCCCACAACAAGTGGCTATCACACAGGACAAAGACCTGGTGACCACATTCTGGTATAACTCATCTAACACACATGTTGCCGCTTTCTCCTTTGACTATTGTAATATAGTCTCCTGTCCCCCAGTTCCCTGGCAATGTAACTTGTATCGTGACACGCCCAAGTCTCGTTCCACCTATATCTGTGTCACAGATGATTACTGGGGACAGAACTGGGACTACTGGGGATCTGTAGGGTGGAACACAGGGACAGATTGGGGGTATAAGCCACAGAGTGCCTTGAGTAAAAAGGACCACAATGGAAAATCCCTAATCAGCAGAATGACCTTATTAAAAACAGGCACATGCCTAAACAATGGAAAATCAGGCCAAAGTATGAAATTTACCCTAACCATTGAAAACCCTAGACCCAGTGATGCTGGCACTTACATACTAGGGACCTGGGCAGCAGGCGCTGCAGGGGGAAAACAAGGAAGATTCCTACTAAAGGATATGTATCAATCTAATGATTGGTTCAAACTAAATGCCCCTGTTACAGCAGACAACCCTCTCAAACATTTTCTCCACACATTCAAAGAAATGATAGCTATAGGAGACCCCACGTATGAGGACACCCTAACTATAGAAACGGGTTTCTCTGATACCAATTACTGGCTAGAATGGATGAAATACAATGCTATATCCCTTAACCAAAGCAATTGCTATGTGTGTGGCAAAGCAAGGCCACACCTGGGTACTGTACCCCTTAATATCCCAGAGAATGTAGAAGATTGCTTTTTGAGTCTATTTACTGCCAATCCTGCCAATATCACAGGATGTAGTGAATGGATGCTAAAATACCCCATCCTATCAAAAAAACTGAATCCAGGAAGCCATATCACTATTTACCCTGGCAATTACACTTGTTACATTTCTAACAATAGCGGAAGGGATTTAAAGAAATTCCCCCCAGGGTACTGTAGACAGAACCGAACAACCAATATTGCCAACCAAACTAAGTCCCTAGGTGACATCTACTGGATTTGTGGTGATATGAAAATTAGAACCAAGTTAGAGGGCTCATGGAAAGGAGAGTGCGCCCTAGCAAAGATTATTATGCCACTCCATATTGTAACAGAGGTAGATCCTCCCCTGGGCCATAACTCAAGCAATATACTCAGGAGAGCAAGGAGGGAAGCCCCAGGAGGAAGCTTCGACCCCCATGTCTACATAGATACAATAGGGGTACCAAGAGGGGTCCCAAATGAATTCAAAGCCAGAGACCAAGTAGCTGCAGGCTTTGAGTCCTTAATACCTATGATAACTATCAATAAAAATGTAGACTGGATAAATTACATCTATTACAACCAACAGAGATTTGTTAATGATACCAGAGACGCCCTGAAAGGAATAGCTGAACAACTAGAGCCAACTTCCCAAATGGTATTCCAGAACCGAATGGCCCTAGACATGGTATTAGCCGAGAAAGGAGGTACCTGTGTATACATAGGTAAAACAGAAGGTTGCTGTACTTGGATCCCTGATAATACCGGCCCAAATGGCAAAGTAACCTTGGCCATTAAGAGATTAGAGGATTTATCCGTAGAACTGAAGAAAAACTCTGGTATTGATAACCCCTGGGATCAATACTTTGGTTGGTTCACTTCCTGGAAACATGTTTTAGTTCAGTTCGCTATAATTATCTGTGTAATCCTACTTGTTGTTGGTATAGTAGTATGTTGTATTATACCTTGCTTTAAGAAACTGCTAAACAAAGGTATTGAAAATGTAACCATGCTGTCTCACTCAATCCCCGAATGCCAGGTGCCTCTAACACCTGACCCCGATGAATATACAGAATATGTTAAGAAACATAAGCAAAAGAAAAGAAAGAACCTCATCATTTAAGAATGGGCGTGGCTTGGTCCCTTTAATTAACAGGGATACAAGGGTTTATCCGCCAGTCATGTTTTATATTCCAGGGAGGCTTTGCGCCCCTTGATGACATTCATAATGCTCATAAACCCAACTTCCAATGAGAATAATAATATAAAAAAAATCATTTAGGTTTATATGATTTTAAGAGGGGATTGTGGGAGACGGTAGGGAACCTAATCTGTATATACTCCATTTTTTATGCTACTCCATTTTGTACTAATGTGTGTACATGTTTATAACCCAACCTAAGTTCCGTATTTTGTGTAACCTCTGAGTCATACCGAACTCAGACTCTATACAACCTAAAGATATCCTTATATGGTAGTTTCTATACATACCCTGTTTCCCGTAAATGATGTTTTTTTTGTAGTCTGTATCAACCAATGAAAGAATTACATGTATTATGGTGTAATGCTACACACCTACACTTTTAGGCTATAAAAGTGTCAACGAGCCAACAATAAAGTCAGAGTTTGGTTTCACAACACAACTGTCTCCATCTGTGTTACTTCCTGAAATCAAGCTCCCAGGCCTGCAGACACAAACCGAGCGAAGATAGCCAGGGGCTATAGTAAGACCAGGGGTCCAATACTTTCAGGAACCTGTGGGGAAAAAAAAGTTTTTATCATTAGAACTTATAGTCTGCGTTCTGGTTAAACAAATTTTTTTAAAGAAACCTGTCAAAAATGTATTGGTCCAAAGTGTAACATTTTCGGATATTATATAAATTTAGCAATTTTACATCCTTACCTATAATTCATATGTATTAAAAAATGGGGAATAAAAAAAATATGAGAACCGTAAAGGATCAACAAAGAAAAATGCATATGCTTTGACACAGAGTCTTTACTAAGAGTTTTGTGTTTCAGAGAGACCCCTACATGACTGTAGGAGGAGGGATGAAAGTTACACATATTCTGTTTTTCATCGTGTGTGAGAAGTGGGTAGGTGTCAAATAATAAAAGCTCAATGATATAACAAATACCCTCTCCATCTTTCCTCCCCCACCCCTTACTCCTCTAATTGTTAAGATAACCACAGTCCCTCAGGAAGTGCTGAAGCCAGGCAAGATGGAACATTCTATACACATCTTCAAAAATTAAGATTTGCTCTAAACATTTTATTAGGCTTACACAGCTGCGACTCATGTTAGTTTGAATCTTTCACAAATGTGAACGTTTTCCTGAAATACAAAAGTAATTTAAACCACTATTGTGAGTTCTTCTATATATCAATTTTTTCTTTTGTTTTCTACATTCCAGTCGTGTCAACAAGCAAAACAACAAAATCATTCTAAGGTTGTTTTTTTATTCAATTTTTTATCATAAATTGCAACTTTACATATACCTTATGTACAAAAATATGAGAAGAAATTTAGTCACCAGGGAGTACGTATAATAAAAACATAACTTTACTATTAAACCTCTTGGATACCTAAAGGCACAACAATCATGTAATTACTGCAGATCTGGCAATGCTTCCTACAGTAAATATAACATATTTGTTCACTGAATATCCCATTTATTGCATGACTGGCTAATAGCTAAATGGTAACTTTCCCAAGTGAATGGATGAGATATGGAACAATTTCAGTTTCCTAGATTGATTGCTTGACCATACTCCATAATGCCCACTCATTTCCCCTATTATGACTTAGGGTGGCAGAGTATGCAGCCCTGCTTGGCAAATAGCATAGACTGCTATAAAAGATATACTGTTATAAAGTGTTTATATAATTATAGTCTACCAAACTCGTATTGTACCAATTCAACAGCAACAGGAGAATAGTAAAGGGGCTCTGTCACTCCAACAGGAAGTTGTTTTAATTGAACTCTCTATAGATTATACTAGCAGTGTGTCTCTTTAGTAAATTATTTCTAAAATATTTTGAATTTTTTGCTGCTCCCGTTTGCTAATATGCAGCTGAGATTGCTTGATAAGGATGTGAGAGGGGTCTAACTGTCAAATAACATTGCAGGTCTTTATTTTAGCCACTACAGAGACAGTCAATTAGACTGTTATCCTATTAGCACATCAAAGCAGCTAATTAATATGTGTTATACATGTGCATATAAATGCAACAACATAACATTTTCAAGGATTGATTCACTGTAGAAAAAATGGATAATAACATATTGCTAGTTATTCAAGCTTTTCAAGAATAACTTGATTTTAGGGTCCATTTAACACTGATTTAGAACATTATGCAGTTTTAATGACAAGTAAATAATGTATTTCTCTGTGATGTCCATATCTGGGAATTAAGCTTACCCAAAACACTTAAAAACTGTTATTACTCAGGGTCTGTAGTTACATTTATGGTAAAGGTCAAATATTTTCTACTATAAATACCACCATAGTGCATATGTTTTTTGGAATATGTGCCCTTATTTAAGACTTTGAAATACTGTGAGGTCAGATACGACTGAATGGCTAAACAACAACAAATGTCTGCAGTTTAGGCTACATTCTTCCATAAATATTTAATGCAATATAGCACTGTCAGTGCATGCCGTGATGTATATAAATGTCTTTGTACTTGTAAAGTTAAAGTTCTTGAAATCATATAATCAATGTATCAAAATATACTGCTTCTAATCAACTGTGGCCCACTTTTGCTTGAGGAAAAAAAAAAGATCCCAGCAAATGTAATAAATGCTTAATGTGAGTGTCATTAAAATTTGCATTTTTACTTTATTTTGTCCTTTAAGGTTTGTTTGATGTTGCTAAGAGCATGCATTTCATATTACATTTCTTTGTACCGCGCTCTTAGTGCTTTGCACAGTTTTCTTCAATAAGCAATTTTGGGTGTAGTTGATTGGTGCAAAATTACAGTGATATGTATTAGCGTTGTAGGCTTCAAATTGTCCTGTTTTTCTCATCAGAGCTGAATTTTTCAAGACATATTAAGCTCAAGATTCGAGAATAGAAATGTAGTAAAATTGAGGGAAGAATGTCTATATATATATATATATATATATATACATATATATATATATAGTTGAATAATCAGAGTATTGCAGTGAATAGTGATACCTTTTTTATTGGACACATTTATTCATAATATAGCGATGAGCTTTCGAGAGATAATGCCTCTCTTTATCAAGTCAAAAAGCGATACTGATACAGATATGAACTACAAACAGTAAACAGAAAGAGATGAAAACAAAATTATTGGAAAAACAAGAAAAACTAAATTCATTGTCCAGTTAAGTGAGAAACAGACCATCAATGTAAATAATATCCTGATAGGTCAGTAAGTCTATAGATCAGGTAGTAGATAAGAACACAGCAGAGTAAAAAAAAAAGAGCAATACATTTCAGTGGATTACTGGACATTCCGGCTACCTCATACTGTATGTATATATATATATATATATATATATATATATACCAGCGACTTGCCCATCAAAAATGATGGCAATAAACTAAATATATATATATATATATATATATATATTATATATATATATATATATATATATATTTAGTTTATATAATATATATATATATATATCTAAATATATATATATATAAACAACAAACTTGCCGGCCTCGCGATGAGCGCCTTTACCTTTGGCACTCATTGCGAGCCTCTGCCCCGCTCTACTTTACGGGCCTCACGATGAGCACCTTCGCCGCTCATTGCAGGCGTCGGCCAACCCGCATCTTTCGGGCCTCGCAATGAGCACCAAAGGCGATCATTGCAAGCCTCTTCCTCCCCTGTGTCTGTTTCCCCCTCTCTCCCTCTCGTGTTTTTTGCCCCCTCTCCCTCTTACCCCTCCACTCCCTCCCCAGTGTCTCTTTCCACCGTCCCTCCTTTCCCTCCCCTGTGTCTTTCTCCCCGTCTCCCTCCTGTGTGCTACTGTTTCCATTTATGGGTGTGAAACCATTTTCGCGCTTGGGAAATTGATCATTTTCCACAAGCTCAAAATAGGTTTCCGAATAATTGGCTTTAAAAAAAATTACGGCTTTACGGCCACCATATTTTTAGCCATTCTGAGACCAGCGAAAAACAGCAATTAAATAGCAAATTAGCCCTCAACCTCACTTACAGGCTCCCTGCCTCTCCCCCCGTGCTGTGTGTGATGTTGGAAGCTCATTTTCTAATCAACTGGCTTTTTTTGGTGGCCCCTGAATGGCTTTCGAGTTACAGGCTTGAAAGAAATGGTGGCCGTTAAACCCCTAATTGTTTTGAAGTCTGTAACTCGTAAGCTGTTTGGAGCCTCTTCCCCTCACCGCTTCATTGTGGGCCTTGCGATGAGTACCTTGGTTCAAGTCCTTAATCCGTTCCAGACGGCAGGATGTGAGCCAACTACCTTTGTTTCTGAAGTGAGACATTGCTTGATCATTAAATAAGTCCACAACGCAGCAGGCTTGAGCTTTGTCAGGGTGGTAGTGTTCAACCAAATGTTGTAATTTAGCCCAATAGCACAAATTTCTTTGATGAATGTAGTAGGTGCTTCCTCCCTTCCCTCCTCTTCACCTGAAGAAGAAAGTTTCTCAGCCATTTGTATGCTGCTCCACCTGAAGTTCCTGCAGCTCCTCAGTGCTGAGCTCTTGTCTGTGCCCCTCCACTCGCTCTTCAATGTCCTCTGTACTGACTTCCAGGCCCATGGACTTGCCCAGAGACACAATGTCTTCCACTACTGGGCTAGGTCCAGCCTCCTAGTTCATTGGAGCTACAGCTTCTGACCACAATTTCCTCCAGCCGCAGTTTGTGGTCTTCAGAGAGACTGCACGCCAGGCTTTATCTATCAGAGTGACACAGTAAAGGATATTAAAATGGTCCTTCTAGGACTTTCTCAGTGTCAACTGAGTATCCAAAGTCACCTCAAAACACCTCTGGAAGAGGGCCTTGGTATACAGTTTCTTAAAGTTTGAGATGACCTGCTGGTCCATGGGCTGGATCAGAGGAGTTGTGTTACAAGGAAAGAACTTCACTTGTTATAAATAAAAGTTCTCCATCAAGTGGTCCTCTAAGCCTAGAGGGTGAGTGGGATCATTGACCATTATCAACAGTATATTCTTCTTCAAATATTTCTTGACAGTGGGGCCAAATATTTTGTTCATCCATTCAATGTAGAACTGCCTGGTTACCCAGGCTTTGTGCTTTTGAGCACATTTTCTTTTTTTAATCCCTCTGGGGTTCTCTCTAGAAGAGGCTTGACTTTTAAATCCCCACTAGCATTCCCGCACAGGCCCGATGTAAGCTCTAATAGGCACAGGCTCAAAAAATGGCTCTTACAGGAACAGCAACTTGCACACTTCCTCCACTTGTGCACTTCCTGCACTTCTGCAACTTTACTGTACTTCCACGTTCCACGTTGCAATCCAAGCAAGCAACTTGTTCCAAAAATGTTTTTTCCAAAATATGCAACAAATTGGCCTTCAACCGAAGTGCACTCAAACCGAGGTATTATTCAATATTGACTATAAGATATTAATCAATATTGACTTTAGTATTCATACTGAGGGAAACTTACAATTTCACTGCTAAAAATGTACTCTTCAGCAGAGTACATTTAATATTGAGACGCTTGTCTTATCTCCATAGCAACACCCAGCAGGTCAACAAAGTTATATCAAGTTCAGTAATTATTTGAGTAATTAATGTCTATTGAGATTAATGGATAGTAAGTGCTTGGAGCACTGGATAAAAACGTAAGGAAGAAATAACCATTAGAGACTTTTAATATACATTTTAAGATTGTAGCAGGTGACTGTTTATTTTCTGTGAGGAGACCCATAAGATGTTAGATATGAAATGAGTACGAACTTGAAGCAAATTACACATAATTGGCCTTTTTTTAACTTGGAAGTTACCAGTACTAATGTAATCTAGTCATTAAAAATATATCTAATAATGATAAATACATCAGTGGTTTTACTTGTAGCATCCTGCAATGTCTTATTTTTAAAAATCCATTAACAGTGCAACAAAACACCATAAAACATTATTCTGTCCTAATGCTGCATTTCTTATACTTTTGTATAAAGAATGCTATTAAGTAAATGGAAATTTGTAGAATAACTAAGTTTCTATACAATTGTAGCATCAGCTATGTGGCACAAACAGAATATTAAAGGGACTTTTTTGTTTTATATAAATGTCTTAACTAGGTTTACTTAATTAATCTTATCCTGCTAATTAAGATGGACATATACAATTTACACTTCACTTATATCTAAGAGGTCAGCGGGGAAAAAGTTTCTCAAGTTCCTGTACCTTCCCATTTCTTTCTGTATGCTTTAATGTGTGCTGCCATCTTTTAGATTTGTGATCCAAAGCCACCCCCAAAGGAGAGAGTAGAACTGAAGAGAGAGAGATAGATTCCAGAAGCTGAGAAAATGTCACTATGGAGTGTAAATTGTATATGAAAATTACTTTATGGATATAATTAATTAAGCTTAGTTAGACTGTTTTGTATAAAACAAAAACCAATTGCCCAAAAAGTCCCTTTAAGAGGACCCTACCATAGTGCTTTTTCCAGTAGTCTAGCTCAAAGGGTATGGGTAAGGAAATGGACATCTTAAATAACAATGCAAAGTTGGTAAATATGCTAAATCTGCCCTAATAGAGAGTCTTTCCTTGCAATGGCTACTGCAGTTAAAAACGGACTCGCCTGAAGGAAATGTTATGCCACCCTATGGTCAAATTTTCTCTCAACCCCTGGACATCAACTAGGGGGTGGAGAAAAGCAGGTCCTTGCTGAGGCTTCAATGCTAACTTTCAAATGTATGCTTAAAGGGACACGGAACACCACTGTCTTTTTCATGCGTTTTAAACATAACAAATGTTTTTTAAATAAAACTAATTAAGCAAAACTTGTTTAAACTTCATTGAGACCGACAGGAACTGCAGAGAGCATACTTTAGTCTGTAGATCTCATTGGCTGATAAAGGGTAAGCCTCAAGAGCAGTTAAAAATCTGAATAAGTTTTTTAGCTCTCACAACCTTAAATAAAACACCCTGTGAAACTATATTAAATAACCAATTTCTGATGCCACAAAAAAACAAAAAACATAACCTCTAGAATAATATTTTAAATTTTGACCCCAAAGGCTAAAGCCCTCAACAACCATGCACCTTCTTATATCTCTGCTCTCGTCTCATAATACTCACCCACCCTCCCCTTCCGTTCTGCTAATGACCTTCTTTTCTCCTCTTATCACCTCCCCCTCACTCCCGCCTTCAAGAAGTTTCTTGTGCTGCTCCTATTCTTTGGAACTCCTTGCCTCGCTCCACTATTCTATCCTCCTGCCTCAAGAGCTTTAAAACATCTCTAAAAACGCATCAGTTTAAAGAAGATTATCACCTTCAGTCTTAAAATGCATAACACATCCAATGCAAGTGTTTCATTTTGTAAGGTTCTTGAGAAGGCACTTTGTATGCTAGATTCCAAGCTCAAAGACATGTCCCTCTATTAATTTGCATTATATTGTTGTCACCTTCTTCTCATCCCATATATGGTGCTGGGGAAGGTGCTGGCGCTGGGCTCGTTAAAAATAACGGATAATAAAATAATAATAATAATAAATAATAAACTGTTTGTTAAACATATTAAACCATATTGCATGACCAGTTGGAGACCCTTGATATAAAAAAAAAATGTTCCTTTAAATGCCTGTTGTTGACACTTCAATTCTGTTTCTGATTATAGAGTCTTGACTGAAATATGTAGGAGTTTGCTAATTAAATTTACATTTATTGTTTGATCTAAGTCATTAGGAATGTCCATTACCTTGTACAATAGCCCAAGCAGGAAATAAAAAAGCCTGCAGGGGAAAGCTCTAAATATACTTGGCTGCAGTTTTCCCTTCCCCTGAGCTATCTAAACTGTGTCATATAAACCTGAGCTTACTTTAAATATGCACTGAAATAGTGATGCAATTATAACATGTTTAAATCAAATAAACAGAGATGAAAGGCAATTAAACTGTAAGCCTATGAGGCAAGAAATAAAGAGCAAAACAAATGTAGCCCTTGGATAAGAGGCAGGAAAATATGTCAGTGATCAGATTTAAAGGCAAAATGTATTTACTAGTCTTAAACGCTCTAAACAATCTTTTCTTCAAATAATTATTTTATTGCTAATCCGTTATTAAATAAAAAAAAGCAACCCTGTTGTACAAACATTTCCTTTTGTACTACAGAGTTGCTTTTTTAAGGCACATCATCAAAAATTAAAGGGAAGCTAAAGTCCCATATTAAGAGCATATTATAGTGATTGCATTATAAAACATGCATATTGATATTAAGTTGTATAATATGGCTAATTTTGTTTATTTTGGTACCAAAGATTCTATCCTACATGACAAGACAGACATGGATAAAGATAGGGACAACAATTTTACTGTGGACGTCGACCCTCATTGTGGACAGATTTATTACTCTTGGGATTATACATTCAACCACTTTAGTTTTCTTATAAAGGACTCTCTAAAGAATAGTTTAGTAGGAAATAAACTTTATTAAGCGTTTACTGTACATTTAACAATTTTTTTAAAAAAAATTTCTTAATCTTGACCCAGGCTGTATAAATTATTTATCTCTTCACCCTCTGAACAATGTATTGTCTCTGAAGTGGGAGCCACCCAGGGGGAAGTACCACATTGCAAACTATTTTGTAAAATTAAGACCACTCTGTAAAACACACATTATTAGCATGCAGTAGTGTAATATGAGCTGCTAACATTGTACACAAATACACTCCCCTCTCACAAACTGCAAGTGTGGTATGTCTATGTGAAGTGCATTCCCCTATGGGGAGCTCCACTCTAGAGACAGTACATCATTTAGGGGATGGAGAGATAAGGAGCTTATACTGCCTGGGACATGATTAAAACATAGTAATTCATTACATAAATTACACAGCGAAACTTAAATAAAGTTTTTATCAGGCCCTACTAGTTGTTTATAAAAACACTAATTGCCCTTTAAAGGACCATTGCAGTTGTCAAACAATAGTTTTTTTTTAATTTATTTATTTATTTAAAGGACCACTTAAATAAGCACAATTTGGACCACATCACAGTAAAGCTCTCCTATAAGCATGTTGAAATACTTTTGGAAGTTTTGAAATACGTGCATTTTTCACTGAGAGTCAAATAAAGTACAATCTGCTTTGCACTACTGCAGCCAATCAGTTTGTTCTCATTCAAGTTAATGGTAAGACTGATTACATTTCCAGTTTGAAGGGAAGAGACCATTTGTAATTTCTTGTGGCCGAAAATTCAGGTTTCTGCTCTCTTGAGCGGATCTCTGGTATTTGAACAATACAGAGCAGAGCTCTGCACACTCCAGTGCCGCTCCATGTAGAGATCAAAATAAAAAAAATAACCCTTAACAAATCTATCTGTGCAGGCATGGAATGCTGGATTCACCTAAACAGGTCATTTATGGGTTAACTGTTCAGTGCAGTGTAATGTGAGTCCAGGGAAAAACTGCTAGCAATCACCATCACCTCATGCTCCTTGGCTCTTTGTTATTACTCCTGCAACAGCCATTAGGCGGGATACACTTTGTATGTAAACAGAGGCTTAAACTTTAGATGTTATTAGTGTTATTAAAAAAAAAGATAATTTTAACATATGATTTTGTGCGCTCTCAAACCATAAAGAGCCCTTACAGTGAGGTAAATGGCCCTTTAATAACTGATTAACAATAAAATTACTATTTGGAAAATAAATTCAGTATAACTTTTAAATCTGACATTTGAAGCTTAAAGGGCCATTTACCTTGCTAAAAGTGCTCTTCATGCTGTGAAAGAGCACAAGATTCTATGTCAATAAATGTACTATTGTTTATTTTATTTTTTTATGACACTAATAACAGCTAAAAATATGCTGTATTGGGTCTGTTTACAAACACACTCCTGCCTGTTTCATGACAACATCTGCCGAGCTCTGTGAACGCAAGATTAGTTTTTTCTCTGCTTTCAGGAATGTAATCAGCAATCACTTGACCCACAAGTAACACATTTAGGTGTTTCCAGCAGTCATTTCCCTGCACAGATGCATTTGGGAAAGCTTAACCCTCTTTCTGCTACTGCTCTCTGCACGCAGCTCTTGCTGTGACTCTGCCTGGGGGACTTGCCAGAGTCTTGTGTAAATAGACACTTCATTTATGATTTTTTTTCTGTGAAAAAGGCACCTATTTCAAAAATTCAAAAAGTATTTTAACATGTTTTAGGAGTACTTTACAGTGGTGTGCTCCATGTTGTGCTGAATTTACTGACCCTTTAATGTTTTGGTGCTGATTCCCTATCCTCTATTAGGTGTCCACCATTTATCTGCCTTTTTCCCTAAAGTTAGAAAAAATTGAGGACACCTAATCAGGGGATAACAGTTTTGTTACACTCTAACACTCTGTAACACTACAGTTCATATTTAAGTTTTAAAAGTTACATTGTATTATTTTTGTTCAAATGCTATTTTTATTACAAATCAGTAACTAAATAAACAAATTAAAACCTAAAGTATGAGCACTATGACCACTTAAATTTGTTTTACCGTTAACTAGATTCTAAGAAAAGTATTTGTGCACTTGCCCCACTAAAATCATGCTAACAATAAACAAGTGAAATCAATAGTCCTTGAAACTAGAACATGGACCTCAACTTTACTTCATTTTAATTGAGGCACATTTAACTGAAGGAAAATTGATTTTGTATTTTCAACTTTGTTATTTTGATTTTCAAACAGCTGTTACACTTCCTTAAGGCAAACGAATAACTTTTACAGAACTGAGGTGTTGGAGGTATAAATTTTAATGTAAAAAATAACTATCCTAACACAGATAAATTATTTATAATTGTTATTGCCTCTGGCAGTTCTGAGTTCCAAACAGAAACTTTTTACTTTGTTTGTGTGTGATTAGCGTATGATTTAATGATTTGATTAATTTAAACAAGACAAATGGAAAAGACGGACTGCCAAGAATATTGCTTAAAACTATTTAAAAAAATTAATCATTATTAATGTAATATAGATGTAATTATTTGGGGTAATAAAAGATTATAAAATGCAATCAGTAAAATGATTATTTAAGAACTAAATTATTGCTTTATAAATTTGTATGAGTACAGGGTGATTTATCAAAGGATGAGTGCCGACCTTGCCAAATGCCAATAACTTTATGTGATTTATGAACTTTAAAACAGACATATAGATTTTACAGCAGATAAGGACCAAAAGAGTTGTGTAGTCTACCTAAAAAGGTTGGGTTACTGAAAGGAACATTGAATTCATCAATGTTCTTCCACATAATCAAACAGAGCAATGAAAATCAAGTAAAAAAATGTTGTTTGTTTAAATTAACTTAAGTGTCTCATTAGGTTTAAAACATCCTGAAGCTGACTCCTGTTGATTCAAGATAAATAAACAGTTTGTATGCTGAAAAAGCAAGCACAGCAGTATTCAAAATAAGTTAAAAACACAATGACATTTTTTTTTTTTTACAGATTTCCTACTTACTTTTCATTGCTCTACATAATGGTGCAGGCATGGCCAGATTACCTATTAGGCCAACTAGGCGGCTGCCTACGGGCGCATGCCTGTGAGGGGCTCAACTTTCTAAAACAAAAATGGTTCCTGGCTTAAAAGAAACTAAATTCTGCAGTTCATAGACTGGCTACTAGGGCAAACCACCAAGAACAAGAGAGTTACAACAGGAAAAATAACTTACATGCACAGAAAAGGCAAACATGGATTAGTGCATACCTTGCATACTCACTCATGGGGGCGCCTCCAGGTAATGCATCGAGCAGTTAACTCACAACTGATATATGTAAGTGATTTCAGCATTTCATTCTCTGCACAGATTAATTTGTGACGGGTTTAACTCTCTTTCTGCTTATGCTCACTGCACAGAGCTGTTGCTGTGGATCTGTCTTGAGGCTTGCCAGTGATTCATGTCAACAGAGATTTAATTAACTAAAGTATCAGTAGAAAATGAACGCATTTCAAACATTAAAAAAATATTTCAACATGCTTTTAGGAGATCTTTACAGTGATTTGCTAAAAATGTTGCAGAATTAAGTGTCCCTTTAAGTAGGAATTATAGAATCTCGGTGAAAGCCTTAAAATTGGGTATGTTTCAAAACAATAGAAGGGACAGAGAAAAGAAGGAGAGGAAATCAGATGGTGAGAAAATGTGGCCAGTTCTCTGCATTACATTACTTTATTTTATAAGAGTTGTATTAAAATAAATTAAAATGTTCTTTTGTTTTCAAAATATTTTGGACTGATTGAAGGGAAGTAGAGTAATACAGTTTAATACTGGTACTTATGGAGGGAAAAACATATGTAAAGAAATCTCCAAATGTACCCCATCTCAGATGGAAAAGGGAACTGGGCTGGAAAAGGGGGCATGTGGATATTTAAATAGATTTAGGGATAAATAAAACATCATTACATATAATAAAATGTCTGACTTGCTTATTGAACACATAATATAAAGCATCATTCCTCTTACAGGCTAGGGTACATTTTTATGGACTAACTAGATATGAGAAGGTAGAATCCTAGGTAGACGTTGGAGCATGGTGTATTCGAGGAAAGCCAGTTATTGAACTGATTGTGTTGCTTTCAGGACCTGAGAGAGGAGGAAAGCTTGGTAGTAGGTAGGCAGAGTTAATATAATGAAATGATACCTCCTGCATGTCAGTGTGTACTGAGGAGCATAGTGGTGCACACATGGTGAACTTGCCCATGAGCTCCCATGCTGTTTTTTTTACTATAGTGCAAGCCTGCCACTTCACAACCACCTCCTCCCTCACCCTCAAACAAAGAACATGCCCCTGATTAGAGAAAGCAGGGGTAATGTATTAAAAATAAATAAACTGACATTTACATTGTTATGTAAATGAGGCCTCCTTTAAGGAATGTGCTCCTAGGTGGTTGCTTTGTTTGCCTAGTGAGAAATCTGGCCATGTGTCTATGAACTAACGTCTAGATGGAATATTTTCTGACTGCACTTATTAATGTAGAGTTGGTCTTATTATCTGTCTGTCATATCTATCTATCTATATTTTATTGCAGTGTAATTAGTCATTTAAAGATTTGTATCCATTACACTGTGCCTTATTTGGAAGTGTATAGCTAGTATAGATAGTTATGATTTTGCTTTTTATTTGTATATCTGTCACTGACTTCCTTAGCAACTGACTTCCTGTTACTTTTTTATGGACGTATGTTTACAGCGTGACAGAGTTGCTCTTCCTATCTTATTAATATTATTAGACTCATGGAAGCAGTTCAGAGAGACATACAAGCAGTCTTGCGTAAGTGTCTCTAACTTCCCCAATTCCGCAGCAGTTCCAGAAAGGAAAAACATATTTTTTAAACATAATTTTCTACCTCCTATCTAATGGTGCAGAGCACTTATCCTCTGAACTTTAGCCTTGTAAAAAATCTTAGGAATATGGCCACTGATTGTTATCATTGTGTTACTTATTTTGTACAAGTGAATATCCTGCAGCGCTACCCAATGTGGAAGCAAACTGGAAAACACAGAAATACAGTAGTAACCGGCTTTGGAGAGGACAGATAATGTATAGTTAGGTTCCAGCCAAGAGTGCTCACAAAGGGACATTCAATAAAAGAAAGTTTATGTTTTTAATAACATACCTGGCAGCTAACCTGAGACTGAGAGTTCCTAAAAAAACAGCTAAAGCCCGGTACATGAACCCAAGAGAGTTAAACACCTGAGAAAAGCTCAAAGAAGCCTAAAGGAGGTGTATTATGATGCTGTGCAGGATTGTTTTTCCTCTGCCTGTTTTGGCTTGAATATATCTAGCATTGCACTATCGCAGAGCTTTCCTATGCACATTAGTTGTCAGCAGTTGCATCAATTCCAAGTTTTACTTCCTCTTTTGAAATGGTCATTGCAAATGTAATAGGCTTTACATTTTGAGCACAGCAATTTTGTCAAATTAAGGACATGTAAACAATATGTATTTAATGGGTGCAGCAGCCTTAAAGGTATATCTAGATTTCACAGTTTAAACCTTTTTCTAAGCTAAAATGCTGTTTATTTTAGAAATGTGATGCTTATGTCATTCTATACACATATAGATTTATTTTATTTGGAAAAAAATGAGATTTCCACACCCCTATTAGTGTCTACATAGGCACAGTGTACCTACCAATTAGATATTAAATAGTTTACTAACCTTCAAGCCAACAGCAGAACAATGCAATGATCTACATACTACACATCCCATGATTCATTCCTGCACAACTGCCATCACAGATTGATACAATGTATTAGCTGCCTGTGGATGGCCAAATCAAATTATGAATTTTATGCTAATTTTAGCAGGGATTTACAGGGGTGTTAACTCTGAAAACCAACTGCTTGCAAGAGATTTAGTAAACTTTAGGGTAAGTATAATAATGTTTATTTTGGGGGGGTTTCATGCAAAAATTTGTTTTCATACACTACGGATTCTCCTCTATTAGATGCATTCAGTAGCAAGGAAATCAAAATATGCCTTTAATAGACCACTGCAGCTGAAGAAAAATGGCAGTTGTTAATGACATGTGTTATAAACAAATAAAATCAATCGCTGTGCAAGTAATGGACATAAAAACATGTTTACACATAAGCCAGAATCAGTGGAGGGAGATGTGGGGAGGAGGGAAGAAGGAAACGTCAAAAATATTTATTAGAAAAATTGGATCTGACTGAAAATGATACCACCTCTTCCCCATCACAGGCACAGAAGCAAGTTGCTTACAACAGGAAACTCAAGTATTGATTTCCAGAAATATAAATGCCACTCTCACAACAACATATCTTCCACCAAAGTGTCATGTTTGCCCCTTGGGTCCAATAGAAGCATCAAACTATATTTTTTTCTAATTAAAAAACACACTTTTTAATGTTTTTCCTTACCTAACTATACTCATTATTATAATTTCCAGACATTTATATATTTTTGTTGTTGTACATTAGTCCGTTAGTTATATGCCTGTGTGACAGAATGTGGTGTTGTTGTTGTTGTTGTCCTGCTTCACAAGATACCACTGTCATAATGGGAATTACATTGCCACATTTGTCAACATTACATTCTAATATTGTCATACTTTGCCCTGGATTGAATAATGACTTTTATTTTGTGACCGATGGATTCCCATGCCACTGAAGGGGTTATGTTTATAGCAGAATATGGGGACTGGTAATAAACTGCTTCTCACTAAGCAGTTACAATAGAGAGTGAATACATCTTGGGCTATCTCTCAACTTTGAAGTCAACTGATGAGCTTCCTGCTGTGTGTGTTTCTGTAGATGGAGACACTGGATCAGGTGCGACTAGCTTAACTATTAGTCATGCTGATTAGAAGGCAGTCAGACTTCTCAGTTTCCCCACTATATACCGTACAAAATGTTTGGAGGGGAGTGTGAACACTCAAATCAGCCCTCTTGTTGGGCAATTATTTGGAATGAGCCAAAGGGCACAAAATCAGCTACTTTTCATGTGTGTTTAGTTCTTCCTGTGAGCCATCAAGATATCAAAAACCTACAGGTATCTATTTCAGAATTACTACACATTTATATCTACAGTAATATGTATGAAGAGTGAGGTAGCCATGAGTGTCCAGTAATCAAGATGAATAATCAGAGTATTGCAGTATATAACTGACAATAAGTTACCCTGTTTTTATTATTATGGTTATGTATTTCTTAGTGTTTCATGTTATAGGTATTGTTGTAAAAAAACATATTAGATATTCTGCAGGCTATTGCATTGGCCAAACGCCCAAGACCGTAGTCTCATAGATAAATATTGTACACACACTTCAAGATTACAGCAAAGGGTTATCATTAATACCATCACCAGGATGAGATTAGGAGCCTGAGCTCATCAGATGTGTGGGGTTTCCAAGTGGGCAGGGACAGCCTTTTATGTTGCAGTGTTGTTGCCTATTATGTTACAGTGTTGTCACTCAGCCCCACCTAAATATAATTAAAAGGATAAGATTAAGGCCTGACCTAATCAGATGTACAGGGTTTCTTAGTAAGCAGGGTCAGCCTATTATTCAGGGATAGGGCTTACTGTGATTTGCCAGCCTGTGTGACAGAAAATTGTATAAAATGTGACAATTAATAAAGATATGAATTGTGTCTGTACTTACTTAAACAAGGTGTCTGTGAATTAATCCTAATTCTGAGGGATTATATGGTGTTCCTGACATCCTGCTCTGTGGAAGCAAGCTCTTTGGTGCGGTTCCTGTGTTTTTTTATTGGACAAACATATTCATAATCCTTTTCTGGATCTCTACCTTGTCATGGAGAAGGGGCTTCTGTACCTCAGTGAAGCTGTGAGCCATAGCATGTAGGGTCAATCATGATGGGCATGTCATAGCAGAGCAGACATATCGTGGTCCACTGGAGAAGGAACGGGCAACCCACTCCAGTATTTTTGCCAAGAAAACCATATGAAGTTAGTAAATTTGGTCCAAGATCCATTAAGGAGGGCTTTCAAAAGCCAAAAGCGTGCCCTTGGACAACGGACAAGGACACAGCTTAGTAGACTCTGGGACAAATCTGCTAGCCAGCTTAGTAGATCTGGGCCGAAAACTGTGAAAGGAGCTATGAAAAGCTAATAGCATAACTTTGGACATGGTCAAGGATGCGGCTAAGCAGTTTTGGGCCGAGATCCCTTAAGGAGGGCTGATGGAGGGTTGTAATTTACCTGATATGTAAGAAAATAATGCTGCTTGGCCCAAAAGCAATGAAAAATGCTCCAAACTAGCAAAACAGGCATGAAATGGGCCAAAAAAAGACAAGCGTAAAATGGCCCAAAAAAAGCAACGAGACAAGCATGAGGTACAGGCTCAATGAAGCCAGGAAGAGAGAGCTAACAAACATCCTCCAGGCACAGACTCAGAAATGAACTGAGGTGTGCAAAGGAGATGAGTACAGGAAGTCCTTATGAAGGCTAAATAAGGCCCCTGCCACAGAAAAGGCAAAGCTAGAGAGAGGGACCCGACCATAAATATATATATATATATATATATATATATATATATATATATAATATATATATATATAAAAAAAAAAAATATATATATATATATATATATAAAAGTGTGTTTTTATTACAGAAATGTCTCCTAATTTTCCTAATCTGTCCAATGTCAATAAATTAAAACTTTATTTGGGGACTTCAGCAATCACATATATAGTTGTGGATCTGCGGGACTGTTCGGAACGCTTACGATGTTGGTCACGCTTTGCAAGCCTCACGAGGCGAGCTGTCAATCATTGCAGTGCGAGCCTTGCAAAGCCGGGCGAGCAGTTGAACCACGCAGGACTTAAGCTACAATGAGCACCAAAGGCAAGGCGAGCAGTTGAGGCACGCAGGACTTAGCTCAGTGCACAAAATTACGTCCCGTAGGACTTAGGAAACGAATGATGTAGATGGACTGTGGGTCTCGGAAAATTATGACTTTAACGGCTAAACCAAAGAACCCAAAAGACCTGCTAAAAACAACCAATACGCCTAAAATTCACTTACACACTCACACATAGCCCAGGGGAGAGACCAGGAGCCTGTCAGTAAGGTTGTAAGTTAATTTGAGGCATATTTAGCGTTTTTTTAAAAAGGAAAATCGGCTAAGCAAGAAATAAAATGGCGCCCAAAAAAACGTAAACAAGACGAAAACGAGTCCGAAGGACGTAAAACCAGGACGAAGGACGTTAAAACAAGCTCAAACAAGTAACAGTTAACACAAGACAGTAACACTTGGTGCTCGCAATGAGCGCAGAAGGGGCACAGAGGGGCCATATTCTCGCACTGTGTGGCAAACAGCATTGCCAGACTTACAATTTTACACCTGTTATTTTTGACGGTCAATTTCCTAGTTTGTAATAATTTCAATACTCAAGTATGCATATATAGCAGGTGAAGACTCCTACATATTTGCACTAAAAGCAAAAGGGCTCATTTCTGGGCAACTTGTTCATCAGATAAAGCATGACTATCCGTGATTAAAATTGACTGCCTAAAACAGTTCCTTTCATATTATCTTCTATTGAATATCACGCTTTACCTACTAGATGGTTTCTGCAATGCTCTCTCACAGGGGTCAAAGCTTTTCCCTTAAATTTGAAAGTTCTCCAACTGACGAACTTTCAGTTCTTAAGGAACTTCTCAATAAAGAAATATAAAAAAATTACATTATGGGTCCGTTTTCCATTCCACAATTTCCGACTTCAGAATTAACCCTCTTGGCCTAGCCAATAGGAAATATTCTTGAAAAAGAGATTAATCTTTGATATTTCAGCCCCTAGTGATATTCTAAGCATTCATTTTCTAATTCCAGGAGAGGAACATTCAATGTTGTATGATACTACCTACAATGCAATTTTCTATATCGTGGTGGTGTTGTTGTTGTTGTTGTTAAATCGTTAAGTTGTTTCCGACTCTCAGTGATCCTACGCACCACAGCATGTCAGGCACATCTGTCAACCATTGCCCTTCTGAGCTCCATCAGGCTCATGCTAATTACTTCAATGATTTAATCTATCACCTCTGAATCTCCCACATTCTTCTTTGTGTGCTTTCAATCTTTACCAGCATCAGAGCCTTCTCTAGGGAATCCTGTCTTCTCATAATATGGCCAAAATATTTAAGCTTTAGCCTTATGGTCATAGAATCCAGTATACAGTGTGGCTTGATTTCCTGTAGTATTGATTGACTTTCTCTTCTTACAGTCTAAGGGACTCTAAGCAGTTGTTTGCCATCATCTTCTTCTTTTTAATGTTCTGCAGCAGACCAGCTTTTGCACCCTCTTCAATAGGTCATTTAGTTCCTCTTCACTTTCACCCATCATCTGTATATCTGAGGTTGTTGACATTCATCCCAGCAACATTAATTCCAGCTTTGGATTTGTCCAGTCCGGCCTTACTCATGATGTATTCAGTGTATAAGTTGAATAAATAAAATGACAATATACAACCATGTCAACTCCTTAGGAAACTCCATATGTGTTTTTAACTGTGGCTTCTTGGTCCAGATACAGATCCCACATAACTTGCCACATTTTGTTGTGATCAAAGTCTTTAGAATAGTCGATGAAGCAGAAGTAAATGCTTTTCTGGCACTCTCTTGCTTTCTCTATTATCTAGCAGACATTGGCAATTGAAGAACTTTTGTTCCTCATCTTCTGCGGAACTCGGTTTGCACATCTTGTAGTTCTCGGTCAATATACTGTTGAAGTAGAGCTTGCAAGATTTTAAGCATCACCTTGCTGGCATGTGAATGAGTGCAATTGTTCAATAATTGGAGCACTCTTTGGCACTGCCTTTTTTTGGATTGGTATAATGGAAGCAACACTTTTAGGATTTTGAACAGTTTTGCTGGGATTCCATCAACTCAAGAAGCCTCGTTATCAGCAAGACATTGTATGGCCCATCTCACTTCCATCTTCAAGATGTCTGGTTCCAGCTCACTGGACAAATGATTGAGGTTATCAATACTGTTAAGATACTTCCTGCATAGATAAGCTGTCTATACCTTCCATCTCATCCTTATCTAAATTTCTTAGAAATACTTCCCATTTTTGTTTTTTTTCATGACCTTTTTGGCATGAAAGGTTATTTTGAGATCCCAACTGTCTTTGAGGAGATCCCTTGACTAATTAATTATGTTGTATTCTTCTATCTGTTTACATTGCTCATTATAACATGTCTCCTTGTCTCCTTATGCTTCCTATACTCATTCAGTTGGACAAATCTTTCTTCTTTCTCAACTATGTTTCACTTTCTACTACTTAATCAATCCAATCTCCTATCATGACAATAACATATTTTATTGCTGTTATCTATGAGGTGTTGAATGCCCGTGTAGAACTGGACAATTTCAGCCTCTTCAGCATCCATGGTTGGAGCATAGACTTAGATCACTATAATGTAAAATGGCTTCCCTTTGATTCAAATTTAAATAATTCTGCCATGTATTTGCTTGTAATTGAGTACTGCTTTGGCCACCCTTTGATTATGAGAGCTACTCTATTTCTTCTGCAGCATTCTTGACCATATTAAAAGTTTTGGTGGTTGTCTGATATGAAATGTCACATTCCAGTCCACTTGAGTTCACTAATTCCCAGGATATCAACATTTAATCTTGTCATCTCATGTTTGACTACGTACAGTTTGCCTTGGTTTATAGTTCTAACATTTCATGTTCCTATGCTGAATTGTTCTTTGCAGCATTGGACTCTCATTTCCCCTCCAGACACCTCTGCAGGAGGGTGTCCTCTCAACTTTGACCCAACCACTTCATTAGATCTGGTGCTACTTGTACTCTCTCTGTGATGTCCCCCAGTATGATGTTTAATGGTTTGCCTTGAATTCACTTTGTAATCATTCTGTCATTTATTTGATTGTAACCCAGCACTACTTTGGCTACCATTTGTTTTCTGGAATGAGAACATAGCAAGTAAAAATGAGGAGTAGTACTTATAGTGGATGCAGTTATATGAAGGAGTCTAGTTAACCATAAACACTAAATGGTTCGCTGTAATATTCTCTTTTAAATGCATGGTAGAAAATGGGAGTCTTCAGTGTACCTTTCAAGTCTAGCTCACAGTGGAACAAAAAACAACAGGTCTGCCTCTAAATCACTGAGACGTTAAGTCAAATTTTGGAGGATAAAAACTTCCATTGTCAATTTTCCTTTTATGAGTTGTTTACAATGCTCAAAAATATAACATTCAATCTTTTCAGTGCTGAGGCAACACCTGCATCTAATAAAATGCTATTTAAAGAAAATTCCCATAAGAGGCTGCCGCCATCTCTACCTGCAGATTTTTCAGCGGAGGAAAGTTTGTTTTCTTTCTCCTTAGGGAGAATTGTCTCTAATACATCTCAGTTGCTGCAGTAAAAACATACAACCCACTGTGAGGACATTATTATGGGATGTCAATACAAAACACAGCTCATGGTGGGTTTTATGTAGACCAGTAATCCAGATGTAATTCTTTCAATTTAGAAGATTTCAGAGAGAAATTCAACTTCCCACTGCTATAGAAAACTGAAGGTTTAGATTTAAGCATTACAAAAAGAATAATGTACTACTGCTCACTAAATGATTTTCAGAAAATTCAGAATATTACAAATATTTAAAATGTCCATAAATTATCTATGTTCATAAAAATACAGATGAATAGTGTGTAAACAACTTAAAGGCTAAAACCATACATTTATATTTTGGGTTTATACATCGTGTTCACACGCAGTTATTATTAGTGCAGTCATTTTTTGTGTTATTTCTATTTTAAACAGTGTTTTTGTTGTATAAATGGAATAATCAATGAAAAAGAGATACTTGTATTCTGGTCATGATGCAAGAATGACATACTACATTAGTGAGTACAATAAATATATAATATTGGACTTTCCTTTCCCATCCAGACATATCTGCAGGAGGGCGTCCTCTCAACTTTGACCCAACCAATTAATTAGATCTGGTGCTACTTGTACTCGCTCTCTGATGTTCTCCAGTATGATGTTGAATGACTTACCTTGAATTCGCTTTGAAATATGCACCCTGTTAAGCATACCTTGCCTGACCAAGAATTTTGGGTTGCAAAAGTGCTATTGTATTCTCTCTTGGTTACCTGGTCTGACCACTGGCTTCTCATCTCCTATCTTAATCTGAACATGGCTATGATTTCCCTAGTTGGCCTCATTGACCATCTAAGCTTTCCAATGCCACCTCCTAAAGACAATGGAATGGTGTATGAACACTCTTGTGTGAAAACTACTTAAATAATCTCTGTCACACTTAGGAATGTCTTGTGTTTTTTCTGAAATGTGTGTTTTTGTTGTATTAAGTGGAATACTCCATGAAAACGAGATTCAATATTTATTATATCAAATTTACCTTTTTGGAGCCCCTGGGCAGTGAAGTAGAGGAGCCGGTGCGAGTGAGTATGCAAGGTATACACAGACCCATGTTTGCCTTTTCTGTGTGTTTATGTTCCTTTTCTTGTTGTAAATCTCTTGTTCAAGGTGGTAACACCCTAGTAGCCAGTCTTTGAACTGCAGAATTTTGTTTTTTTAAGCCAGGCACCATTTTGTTTTAAAAGTGGTGCCCCTCACAGGGAAGCGCCCCTAGACGGATGCTTAGTTGGCCTATTGGGTAATCCGTCAATGCATATTTGTAAAGCAGAATCAGTAGCACTAATATAATGGACACATGGATAACATTGGCATTTGAAAACCATAAAAATAAGACAAAATGTCACATTTGTATACATACATTGCTACATGAGAAGATGTACTACTCTCATGACTTATAGTCGAGGAGAGTTTATAAACTAATCTTACAATTATTGCTTACCATAAGCAAACATTTGGAAGTGCAATGTGTTCTCTGAAAGCAAGAGTATTTTGAAAAAAACTCTCCTGTGCTCTTTCCTGTCCTCTTTCTGAAGCACTCGTGGGAATTCATGCACCTAGCTGAGTCATGGCTGGGAGTGGTGTTCTGAACATCCTTTGCCTCATGCTGGAACATCATATTGTATTTATGACGTATCATCTCCAAGCTAGACTAGAGTTTCTTTGGATACTAGGTTGTTGTTGTATTGCCTTATATACCGTATATACTTGAGCCGTGTTTTTCAGCCCTTTTTTTAAGGCTGAAAAGGGCCCCCTCGGCTTATACTCGAGTCACCACTCCTGTGTCTCTCTTTCTCCCCGTGTCTCTCCACCCCCGTGTCTCTCTTTCCTCCCATGTCTCTCCACCCCGTGTCTCTCTTCCCCCCGTGTCTCCCTCCACCCCTGTGGCTCTTTCTGCCCCTCCCTTATCATCCTCAACACCCCATCCTCAACCCCCCATCCTCATCCTCAACCCCCCTCCTCATCCTCAACCCCATCCTCAACCCCCCCTCCTCAACCCCCACCTTATCCTCAACCCCCCCTTCCTCAACCCCCCTCCCCCTCCTCAACCCCAAACCCCCCTCCTCAACCCCCCTCCTCATCCTAAACCCCCCTCCTCATCCTAAACCCCACTCCTCATCCTCAACCCCCGCCTCACTTTACCCCTTTAATTAACTCACGTCATTAGCATATGCCGGGTCCCGACGCAGCCGGAAGGAGCACTGAGGAGCGGAGGAGCAGCTGCTGATGGAAGGTAAGTGAGGGGAAAGGGAGAGGGGGAGGTAATTAGAGGGGTAAAGTGAGGAGGGGGGTTGAGGATGAGGAGGGGGGTTCAGGAGGGGGGTTGAGGATGAGGAGAGAGGATGAGGAGGGGGTTAAGGATGAGGAGAGAGGATGAGGAGGGGGGTTGAGGATGAGGAGAGAGGTTGAGGAGGGGGTTGAGGATGAGGAGAGAGGTTGAGGAGGGGGTTGAGGATGAGGAGAGAGGTTAAGCAGGGGGGTTGAGGATGAGAAGGGGGGATGAGGATGAGGATAGGTTTGAGGAGGGGGGTGAGAAGGGAGGATGAGGAGGGGGTTGAGAAGATGGGTTGAGGAGGGGGAGGGAAAGAGACAAAGGGAAGGGAGAGGGGGGAAGAGACACAGGGAAGGGAGAGGGGGAAGAGACACAGGGGAGGCAGAGGAGGGGAAGAGCCCACGGAGGAGGGAGAGGAGGGGAAGAGACACAGGGGAAGGAGGGGGGGAGACACAGGGGAGGGAGAGGGGGGAAGAGACACAGGGGAGAGAGAGGAGGGACACAAGAAATGGGCACAGAGGGCACACAAGAGGGGGACACAGAGGGCACAAAAAGGACACAGGGGGCAGCACATTTCCCACTCTCGGCTTATACTCGAGTCACTAAGTTTTCCCAGTATTTTGTGGTAAAATAGGTGCCTTGGGTTATACTCGGGTCGGCTTATACTCGAGTATATACGGTATATATTTTATTATTGTATGAATCATTATCAATAAAAAATAAGTTTGAAATCCAAATAGAGGTAATAATTAAGCATGATTGTGTGTATCAGCCTATATTTCCTGTTTTCTTTAAACATTTTTAGTTTTTCTATATTTTTTATCAACTTGTTTTTAGTGAAGTGGGTATATTTGAGGTCTTAAGAGAGAGACATCCATTTTGGTGATGGTTGGAAATGTAGAATTTCCCTAGGTTATATAAAAAGTGTGACAACATTGTAATAGAGTATAAAGCAGGATGAAATACATAGGGTTATGGCATAAGCTATACAGCATCTACTACATACCCTGTTTGTCAGTAAACAAATCCATTAAGGAGGTGAGTCAGGGGGGCATTATTGTGGTTATCTGGTTTTGGTGATCAACATTAAGAATAGGAGGAAATAGTACCTGTTGAGCTGATTGGGTGACTTGTCTATTGTCGATTTTTTTTATCCTACAATTTGTGAGTGAGCAGTTGGCTACTTTTAATAAATATTCTCCTTTTTGTCTGGAACACAATGAGGCTATAAATGAGCTGGTTTGACCCAATTCTGATCTCTCTTATTTTAACTATAGCTTGTGATGCTTACTGTGATCTTCTTACTTGTTGCACCAAGTAAACTTTCAATTGCCACCTTTCCAATACCATGTAACTAACTATGACCTCTTATGCCAAGCAGAGTTGAAGCACTCGGGGAACAGTTAATTACAAGTTCGTAATCAAAAGCTTATGCTGTCTGCATTGAATATAAAAATAATTCCATAATTTTACTGATTTCCAATGTTTCCCTCCTTTTCTGATTTTGAAAAGATACAGAATCTTTACAACAGAGTAGGATATAAAGATGGCAAGATAGACATTTATAGTAAATCATTTTAATAATAGACCTCTTTGATGGGACTATGTTATCCTTTTTATGTTTAATCAACAATCGGCAGGCTTAGCTAATCATGAATCTTCAAGGAGAAAGTGCATTCCAGTTTATTACCTGTGTGGAGGGGATTCTCATGGATTTCTTCTTTACATGAAAAGAGGCAGAAGCAGTCATACCTGCTGCCTTGTATGGTAGATTTTAAATGTTTGTTTTTATTTATTTAGCACACTGGTTTCTTCGCAAAGGTAGAACCAAACAGAAGCTTCTGTCATCATTGCACAAACAGTATAAATGTAAAACTCGATAATTTTCCAAAAAAGAACATGGTTTATTAGTGCTTATTTTAGCTTGTTATTCATTCAGAACTTTGTTTGTTAACCTGTGGATACAGAGTGTCAGATTTACAAAAGCCGCAAAGAGTCTGCAATGTCTCTTTTCTGTGAAGTACGAATATATTCACCTATCCATTGATCAGTCTGTCATAAAACTACATTTTGCCTCCCTGGACACCTGGAGATGTCTTAGGATATATTCCCCATCTTCGTAGAGGCCAAAGCTGCATGGTCAAAATGTTTATGTGTTTTTAATAAGTTGGTGGCTAATGGATATGTACTGGACCTTCTGATGAAAGCCTTATTCTTATTCTTTAACATATGGCCTGTTGAATAAACTCTATGCCATAACTGAGTAATGTTAGATTGTAAGCTTTAAAGACAAACTAAATAGATGCAGTTGGCCTGAAATCTTGCATTCTGACCTACTCAGTTCAGCAATTTTTAGGCAATTTTTGGTTTGTTTTATATAAATGTTTTAAGCGAAGGCGCATTACTGTGTTAGTTGTAGAACATCAGAAACAATTTTATTGGATGATGCATTTTAACTGTTATTTAATTAATTGTATCTTTCTCAATATAAGTGTCAGATGAAGTGTGCACTTCACTTACATAGTAACATCTCAGCTTCTGGAACTGCTCGCCTTTTCTCCCTGTATACTCTCCTGCAGGTTTCCATCTTTCACATCTGTGACCCGAGAGTACGCCCAAGGGGAGGACCTTCATACTACTAGGGTCACAGTACTGCAAAGGGGGTGGTTCCAGAAACTGTGAAAACTGTTACTTTGTGGGCCACCTGGAAGTAAGCAAAGAGTGAATTTTATATGACAATTATACTGAGCAGGATAAAATTAATTTATTAAATATAGTTAAAACATTTAATAAAAAAAATATCAAACTGCCTTGCAGCTACAATAAATTTCCTCAGCTTGTAAAACCGTATCCCGTAACAGAGCCCACAAGACTTAAATTGGCCTCGTAAAGGTACCTGCAAATTAATTGCGGGTTACAGGTTGAAAAATCCTACAGGATGTCACAATCTGACCTACGTTGCCACAAATCATTTGATCTGTCAAGCCCGTAACTGTTACGGTTAGAAATAGATATTAAGTTGCTATGAATCCACTGGCGTTTAAACCCGTAACCCGCAAATAGAGCTATAAAGCCTAAGGATACTAGAGATGACCCGCAAGGGGGTTAAAGTCTGATCCGTAGCACTGTAATATACACACACTACTGTACATAAAATGAAAGGGAGAGTGATGTTAGGTATTAATATTAATAGCACAACATTCTCAAGCTCGCAAATCTGTAATATAAAATATTTTTTGTCATGTTTAATTTCTGTGTTATATCGATCCCGGCAATCAATGTGTTAATACATATAATGGAACTCGCATGGACTTGAATATTATATTTACTGATTTATTAATATTGCAATATTTCTGGAATGCGGGTCCGATCGTAACTCATAATTGAAACCTTTAAGGCTTTGAAATCTAACCTCCATGTTTCAGTGGTGTAATGATGACGATCTGTTTTACCATAGGCTCCGTTTAAATCCGTAACTACGGGTTTGACTAATTGATCATGTTCACGGCCGCACATGCAACGTGCACAGGAATGATTTACGGGCTTGCAGTATGGTTGAATGTAATAGCTCTGTAACGCAGCAGAATTTCAAGCCTGCAGGCTTTGCTGGTGTCCCGTAGCCGTTACGGGCTTGGAATTTAATGTGGCTGTTTGTATTTTCACCAGTTCCTCTCTGGAATTTTCAGGCAGAGCCAACTACAGAATTCCCCCACCACAACATACAATGTATATTTGTAAATCTCAAGCCATCCAAACTCAACACCTTTCCAAGAAAGAACGTGTCTGATCAATGCGTGAATTATCTTGCTATTCATTTAGGACCTTGTTTGTCTACCTTGTTTCAATAGATGGGTGTGTGAAACTTGACTTGGAAACTCTGGCAAATAGACTATTTGTTCTTCTGATGTAATTGCAGCCTTTACAATTTTACTTTTTGAGTGCCTTTGTTCCACACCTTAGGAAATCAGAAATATTTCATTTCCAGCACTTTGCTTTTGTGCTGCTTTTAACTTCTGTCATTTTTCAGACATAAAAAAATGTACTTTAAAAGTACTTATTTTCTACTGCAAAATATTCACGTTCCCAAACTTTATCAGTTTTTTTACCATATTCCAATTTAATTGTTGAAAGTTTCTGCTAAGGATTGTCTCTACATGCCATATTTTTACAGATATATTTCTAAATCTTGCTTGAACTGCCATGTTGCAGAATGTTGCTGAAAGATGGTCGCTGATTGGTTAGTGTAGAGTCTGTGTCTTCAAGAGCTACAGAGGGCAGAAGCAAGCAGGTTTGTATGTTTTTAGCCATAAAAAAGAGAGTTTTTAAGCACTTCTTTATAAAATAAAGTTCATAGGTATATTATACTCCTAATGAAATCCAGAAGCCTTCCATACTCTTTTAAAGGACCACAATAGTCTCATACTTTTAGCATGCCCTTTTGGACGCCCTAGTACCTTGTAAAATGTTTTTAAGTGAAGAAGCAAATTAATTTACCTCTCTCAGCCGGAAATCCCAAGACCCTTGAGGTAAGACAGATTTCTGAAGGTGGGAGATGAATTTGGAGATAATAATGTTATAAATCAATATTCCTCACATTCTACCATCTGCTAAACTTTATAAGACCACTGTAGTTCAAGAAAAAAGACGCTTGTTTGTCAGGTATGCTTCAAACTAACAAAATTAACAGCTGTGTAAGCCGTGGACTTACATTTTGGGGGGGAAATCTTAATTTTTAAAGTACTGGAAGCCATTTTAACATCACTTTGTCAGAGCTGATCATAAGGGAAAGTGTTATGCATATCAGTGGAGGGATGAGAACAGAAAGTCTTTGCTAAGATAATAAGATTACAAGGAATACCACACTCTTTCCCACTCCCTGGCCAAAAGAAGACACCTTGCATCATTCAATGCAACTACACACTTGTACAATAAAGTGCTTTGTATTCAGGTCGTTTAAATCTAAGGTTAATTAATTATTTTTTTAAAGCATAATCTGTATATTATTGTATGAATATGTTATGCAAAAATAAAGTAACATAAATATAAACAGAATAATTATCCAGCTCCTATTACATCTCCCTATAATATACATTTTCTATAATGTAGACCACTCATCTGTCATACACAGTATTGTAATATTTAAAACATGCCCCTTTCGATGCATGGTAGAATATTTGGGACTACAGTGTTCATTTAGGAAGATGAAGGTGATCATTTTGACACTTTCTTCTTCAAATACGGCTTAAAATGAATTTAGCACAGAATTCCTGCATCCTCACAATACACCTTTCTGTACGTGATCTTTCTAAACATCTTGGAAGCTGTCTGTAAATGATAGTAATTCAGTGAAAACCTCCTATTAGTCTGTTTGTGCAAAACTAAACAGCTTGTGTTCTGTTGACAGCAGTAAAGACAAATTAAGAAGAATATGTTTAATCAGTTCTTTTAGACAGTGTATTAGTGCAGCTGTTATATCCAATATTCCATTTCTAAACTGAAGTAATGAAAATCAGTGATCATGCATTTTTTCTAGAAATATATATGTACATATGTTTATGTTCTAACATTTCACAATTATTTACTCATAATTATACCACAAGTGTTGCTATCTATAAGCAGGGCCAGATCTACCTTTTTGGAGCCCCTGGGCAGTGAAGTGGAGGAGCCCCTTTGGGTGAGTACACAAGGTATGCATTGACCCATTTTTTCCTTTTCTGTGCATTTAAGTTCCTTTTCCTGTTGTAACTATCTTGTTCTAGGTAGTTGCCCCCTAGCAGCATTTCATATTTTTTTTAAGCCAGGAACCATTTTTTTTTTAAGGTGGCGCCCCTCACTGGTAAGCGCCTTTAGGCGGCTGCCTAGTTGGCCTAATGGGTAATCCGGTCATGTCTGTAAATGGATTTTAGTATACACTCTAAAGTTTGGGCAATTAATTATGTTTTATAAGATTCACTAAAGCTCCAAGTTATTTATAAACCTAATGAGATCTATATGTAATCATTGTATATAACCTGGAATCTACTGCACATTTAATTGGCATATATGATAACATTTTTAATGCAATGGATGTCGAGAAGAAGGGACCAAAAGGGCCTGATACAGATCCGGCTCCACATATAGAATACCACTATTCTAAGAGCTACACAAGCGCACTGTAATTATGCAAAACTTATTTTTGATAAGTCAATCAAAGGCACAAAGGTGGAACATTGAAGCTTCATGTTGCTATCCAGCATCCTTTGCTCCAGTGGAAGCACAGTCTACTGGATAATTATTTGGAAAATCAGTCCCCTGGCTTATCTTACCCTCATTGCTGCCACTAGTATTTTGTGGATACAATGCATTCACTGTTGTGAAAGTAAAGGTAGTTTCACTGTCTTTCAAGAATGGTCTTTTGGCGGGAACCACTTTTTAGCCTTGTGGAAGTGGAGCTAGAGTGGTATGTGTGAGCCCATCACTAGTGAAATCTCACTTCCAGTGTCAGTGTCTTCTTCAAACCAGAAGACAAAAGAAAAAGAACCCTTCTTCAGCTGTGTTAAAGTAGGTGCTCTTTAGATCCATGAACCATTTGGCTGGAATCCTGAAGGGGACCAGGACAAAGGGACATGGGAATCCAAAGATTCAGTGGCAGAGGTACTGCTGGTGCAGCATGATCAAAGCACTGAGGCCCAAAAAAGGGTAGGGACCCTCTGCTGCTGGTGGCACTATGGAGTAAGGGGGATTATTCATTTATTAAGGGAGAGTGGCAGATAATTTTTTTTATAGAAAGGAGATCTGTCCACCTACAAATAAAACTGGCTTTTATTTACCCCTACAGTTACCTACATTATATTAAGTGTATTATATTTAGTATATAAAACGGTTGCAAGAGGGGCCCCCCAAATGATTTTATACAGGGGCCCTCAATTTACTAGCTCCACCATTGTGAAAACAGTAACATGAACTCAGGTGAGGTCATCTTTAAAGCACAGATTATGTAGTCATACTATCATTAGTGCATGGTCCCAGGCGCTCTACCAAGAGAGAGTCAAGCTGCTATTGGAAGTTTAAACAATATGTCACTATAGGTGATACGACAAATAATTGCTTTGCCATGATCACCTGTAATTGGCAACATCCCAAAAAGAAGAAGATTAAACACTTTATATGTCATATACATTTCCTTCCCTATCACTAGACCTAAATAATGTACTAACAAATTATCTGCTTTTTATGAAGTTAAATACCATGAAAATCTGGTCACTTAGTACGTTTTAAGAACTTGAGATGAGAATTACTAGTTTTGATTGGTTAGCTTGGTATCATCATTAGTATTTTTTTGTTTCTCTATCTAAAACCTATCAAGGTCTTATATGTATTTTATACATTTAAATATTGTCATAAAAAAAGCATAGTCTGGATTCAAACATAGCTGTGGATAGACATTGGCTGAAGAAGAGCAAGGTTATATTCTGATGCATGTTTTGTTTAATATATTTATCAGTGATATTACTAAAGGTATTAAAGGGATTGTTGGCCTCTTTCAGATGATTCATAAATCTGTAACTTTGGACATTCTCTGATGTGCAAATCAAATACATGATGATTTTAAAAATCTAGAGGGTTGTTAAGTATGTGGGTCCTAGCTTTTGATAAATGCAAAATGATGCACATAAAACATAAAAACTCAAATGTAGAACATTTATTTCGTTTTTTTGATGTCTGAAACAGAAAATGAATGGGACCTCTGAGATATTGTATCAATGTAAAAAAAAACTGTAGTAAAAGCCAGCATGATGCTTAGTTGTATTGGAAGAGGTATTTGCAGCAGAAAAATAAATATACCAATGGCACTCTGGAGGGGCAGACTAGATGGTCCTTGCTGTCAAAGTGGTGATTCAATCAGTTCATATGTTCTCCTGAATAATATAAATAGTTCTGTCAATAGAATGTATAGAATACCTATATTTTTTTAGCCAACATCATCAATTTATCATTCTACATCCCAAAAATGAATTAATGTGCATCATATTCAATCATTGTCTATAATCCTGTACATTCGTAAGCCATTTTATTGTTCCTGTGTATGGGATAACTTTGCTTTATCTATGTGAGTATTTTATTAGTCATATTACTGGTAAATTATGTGCATGTTTAAACAATTGACATAAGCATTGTGTTTTTATTACCTGCAATATTATCTGAAAAAAATCTGCATCAATATATTATCCTGTTAAGCTCTGTTTCTTAATAAATATACATAATTGAATTTGTGGTATATGGTAATAGATACCTTTATACTATATTCACTTCCAGTAACTATGCTTTTATTTCTGCAATATATCAATCCAATTGTATTCTGAATTGACTCAGTGTTTATGTATATTGTTTGGTTTTACCCCTCCAGTGTCTTTCATAAGTATTGTTATTTTGGTAAATACTTGGCAAAAATGTCTGTTTTCTTGAACTGCAGTGGTCCTTTAACTATTCTTTATGTAGTTCCGTTTTTTCATTATATAGATATTATTGCGGTTCCAGTTTACGGGCTCAATTACATGGCTCCCTTGGGAAATCTTCAGAGTGAACATTGCACATAGGGAGCTACATAGAGATTACATTCCTTGGACAGCAAACCCTTTTGAGTATTTTACCTAAAGTGCAATTAAGTGGCATCCTACGTGGTCTTGTAAGGCTCTGCGAGTGCTCGCAATGAGGCAAATCCATAATGTAAATTTAACTTCCCTCAACAGTAGATACAATCCTTACAAGATTAATTATGAGGTAGTTAAGGAGAGATGAATGTCCCAGAAAAGAAATAAGCTTACATATTCTAAAGCACAAAAGAACCCTTTCTAATGGTTAGGCCAACCCTATACAGCATGAGACTGAGCCCATGTTGGATAAACATTTTAGGAGTTTCTGAGAATTTTCCAGTTTTAACCAGCAAACTTGCAATTTAGAACAACCTAAAATATTATATTAAGCTAGAATATAATTTGTTCTCTATTTGGAGTGGAAAGCACATTCACTCCCAAAACAAAAAACAATGGCCCCCATTCAGTTGGCCAAATTGTAATTACTGTAGCCCAAAATGTAGCCCGTAAAATTTATTGATATTCAATTGGCCTTTTCTACCTACCCGCAATCCATTTGCAAGTAACAGCCTCAAAATCCCTGCAGTTGTCAAAAACGTAACTCCGTCCTATCTCCTCCTTTGATGTTTCAAGCCTGCAAATGTTACCAGTGCTAAAGATGCAAAATCCATAATCAATTGCAACAATTCAACAAGCTCGCAATTACCTTCAAACCCGTAAATGGCTAGTACTAGATAAGACCCGCAAGTGTGTTAAACACCTGTTTGTAGCACTGTAAAAGCAAATATAAACACACTACTGTACTTTCAAATACTGGTAAAGTAATGAAAGACCATTAATTAATTGCACAACCGTCTCAAGCTTGCAAACTGCGATACATTTTTTACGTTTTATTTCTGTGTTATATTGATCCTAGGAATGAAGGAGTTAATACATATCAGTCCAGCCACATGGATTAGACCAGTTAATTTATTGATTTCTATGGATTTCTACATTTCTGGATTTTGAATCCAATTGCAGATCGGACTTCTAAACAGTCATTTTATTTTAGTTTAAACACCATGTTTTACTGACATCATGATGACTCATTTTCTATTGGCTCTGTCTAAATTGTAACTTACGGGCTTGCTTAATTGATCATGATCATGCCCTGAAATGCTACATACGGATTCATGGTTTACGGTTTTAGGCTTTAGCTCTGTAAGTGCAGGTTTGAGTCAACTGAAAACAGTTCGAATTGGAACAAATTTCTAACCCACAGACTTACAGTTCCTTGCAAAAGTATTCACCTCCCTTGACTTTTTCCCTATTTTGTTACAGTACAGCCTTAAGTTCAATGTTTTGTTAATCTGAATTTTATGTGATGGATCAGAACTCAAAAGTCTAAGTTGGTGAAGTGAAATGAAAAAAATATATACATAAAACTATTTTTTAGAAATAGAAAACAGAAAATTGTCATGTGCGAATGTATTCACCCCTTTTGTTATGAAGCCCATAAAAAGCTCTGGTGCAAACAATTACCTTCAGAAGTCACATAATTAGTGAAATGATGTCCATCTGTGTGCAATCTAAGTGTCACATGATCTGTCATTACATATACACACCTTTTTTGAATGGCTCCAGAGGCTGCAACACCTAAGCAAGAGGCACCACTAACCAAACACTGCCATGAAGAGCAAGGAACTCTCCAAACAAGTAATGGACAATGTTGTTGAGAAGTACAAGTCAGGATTAGGTTATAAAAAAATATCCAAATCTTTGATGATCTCCAGGAGCACCATCAAATCTATCATAACCAAATGGAAAGAACATAGCACAACAGCAAACCTGCCAAGAGACTGTCGCCCACCAAAACTCACAGACCGGGCAAGGAGGGCATTAATCAGAGAGGCAGCACAAAGACCTAAGGTAACCCTGGAGACTGGAGTATCTGTACATAGGACGACAATATGCCATACGCTCCATAGAGTTGGCTTTATGGCAGAGTGGCCAGAAGAAAGCCATTACTTTCAGCAAAAAACAAAATGGCATGTTTTGAGTTTGCAAAAAGGCATGTGGGAGACTTCCAAAATGTATGGAGGAAGGTGCTCTGGTCTGATGAGACTAAAATGTAACTTTTCGGTCATCAAAGAAAATGCTATGTCTGGTGCAAACCCAACACATCACATCACCCAAAGAACACCATGTTTTTCAGCAGCCAGGACCTGGAAACTGGTCAGAGTTGAGGGAAAGATGGATGGTGCTAAATACAGGGATATTCTTGAGCAAAACCTGTACCACTCTGTGCATGATTTGAGGCTAGGACGGAGGTTCACCTTCCAGCAGGACAATGACCCCAAACACACTGCAAAAGCAACACTTGAGTGGTTTAAGGGGAAAATGGCCTAGTCAAAGCCCAGACCTAAATCCAAGAGAAAATCTGTGGTCAGACTTAAAAACTGCTGTTCACAAGCGCAAACCATCCAACTGGAAGGAGCTGGAGCAGTTTTGCAAGGAGGAATGGGCAAAAATCCCAGTGGTAAGATATGGCAAGCTCATAGAGACTTATCCAAAGTGACTTGGAGCTGTGGCTGTACAAAGTATTGACTTTAGGGGGGGGGGGGGGGGGGAGGTGAATAGTTATGCATATTGACTTTTACTGTTATTTTGTCCTATTTGCTGTTCGCTGCACAATTTAAAAAAAAAACTCTAAATAAGCACATAACATATTTTTTAAAGACATTTTTAGTTAGTAAATATCTATCCAAAAGCAAGGTTTTCACTAACTAAAAACGTCTTTAAAAAAATATGCTATGTGCTTAATTAGAGCCCTATTCAATTGGCCAAATTGCAATTGAATGAGGGCCTAAGTGGGAAATTACAGAGAAAAAATACAATATAGTGAATCAGCTCTCAAAGGGGTTGCGTTAAGGGGTATACCTGTATTTAGGTGTCAGAAGGACCAAGGGCCTCATTCAATTGCGATTTGGCCAATTGAATAGGGCTCTATATAAGCACATAGCATATTTTTTTACAGAAGTTTTTAGTTAGTGAAGACCTTGCTTTTGGATAGAAGTTCACTTACTAAAAACTTCTGTAAAATATATATGCTATATGCTTATTTAGAACCCTATTCAATTGGCCAAATAACAATTGAATGAGGCCCCATATTAGGAGAAGTGGTAATTAGACAGGCATAACTGAATTATATAGGATTTTGTGGGCTAGGTGTAAGTGAATGTAATTTCACCCATGAGTAAAATCTAAGGGCCTCATTCAATTGCCATTTGGCCAATTGAATAGGGCTCTAAATAAGCATATAACATATTTTTTAAAAAGAAGTTTTTAGTTAGTGAACTTCTATCTAAAAGCAAGGTCTTCACTAACTAAAAACTTCTTTAAAAAAATATGTTATGTGCTTATGTAGAGCCCTAATTAGTTGGATAAATAGCAACTGAATGTGGCCCTAAATTCCTATATTAATGGAGACTATTCCCTAAAATTGTGAAGAGATCTTTAGAGGATAACACAGAAACTGCAAAGGTTTATCTAAAATGAGAGAACATCCTGATTATTACTTTATGGATGTGGCATGTTTGGTAATATGTTAAAAGCAAATACATATGTAATGTGATAATTAACACTAATCAGCACTGGCAGTTTTCACACTATCAGCATTTTGTCACAATATCCTAATTTCTCTCATGTCAGAAAATTGCAAGTTCTTACATTTATTAATGTGTCTCTAACAGACAGGGGGTTGTAGCGGGGGTCTCAGCAATCTGGAGGCACCATCAGTCTTTCTGCACCAGTTACACTACGGGTTGAAGGGACAGCAAAAGGGCAGAAAGATGCTGTTAATAGTAAAATTATAAAATTTAGATTGACACATCAGTTCTTCAAAATATGGTATAAATTAACAGCCTTATTACACTGCGATTCGAACAATTGAATTGGGCTCTATATAAGCACAGAGCATAAGTTTTTAGTTAGTGAACTTCTATCCAAAAGCAAGATCTTCACTAACTAAAATCTTCTGTAAAAGAATATGCTCTGTGCTTATATTGTGCCCTATTCAATTGGCCAAATCACAATTTAATAAGGCTGTAAAGCTGCAGGTAATAGCAAGTACGGTACTTGTGGTTGCTATTTTCCTACAGTAAACTAATATTGAAGTAATATTGTGATTCTGAGCTATTAGTCAGCTTTTCTGATCCGCCCCAAAAGGAGGTTCTAATCTTTTGTTAATGAAAGATAATTGATATTAATTACTTATAAGCCACTGAGTAAATGAGCTTGTAGCCTAGATATGCGTAATGCACATTTGAACTCAATACCTCAGAAACAAATGAGTAAATAATGTCAATGTTCTCTCATTAAGAAAAGATCATTTTTCATTGATGGTGGATCAGACACCCCAATGTAGACTTCCATGTTAGTATAATGTAGGAAAATACAACGTGTTTAGCACTTGTTTGGAGAAATGGCTTTGAAAGAAGGACTAAGACCTTGGAAGCTTACAATCTAATCCTGCTCATTTAGCCATTAAAATAGTTTATCGTCACTGAAATAGTTTTCTATTGTTCTAAGGCTAAAACAGCACAGCACCTTCCTACATAACTATGAACAGGTTGAAAACTGTATTACAGACCTTAGATTAGTTTTAATCAAAAGCATTAATTGCAATCTCATATGTCAGTTGATAATGGTAATTAAAAAACTGTACAAGCCATGACAAACAACTACATTTTAAGTTATTTAAAAGTTGTTTGTCCTTTAAATTGTATTTGTCTCTTTCCCCTTTTGACATCTGATATCATTAAAGCAAAAATTAATATAGCAGTTGAAGACTTTATTTTAAACATTCTAAAAATATTTGTTGTTATTAATTCAAGTTATTCATAAAAGCATATAAATAGGACCTTTCATTGGTCCATAGAGGGACATTCAACAAATAAGTTTCATCTTAAAGATAATTATAACCTGCCTGTACATTGTACTAGGCGGTTGTATCTGCAGTAACTAATTCTTGAGATATTCAGCATTTTTTGTGCTTTCAGATCGCTGCTTTGTGGTTCAATATGTCAGTTTCTAGCTCAGAAAAATGTGAGGGTTTATATCCCCTCTACCTAAAAACCATCCTTATCAGAAATCTTGATGAGGGTGCTGGAGGGGATCTAACTACATGATAACCTTAGGGGGTCATTGTTTTTGACGTCATAGAGACAGGCACATCACACCAACTAATTACAATTCCACAACTGTTCATTTGCATGAGAAAACAGTCAAAACGAATGCGGTTGGTCACAAAAATGATTTATTTTAGACACAAATGCATAGTACAAAGTATAGCTAATTGTTCATGCTATTTAAGAGTAACTTAACAAAAATGTATTTTGGGTGACAGTGTTCCTTTAAGTACAAAAAGAAATGTACAGATAATTAGGATTTGTCTCAGTTCTTTGCTGTTCCTAGTATCTGCGTAAATTCATAAAACAACTTGATGAACTGAGCTAACCAATGGCTCTTGAATTTACAAAAACACAACCCTTGACATTAACTTCTAATAGAAACATCAAAAAATATATAAACTCCTAAAACACAAACTGTTTTATTCTACACAAGGGTTCATTTGTATCTTGTTATTTGTGCTTGGTTGAAGTGATATTGAATGTGGTTGTGTTCCTCAATGCCCTTGAATAGAAAACACATTTATTTTGAGTAATTAAAGCAATACTTTATACTCTCTACCGTTAATGGCATAACACAACAAACACAGGACAGAATTCGCTAAATTTCTTCAGTAACAAAAAAAAAAATCTTGAATATAAATTATGAATTTAATTGCATATAGATTTTAAGCAATTGATTATTACATGGAAAAGGAGCTCTAATTAGAGAGGTTCATTATTTTCACAGCAATACATTTCATTTGCGTACAAACGCTTTCTAATTAAATTAATGAAAAACCTGCTGAGGTATGTTCATTTCCAATGAAATGGGGCTTTAAATGAGTATGTGTAATGAAGAACAGTGCGGCAATGTTTTTTTAATAAACAATTAAATTACCATCTTTTCCTGTACTTTAACTTGTAGGGGTAGGTGTGATGACTCAGGAGTGAGGGGACCAGGTGCGCCCCAAACTCTCCTGCTTTCAGCTATAGGAACATCCTTAGATTATCATGGTTTTCGTAAACTCAGCACCCAAATGCTTCGTCAAGTATCAGGAACAACAGACTCAGAATGCAGGAACACAGGAACAGGTGTAAGTCCCTTTAGGATAGGATCTAGAAGGATATCCAACATCAGGATACAACTGGAGCGGATGTAGGTCCTTTCAAGGTAGGACCCAGGAGTGGTATCAACATTCCAACAAATGATTTAGCCCTAGCCTTTCCCCAAGAATGATAGTACACTGGGTTTATGTACCACCAAACTGAGACCCCTTTATTGATGAACATACAGTATATTTATACAAAACATCACCCAATCAAAACAAGACACAACCTCTGATGTCATTCCCCCTGATTACCTCCTGCTGGCCAGGAACCGGGCTGAGTAATGATATTAATCCTCTCTTTGTTCCCAGCCTCCCGAGGGTGTCATCGGTCAGAACAATGGTGGTTAATCCTATCAGGCCACCCCATTCATGACTGAATGTCTGTTGTTCTCTGGCATCTCCCATGTCTCTCACTCTGGTCTTACTGGACCCCTGATCTGAATACCTTGCAAACTATGACCCCCTTTCCCCAGGGAACCCTGATAATACACTTTATTAAACTCCTGAAGTAAATCCAACATTTTAATACCACACATGACCAGGTGCTGTTCACATGCCAATAACCATACACCAGAACAGACTATTACACATTAAAGCAATAACAACGAACATGGTTACATAACATGGTTTTCATGAACTAAGCCTTTCCTGAAATGTTTTTGAACTGGTCAGGGCTGCACAAAGTGGGTTGCACAAGGGCCCCCCTGGCACCCCAGAGTCCAGTCGTGACAGTAGGCAAGTTTGGCCTTGGAGTGCCTTTTACAGGTCAGGCATTCAGTACTTCCTTTTGTGCACAGATGAGTCAGTGACTGAGACAGGTAAACAGTAAACTTTTATTGAAGTTTTCATTTTCTTTCCTGTAAATTAGCCAAAGACAGATGTCCCTTTTGTGGTGTACTGTCCCCGGTGGATGGTGCAAGTCACATAGTATTAAGGAAATCCACTACAGGTAACTTGGAGTTAATCCCCTGGAGCTGTGCTAATTTAGCTGCAGGTGTGATAGCCTTTTTTTAAAACACACACACAGGGAAAGGATGGCTGATTAGGCTCTGGCCTAAATGCTGTGAGGAGTGTGGAAGCTGCAACCAGAGGCTCTGAGGCCTAGCCAAGGACACAAGCTGTAAGTAGCCTGGAAAGTACAGCTAGCGTAGAGAGCTGACACCTGTGTATGGAGTGCTGCACTTCTGTTTCTTGGAGCTATAAGTGACCGGTCCTGCTGGATACCAGAAAGCCTGAGAGAGAAAACACAGTAAGTGTTGTTTGTCATGAGCTGCCAGAGTTGGTCTACAGCAGAGGAAACTGTTTTTGGAGCCTGAAGAGTAACTATAGTCTCACAGGGGGCAGGCTGCTTGCAATAAGGAGACCAGAGAGAGAGTATGGCTGAGAGTATTATAGCCACTGAAATAAAAGGATTTTTTAGAGGATCTGCTGCAAAGTCCGGACCACACCAGAGTTTGGAGAAAAGCCTGGAGGGTGACTAAAGAAAGAAGATACTGTTCCAGGTTTTTGTATATACCCAAGGGAGAAGTCTGCAAAGCTCCACTAAAAGAGTGTATCAAGGATCCCAGGAGGTTGGAGTACCTGGAGAGCTTCTGGGCCAGGACCCCATCCCTCCATGCGAGTAATACTAAGGACTGTTTTACCTGAATGCCGACAAGCGGGTTTCAGGGCTAGTCAGGGTGTTCCTGCAAATAACCTAGTCCGTTTAAGTAGATTTTTTTTTCGTGCTGCATTAAGCTTTTCACTTATATTTTTGTCTGCACAATAAAAAGTAAACCAGAAGTCCCTGACGTTTCTCTATGGGCGTAGGGATCGCCGAAGGCAATTGGGTCCCCCATGGTGTCCAAAATATTATTGATGAACAGGCCAGTGCGGCCATTCTTGTCGCACTTTCTATTTGGGTGATTATTGACAATATATATCACATCGTCCTGATGAGTCTCAAGAACAGATTTGCAGATATTTCCTGATGTTCTTTGTTTGTAACTGATATAAGTAACTAGTATCACCAATAATATATAAATATAAATATATATATATATATTTACTGAAGTTGTATTGCCACACTATCAGCCTGGCCCATGCTCCCCTTACAATGGATTACCTGAGGCTGTCTGCAGGTATTATTATTCACCCCTTAGCTCCTGCTGATATCAGACACAACTGCTGCTGCCGTTATCCCATATCTGTTTCCCGCTGCAGGCTGTTTATTGGAATTATTATAGGACGGTACCGAACCTCTAAAGTAATCACAGTGGTGTATATAGGTTTTCTGCTGCCCTAGGCCTGGCCCAGTGAATGCACCAACAACCTCCATAGCTATTGGGCCAGAATTATAATATGTAAGTTTCATTCATGTTTATAATAAATAAAAAAGAAGGAAATACATATAGCCTTGACTGTCGTACCATAAATACTCACAGCCCTATTTGTACTTAAAAGATTCTGACGGCCCAACTTTCATTTTTCTAGGACCACTGCAGTTCAAGAAAAAAAGACACTTGGTTGTCAAGTATGTACCAAACTAACAATATTAACTGTGTGTAAGCCATGGACATAAAACATTTTGGGGGGGGGAATCTGAATTTTTGAAGGCTCTGTTTATAAGTACAGGACTCCATTTTGTGTTTTCTTACATCATTTCTTCAGAGCTGAATCATGAGGAGTGTGTTTTGGCTATCAAAGGAGAGAGTGATGAGGATGGAGGGGAAAAGTGATCCTTTTTATTATTATTGTTTATTTGTAATGCGTCAACATATTAAGTAGCTATATACATGGGTAAGTTCAAGGGAAAAACTATAGCAACACATTGCAAAAGATGGAGGGCCCTGTCTTGGAGCTTAGAATCCAGTGTCCAACGTGCTTTCCCAACGCATCGTTCAATATTGAAAACTCGCAGACTTGCAATCTACAGATCCTTTGTTAAGATATTTGGATGTAATTGAAATTGACACCACATTCCTTCCCCTTTACTGGTTCAGGAAATACAACCATATCTCTCCAGAAATATAAATATCATATAACACATACAACTTCAACCAATGTATCATGGATTCTCCCGGGAACCAGCAGAGACATCAACATTTATTTTTTCTAATTTAAATTTAGCTATATGACTTGCTGCTTAAGAAAATAAAACAGTTTATACATATATTCAAGTTAATGTGATAAAAAATATATTTTTGTTCAAATCTTACAGTTAAAATTGCTTGTTTTTCTATGATCTACCTGCTGAACTTCCCCCTATATTTCTCAAACTGTGGCATTCTCTGCAGCAAACCTGCAGAAGACCTACATTGCCACTAAAGATGTGCAGTAATTTTTCCTCCGCTTTAGTAGCAATGTAGGGAAATTAGCTCAGGAATCTCCAGCCTAAACATCAGGGGAAAAGCTGCAAATTTTAGTGTAAGTTTTCTGACGAAAGACCAACTTTCTTAATCTCAAGTTGTTTTTATACTAATCTTTTTACTTAAAAAAGCTTTTGAAGTGTCAAATATGAAATGAGCGAGGACTCAAAGTAGATATAAAATATTATGGAAAGTAGAACCATTTATAAATCACTACCCAGAATCCATAGCTGCACTTTTTGGGTAGAAGTGTCATTATTTGGGATGTGTAGATGTACTCAGCATAGATTTTTCTTCCTTACTGTATTTACAGTATAGGTAATTCCAATGACCTTTGTACTTAATATACCATTAGCCCTATTAAATTCCCTTAACGTGTAAAACTGTAGCCCATTATACTTGCGACTATTAAATTGGCCCCTGAAAGTAACCCGCCAACAACTTGCTGGGTAAGGGCAAAAAAACCCTACTGGATGTCAAAAATTGAACTCCGTGGCTGCAAATCCTTTGTTCTTTCAAGTCTGTAACTGTTAGGTTCCAATCACGCTATTTAATTGCAACAAATTCACTGGCGTTCAACCCCGTAACCTGCAAATGGAGCCAAAAAGTCAACAGGTACTAGAGAGGACCTGCTAGAGGGTTAAAGTCCTATCCGTAGCACTGTAAATGCAAATATACACACCCTACTGTACATATAATGAAAGAGAAAGTGATGTTAGGTATTAAAATGAATAGCACAACATTCTCAAGCTCGCAAATCTGCAATATAAAATGTGGGTCCGATTGAAACCCATAAGGCTTTGTAATCTAACCTCCATTTTTCAGTAAAGTAATGATGATGATCTCTTTTGCCGTTGGCTCTGTCTAAACTCGTAACTCGGGGTTTGACTAATTGTTCATGTTCACTGCCGCACATCCACCCTGCGAAAAAATAGTTTACGGGTTTGCTTCTCAAGCCCGTAACTCGCAGCATGGTCTAATTTAATAGCTCTGTAATGAAGACGAATTTCAAGTCTGCAGCCTTTGCGGTTGTGCCGATGATGCCACAGGCTTCCAATTTAATAGGGCTGCATATTTTGTATCCTTGTATCACTTGAGACATCTCACCAAGCCCAACCCTAAACTTTTCTACACATGGTGTACCATTTGCTTGGGGTCATAACCTTCTACATGGACCACCTTCAATGTTTCCCCCCAACCCAATCTTCCTCTCATTTGTCTTTGGATAAAAATAATGGAAGTTACCAACAATTTACTACATACATTACAATAGACATATAGCAGTGTCGGTCATTAGATAGTGACATTGTTAACATTATTGCAGAGAAAGCTTCTATCTAAGGAAGTTGGTCAAAAGAAGTTTCCACCTCAGCATTACAGCATATACAAGTGTTTAAATGTATTATCCTGGAGAAAAATAGTGTTAACCTATGAAACTGAAGATATTGCAAGGAAGCCGGCATAGAAATACAGCATAAAGAGAATTAAAAGAAAGTGCTCCTCACATCACTTACTTTATGCAATGCTGCCTTGGATCAAATACAGTTTTAATAAGCTGTATTGAAAGTTTGTAGACTGTTCTGTTAAATATCACTGTATGTACAGTAGTTTAAACCATTATTTATATAAGGTTCTGCATCTTCACAAGACAAATAAAAAATGCAGCCCTGTTAAATATACCTTCATATAATAATACAAAGTTGTTTTTATTTTTATTTTTATTTTCTAATAAAAGATGTTACCCACTATCTTCTAATAAAAGATGTTACCCACTACCTTCATATAATAATACAAAGTTGTTTTTATTTTTATTTTTATTTTCTAATAAAAGATGTTACCCACTATCAATTCTAGTTCTTTAAAATGTGTATGATAAATATTCCCTTCAGGATCGCTACCTTGTCGTGGTAAGGTTACCCAAGATGGGCAGAGAGATCAGACAAATTGCAGTCCACTGAAGAAGGAACTGGCAACCCACTCTAGTATATTTGCCAAGATAACCTTATGGACGAGTACAACCAGAAACATAATGATTGTGCCTGGCGTGCATAGGGTCACGGAGAGTAAGAAACGACTGATCACCACAACAACAATGATAAATATGGAATTTCAGTATAGCTGTCAATTAACTACATACTTGTATATTGCAATACCAAAATGAATAATGATCCTATGAAGTATTTTGAAGGAAAGAGTGCTGCTATGGAAACATTTACAATGCCTTCTGCAGAGTCTCTGCTGATTGGATGTTTCAGCTATACACACCTACACAAGCAAGTTACATAGTAGCCGCTATATTACTGCAATTTTACTGTAATCAACATTTATATACTCGCAATACTGATGGGAGCTCTTGTAAAATTATTCAAAATAGTAGGAGGTTTGTTTGACAGAGCCTATAATTTTCTTTAAAATAATTTAATTTAAAAAATATATATATTTGTTAACATTTAAGTGACTATTAGCAGCTTGCAAGAAAGTCCTTAAAAGAACATCTTACTTTTTTTTTTCTCTGGCCATTTAGAAGCTACTTATGGCAGTGCACACACATGTTCAGTTTCCAAGGAATACAAAAAGACAGATGAAAATATATCAAAGCCGTACAGATTTAAGACGACCTTGGGATTTTGCCCTGAATACAGACATTAGTAACTACCTATTTATCTTAACAGCTCTGTGAGCTCTCTCTGTGCAGGAGCTGATCGTGTCGGACAGCTCCTATTAAAAAAATCACCTTGGAAAGAAGCCTTAGTTCTTTGACCGATAAGTTATGGTATTTATAAAGGTTTATAGAAAAACGTACCCCGTGGTATTAAAGTGACACAATTGAGGTCCTAATACAGTAGAGTAGTAATTTACCAATAAAGATAAGGGTATGTGCTATTGGATGTTATTAAAAAATGTCCTTTAATAATAAGAAGCTACTTTGGTTTTACAAAATGTTGGCTGTCACTCAGCTCAAGAGATCCTCCCACCAGTCTAGTTGTCAAATCAGCATCTAATTACCTTCATAATTGCTGAATAGCTCCTTAATTCAAAACTTCCTTTTGAATATGTGTCAGTCTGTGACGGGGTTCCCTGATTTTTCCAGTGGTTAGAATCCGGTGCTTTCACCACTGCGACCTGGGTTCGATTCCAGTCAGGGAACCAAGAGGTTACACCACCCTGAATCCGAGCAGAATTGGGCCTGGTCTGTATTTGAATGGGAGACCACCTAGGAATACCAGGAGCTGTATGCTGTGGCCCACTGGATACGGAACTGGCAACCCACTCAAGTATCTCTTCCATGAATACCAAGTGGATCAGCATGGTGTGTTGCGGTCCGTGAGGGCACGGAGAGTTGGACATGACTAATCAACACAAACACTTAGGCCCTCATTCAATTGTGATTTGGCCAATTGAATAGGGGTCTTAATAAGCACATAGCATATTTTTTTTAAAGAAGTTTTTAGTTAGCGAAAACCTTGCTTTTGGATAGATGCTTACTAACTAAAAACTTATTTAAAAAAAAAATGTTATGTGCTTATTTAGAGCCCTATTCAATTGGCCAAATCGCAATTGAATGAGGGCCACAGTCTGTGACTAAACGGCCTCTATTGTTACTAGCGAAGTCACGTAAAATTAAGCCATTAATCCACTAATAAAGTCGATAGATACTTAAAAAAGATCAGTCTTGTGGGAGGATCACTTGAACTGAATGACAGCCACAATATAGTAAATTCAAAGCTATTGGACAAACTATATCATATGATTGTATCTAGAACTTTAGACAGGCTGATAACCCTTGAAAATGTACTGCCATAGGTTTCATCCTGTTAACAATGGGCCCTATATAAAACTGCGTTATAGCTGTAAATTGTCTGTGGGAGCTTTTTTCCCTTGTTACACCTTGATGTTAATATTGTGCTCCCCCTCATTACATCCCTCATCCGCAACTCATTCTTTGATTGAAGTGTGGGGCGTTTCCAAACCAAGCTTTACAAATGAGAAACAGCTCTAGCAGCCAATAGAAAATGAGAATGTCCCGATTATTATAATGAGTAAAAACAAGTGCCCTAAATGCGGCAAGGAACTGAAAGACATTTAAACATAAATATAGTATCTTTTTATTATTTTTATTTTATGACATTAGATTTATGTAACACTTGTATTTATAGGTTAAATATATAAAAACTAAAGTATTTTGTGCTTTTATTTATATATATATATATATATATATATATATATATATATATATAAATGTATTAGAGCATTCGTGTATTAACCCCCATTAGTACTGGCTTGTGTGTTTCCTAAGATGTTGTCTAATAAATGGGCATAATAATACATTACCTTATTTTCTAATTAAACAAATGTTGATATCTGACTGTTAAAGAATTATTAAATGTCATCCTTTTTAGTGTTTTTTTGGTGCCATACTGTCACTTTAACTGCTGCTGCGGCACTCAGCATAGGTTTTAAAAGCCTTTGTGAGTAGTCCTTGGTCCCCTTAATATTTTCCTCATTATTTAGCTGTTACGGCACCGCCCTGGTTTGAGAGTGATCTGTAAAATCATATTAGCATAGGGTTTTGGTGTCAATGTAACTCGTAATTTTTTGGCAGTGCAAAAATCAATGGAGAGTTTTGCCTTGCTTTTCAGCTTTGTTGTGCAGCAGTTCTCAATGTTTACAGGATGGTGGAATAGCATAGCTGGTTAGGATTTTTTGTTCTACTACAGCACTTGTAATTTTTATTGCCGGGATTAGCATAGGACTCAATAAGATTACAATATTAAAATGAAAATGCTTTTATTTAGCAGTGACAACATAACACAAAATATTCCATGAACTTAATATTTTTTCAAATATTGTCTTACACATAGTTTATTTATTTCATACATTCTGCACGTTGCTGGCATTTCTAGACTAGTTGTAATTACCCTTTAGCCTGATGCATGTGTAAACACTTTGTAAACCTCCTTTATTCTTAGCAGTACACACAATCTAAACTGCTTGTTTATGAAGTCTACTCATGTCTTCCTCTGTTCCCAATTTCTGCTAAAACTCCAAAGGGTGAAGGTCAGGAGAATGGAATCTGGTTTTCAAAGGCAGGTAACAAGTAGAAACCAGCTCCCAGTTATGATTTATTTTTTACTATCAAAGCAAGCTGCGCAAAGAACAAATCGAGACAAAGTACAGCGTGTAGTAATATGGAGGCTTAAATGCACAAAAGAATAGAAATTTATACTAACAAAGCTGGAGTGATCTGTAAATATCATGCAAACCATGGGAATACAATCATATAAATAATTAAGAGTGTGATGGCGTGAAAAATAAAAGTTTATTTTTTATAGAGATGTTCTTTTGAATAACGTAACTTGGTAATTAACACAATTATTTTAGAAAGCATTAAATAACTAAATAAATAAACACAACCTTTTAGTAATTATAACTTACGGCAGTGGCCATGGGCGTAGGAACTGGGGTGGGGGGGGGGGCACCATCATCCTAAAAAATAAGTTTCTTTTTAAAGAGCATTAGAAATTGGCTATGTTTTTTTGTACTATTCATTGTTTTCCAAACTAAATAATAATTAGGGAGATGTGTACCCTTGTTGTGACATCACATGCCAGTACATAGGATTGTATGGTACGGGGACACACTACATTGGTGGCAGCATACGATCTACCCTCAGTTATTCTGCACAGATTCCATCCTCTACACTATGCACATATTGAAACACAGAGGGAAAAGTATTTATTTCAAGAATTATCTAGTTTAGGAAAATGTTTATTCTAATCCATCCTGTTATGGGAGACTCTGACTCTTCAAGACCATGTGCTAGTCAGCTTTTTTCTTTATTGTCATCTAAAGATAATATTTAAAAAAAAAAGGAAAAATACAATTTTGACAAATTCCTTTACACCACTATCTCCTCCCACAGCAACATCTTATATTTACCAAAAGCTATGTGGTTAACGATGCCGCCATCTTGGTCTACTAAGTTGTCCACCACTGATGGAAACCATTTAATCAGTGGTGGGTAACTCAGTTCATCAATGGACTGCCAATACAGTGCCTTGCAAAAGTATTCACCCCCCTTGACTTTTTTTGTGTTTTGTTGCCTCACAACCTGGAATTAACATGGATTGTTTGAGGATTTGCATCATTTAATTTACAGAACATGGCCACAACTTTGAAGATGTTTAGGACAAAGTAACAGAAAAAGTCAATGTGTATAACTATTCACCCCCTAAAGGCAATACTTTGTAGAGCCACCTTTTGCGGCAATGACAGCTCCAAGTCACTTTCGATAAGTCTCTATGAGCTTGCCACATCTTACCACTGGGATTTTTGCCCATTCCTCCTTGCAAAACTGCTCCAGCTCCTTCAAGTTGAATGGTTTGCGCTTGTAAACAGCAATCTTTAAGTCTGACCACAGATTTTCTATTGGATTGAGGTCTGGGCTTTCACTAGGCCATTCCAACACATTTACATGTTTTCCCTTAAACCACTAAAGTGTTGGGTTAGCAGTGTGTTTGGGGTCATTGTCCTGCTGGAAGGTGAACCTCCGACCTAGCTTCAAATCACGCACATAGTGGTACAGGTTTTGCTCAAGAATATCCCTGTATTTAGCACCATCCATCTTTCCCTCAACTCTGACCGGTTTCCCAGTCCCGGCTGCTGAAAAATGGGGATGGTGTTCTTTGGGTGATGTGATGTGTTGGGTTTGAGCCAGATATTGCGCTTTCTTTGATGGGCGAAAAGTTACATTTTAGTCTCATCAGACTCAGCAAACTCTCGCAAACTCAGAATGTGCCATTTAGTTTTTTTTTAATAATTAATGTTTTATTTAGGACAAGTCAATCTTATACAACAGTTTAGTATAACATAGTATAGAAAGGTCTATCATGTAAATAGCAAAATACAATCACAAAAAGAGTGAAGAACAAATTTGAAATATGCAAAGATCTGAGCATTCTATCCTCCTCAGCCTGCTACATTTTCATGATCTAATAACTGTCCAGAATTTTTTTAATAAGATGGTGTGAATGAAGCATATAAAAATAAACATGAAATACCAGGTCTGAACTCACACACCACACTAACTTGGACCAACTGAAATCTGGCTTCTATATGACCTTCTATACTGTGATGTAGAAAGACGTCCTAACATTTTTCCTCTTTTTGATTATCAACCTGTATTCTTGAGTATACTTGCTCTTAACTATTTTATAAAATATTTAGCTATCATTAAACTTCCTCAACTTATGTCTACTTGTGTTAATAAATATAAAATATTCAATACCTGCGAGCTCCCTCATCATCACTCCAAAAGCCTCCGTCCAGATGCGAACCAGCCATCCTCTCCAGCCGCCACCATCCTCCAATTTCCCAAACTCTCCCATCCAATCTCAATCTAGATCTGTGTGCTATATTTGGACACCAGCCAGGAGGCCCATGTGCTAGTAAACCTGGGCATTGTGTTCTGTAATGAATTCGCTATTCTCTCATTTATCATTATATAATTGATCTTTGTAATAACTTCTTTGATTGGCAATACAGAGGTTTTCCAATTTTTGGCAATGCAATTTTTAGTGGCTAAGGTCCAAAATTGCCAGAGTTCATTCTGATCTCTAGATAAATCCTGATATTTCATTCCCAGAAGACAAGTTTCAATTTCGGGTCTTAAGCTCCTGTTTGTAATTCGTGTAAACAAGTCTGTGAGTTCTCCCCATAACTTCTGCACCACAGGACATGTCCACCAGATATGTAGGAAATTCCCTTCTGTTTTACATCCCCTAAAACATTCTCCATTTATATCCTTACTAAATTTTGCCATCCTTTGGGGGGTGTAATAGGTTCTATGCAATACCTTAATAGAGGTCTCAAGTAGACTATATGTATATGAGCCCCTTGTCAGATTAGTACAGATTCTTTTCCAGGCAAAGACATCTAATTCCTTTCCCAGGTCCTGCTCCCACTTTATCATAAATTTAGTTTTTTGTGTGTTCTGGAACTCTACCAAGTAGGAATATATGTAACCTAGGGTGCCTTTCATCGAGGGTATCTTCTCACAGATAGAGGACCACCCTGTATGTGCAGGAATCCCATAAACATGGACTAGCGAGGAGATCCAGTGTCTAAACTTCCGATAGTTCCATAACTCCTTCACCGGAATTTGAAACCGGGAAATAATAGAGGTATGTGTTAACAGAGCCTCCGTGGAAAACCATTCCCCTATTCTCTTTAGAGGGCTAGTCAGCCACCATATTTTGGAATTAGGGCTAATAGTGGTCTCAAACTCGGGGAAAGATGTCAAGGACATCAGTGGTGATAGGGTTGGAATCAAGGTGCTCGCTTTTTTAAGTCTATCCCAGGCCTGAAGGGTCGTAGAGATTATTGGGTTAGTATGTCTGCGTCTCGTGTCTATTTTTGCTTTCTCCCAGATCACTGTATCCCATGATTGGGGTTTCATCTGCCAATTTTCAATAAAAGTCCACAACGGTTGCAGTTTACTAGAATGGGTTACAGGGATGCACGCCAGCCGTGCTGCTTGTAAATAAAGCCTCAGATTAGGACAAGACAGACCCCCTTTTTGCCTATTCCTATACATCGTTTTCCTCGCAATACGTGGTGGTTTATTACGCCAGATAAATCTAAACATTGTATTTTGGAATTTATCTATGTCCCTCATACATAGGGTAATTGGTAAGGTTCGGAAGAGATACAGAATTTTTGGAAGTACTGTCATTTTTATTGATGTTATACGTCCTGTCCATGATATTTGGTACTTAGACCAGGTCCTTAAGTCTTCAGTCAGCTGCCTAATTAATGGTGGGAAGTTAGCTTTGTATAGACCCGCCAAATTTTTAGTAAGCCTAATCCCCAGGTATTTGATTGAATTTTTAGGCCACTGAAAATTAAACGCCGCCTTCAATGTTTCTATTATAGGCCCTGGAACCCCCACCCCCAAGGCCTCAGTTTTTTCTTCGTTTATCTGTAGCCCTGACATGGCCCCAAATTCCCTTAAAGTAGACAATAATTTAGGAATAGAGTTTACAGGGTCCGTTAGAGTGCATAAGAGATCGTCTGCAAACAAAGAGCATTTCAGGTGGTGGTGACCTACCTGCAGACCCCTGATCCCCCCTTCTCCCCTTATCTTTTGAGCCAAAGGCTCAATAGCCAACGCAAAAAGCAGCGGAGACAGGGGACACCCTTGCCTGGTACCCCACTGTATGTTAACCAGAGCCTCTCCCGTCCCGGGCATCCTTATATGAGCTTCAGGGCATCTATATAGTGTTTTGATTAGGCGTATAAAGTTTCCCGTAATACCGAATTTAGCTAGCACTGCATATAAGTAGGGCCACTCTACTGTGTCAAATGCCTTTTCCATATCCAGCGCCAACACACAAAGAGGTGTCTTGCTTTGGGAGGCCAGATGTATAACATTCATGGTCCTACGAATATTATCTACCGTTTGTCTATGTTGTATGAACCCGGTCTGGTCCTTGTGTATTAGGGTTGGGAGAAACCTTGCCATCCTATTTGCCATAATTTTAGTTAATAATTTAATATCCCCATTCATGAGGGAAATGGGGCGGTAATTTTTCGGCTCCAGGGGATCCCTCCCCTCTTTAGGGAAGATTACTAAGTTCGCTGTGCTAAGTTCCGGTGGCATAGATCCCCCACTAAGTATGACATTAAACAAAGAGCTAAGATACGGGGCTAAGATGTTCCCAAATACTTTATAATAGGAGTTGGTGAAGCCATCCGGGCCTGGAGCCTTCCCTGATTTCAAACTCTTAATGGCTTCCAATACTTCCTCTACCCCCACTTCCGCATTCAAATCTTCCAAATTTTGCTCTGAGGCTTTAGGAAGATCACATGATTCCAGATAGGATCTAAGAGCATCCGGGCTCGGGTTTGTTTTTGTCGAATAGATCGAGTTGTAAAAGTCCCTAAATGTGCGTTTGATTTCGCTCTGGCTCACTGTCATCTTCCCAGACCTAGTTCTAATCCTCAGAATTCTGGACAATGCTGCTTTAGACCGAAGCTTCCGTGCCAGAAAGGAATCTGGTTTATTAGCTCTGGAGTAAAACAGCTGATTCGTCCGTCTCAGGGCACTCTCAGTTCTATGCGAAAGCAAGGCATCAAGTTCCAATCTAGTGTCTAGTGGCGGAGTTTGGTAGAGGGGTGTGTTTGATTTTGTAGCTCTAGATCTTGTAACTTTATAGTAAGTTCCTGTTCCTGACGTATACCTTTTTTTTTTTGACAGATGCCATTTTGATACACATCCCCCTGATATAGGCCTTATGGGCCATCCACACCCATCCTATATCAGAACCCGGGGTATTATTTAGCTCGAAATATTGTTGCAATTCTTTCTGTATCTGACCCGTTAGTGCTATATCTGTTAACATACGTTCATTAATTTTCCAGGAATATGGAGTCCTTGATTCTCCACCAAGATCCATATCCAAGGAGACTGCCGAGTGGTCTGACCACGGGCAAACCAAAATTTCCGAGCCCCTGGTTTGGTCAAAAAACTTGGAAGTTACCAAAATCGTGTCTATCCATGAGTAGGTCCCATGTGTATGTGAGTAGTAGGTGTATTCACGACTATTAGGATGATGTCCCCTCCAGGCATCCACTAAGCCCATTCTGTCTAGCACCCCTTTAATCTGTTGTAGTTTCCGCGAGTATCTATTAGTGGCTTGGGAACTAGAACGATCCAGCCCATGCTCCAGCACAAGGTTGAAATCCCCCCCTATCACCACCAGACCATCTGACCAGGGTTCCACTTTTCTCAGCATGTGTAGTAAACCCTTATGGGGTGCCACCGTATCCGCATAAAAGGATACCAGCGTAAGCCTAACTAATAGTTCCCCGCAAAATGACATAATGCCCATCTTTATCTATCAATTTGGAGTCAATCTGGAAGGGAAAGTTACGGTGAATAAGAATGGTGGCTCCTGCTTTCTTGGACCTTTGGGTTGAAGTGGGATATTCCTTGTGTAAGTATGAGGGAACATGATTCTTAGCAAAATGCGTTTCCTGCATAAAAATGATGGATGGTTTCTTAGTTTGATAATACAGGAAAGCTTTCCTTCTTTTAAATTGGGAATTAAAGCCCTTAACATTATGTGTTAAAAAACTATATTTCTCCCTCATAACACTAGCCATGTCTGTCCTGCATCCCGAGATATTTTAGTCTAGTTATCTTACCTTGTATCGGTGTGAGCTGGACTGGATGGGGCGACCAGAGAGGCGCTTGAGCCAAGACAAAAGGCTTCTTGAAGCTGTTGCAGTGATGAGATACGAGCACGCAATTCTGGGAATGAGAAAAATAGCAAAAAGACAAGTTAACAAATGAGGAGTTCACAAGAAGATCAATATCTTCGCAGTTATCGAGGAGTACTATCCTACATAACGTTTTTAATACACATAACTTCCTACGCCAGTCGTAAAATTTGGCTTCTAGGGGAAAGAGTAATGGACCCGCCATTCTCTAATACGGCCCCGTTAGGAAGGGGTAATAAATTTCTCTGAGGTACAAAAAGATCTAACTAAGGAGAGGGGGGATACCCTCGACAATGCAAATTATCTAACCAACATTATAACTAGCAGCATATTAACTAGCTGAAATAGAAAGAATCACAACTGTAAAAAACAAAATTTTTGAAGATTAGCAAGTTCTCCAGACACCGAGATCCAGATAAAAAAGTCCTGTGCAACCGCCAAAAGGATGCTCAGACCCCTCCAGCTTGGGGCTTAGGAGTCTTGGTATGTCTCTCAGGAGGGATAGTCAAGGCCTCTAACGTGTCAGCCTCTCCAATTCTATTTTTACTCCTAAAAGGAACCGAGGTCCACTGTCTCTTAGGGAGAGGATTCAGGGTCACACGCTGATTTTCAGGGTCTCTGTGGCCATCATCCGAAGTTATATGCAGCATTTGTAGCAATGACATGCAGTCTTCCAGACTTTGGACCGTGTGAGTTTTCCCCTTATATTGAAAAATCAGGGCAAAAGGGAAGCCCCATCGGTATTGGATACCATGCTGGATGAGAATTCCCAATGCCGGTTTCATTTCTCTTCTCCTGGTCAGCGTGATAGGTGAGAGGTCTGCAAACACCATGAGTTGAGCATCATCTGGTCCTCTAAGATCCGGGATCTTTCGGGTTGCCGCTAGTATTATGTCCCTGGACTGCTGTCGAGAGAATCGGACAATTACATCCTTAGGGGTATCCATATTCCGAGAAGCTCCTAGAGCCCTATGCGCTCTTTCTATATCAATGACCGCTTCTGCCCCTTCTGGTAAGATCACAGTGAGCAAGTCCATAATATATCTTTTCAGATTCATTATCGCTTTAGGGATCCCCCTTATCCGTATGTTATGTCTTCTAGATCGATTCTCTAGATCTTCATACTTGTCCTCTAGAGCCGCAATGCGTGACGCGTGGTGATGCGTCTCCCTCCTGTCTCTATCCTGCGCTTCAATCAGTTGGTCAACTGTTTCTTCTAGCTGGTGGGTTTTTTGACCTAGGTCCTGGATGTCTTTCCTGATTGCATCCACCGTTTTAGTCGTGTAAGCTTGAAACAGTTTTTCAATTTGTGCCAGCGCATTCTTGGATAGGTTGATATCAGCCTGGATCACTTTTTGTATGTCCTCCCCCTCTGATTCCTCCGAGGGGTCAGATCTCACCTCACCAGGAGTTTCAGGGAGTTTGCAGTAGTCCGTGATTCTTTTAAGCGGAAGGGATTTTTTACTCTTTCCCATCTTGGGCTGCTGCGGACCTTTCACAAAGTATGGAATACTTAAGTTGCCGCGTAGATGTATGCCCCTTTCAGGGATGTGTTCTTGTTAGAGTTGAATTCCGGCTTGTTATTTTACAAGTTGTGGCGTGCTGTGCTGCTATGCCATGATCTGTCAAGGTCTCCCCCGGTGGATCATATTAGACCTAAATTACTCTCTGTCCACATGCAAGCAGTGTTTAATAAGCAAGTAAAGTAGTTGAATTGATCCTAGTAATCAGAAATCTAGTTGGTTTGAAAGTGAAGCCTGACAGTTGCAGCCCTGAAAAATGATGCCAAATTGCTGTGCCAATTATCACACTTGTCATGTGTGTAAGTCTCTATTTCCTGGGTATTACTTATACACTGCCACTTGTAGGTTCAGAGCAGTCAGTAGCACTGGCAGAAGTAGTTGAAATGTAGATGTAGCATATATAGGGGTCTCTGGGCATGTAATGAAGCTGTTTACTCACAGTTTAGGGCCAGGCTGTAGTTGTTCTTCAATTGCCACAAAGTCCCTGTTGCAGTAATACTCAGGCCTTAGGTTCATCCCTTGGCTAGCAGCCTAAGATGGCCGCCACCCGTTTTCGCGGGCTTATTGTCGCTTGGTCTTGCCGCCCTGTGGGCTCCAGGTCTGGGTACAGACCCCCCAGCACCCCTCCGGCCGGAACCAGCCGCCACCGGGCTCATTCAGGGGGACACTGCAGGCGTGCAGGGTATGTGCTGCCCAAAGGCCTCAATCTGGAGTTCTCTCCGTGTGGGGAATCAAAATGGCCACCACCCGGTCTCCCCAGGTCTATGCCACGCCACTACCTGTTAGGGCCCCCTGTTCAGACCTCTCCACGCTGCCCAGTCGGATCTCCACTGCACCGGGCCTCTCTCCGGCGGTCTCTTTGAGTGCCTCACAGCAGGGGGGGCAGCTAGCTGTGTTGGGGGACGCTTCTCCCCATCTGCCTCCGTGTGGTGCCGCTGTGCTTCCCGTCTTGGGCTTGAAAATAGTATCAGGGGTTCTGGGTCGACCCCTCTGCTTCCTCAGCCACTTTGGGTCCGGTTTTGGGATACCCAGGGCGTTTAATAAGCCCAATTGTGCTGTTTTGCGTTGGAGCTCTGGACTAACAAGTCCAGCTCCTTGCCGATCCTATTTAGTTTTTTTGCTGAAAGTAATGGCTTTCTTCTGGCCACTCTGCCATAAAGCTCAACTCTATGGAGCATACGGCTTATTGTCGTCCTATATACAGATACTCCAGTCTCCTCCAGGGGTACCGTAGGTCTCTGTGCTGCCTCTCTGATTAATGCCCTCCTTGCCCGGTCCATGAGTTTTGGTGGGCGGCCGTCTCTTGGCAGGTTTGCTGTTGTGCCATGTTCTTTCCATTTGGTTATGATTGATTTGATGGTGCTCCTGGGAATCATCAAAGATTTGGATATTTTTTTATAACCTAACCTAACATTGTCCCTTACTTGTTGGAGAGTTCCTTGGTCTTCATGGCAGTGTTTGGTTAGTGGTGCCTCTTGCTAAGGTGTTGCAGCCTCTGGGGCCTTTTAAAAAAGTTGTGTATATGTAATAACAGGTCATGTGATCGTACACAGGTGGACATAATTTCCGTTATTATGTTACCATTCTCCTTACTTCTTATTGGGATCCAATGAGCTTCCTGCTCATCTCTCTGACCCCCCCACGCCCCGCCGCAGCATTACTTTGGCAGCGAACTGCCCGGCATATGCTAATGACGTGATGTCACATGAGCGTCACGTCATTAGCATATGCAGGTCAAGAGAGAGGAGCAGCGGCAGCTCATTGGATCCCGTAAGGCTTTGAAATCTAACCTCCATTTTTCAGTTATGTAATGATGACGATCTCTGTTGCCATTGGCTCCGTCTAAACCCATAACTACGGGTTTGAATAATTTATCATGTTCATGCCCAGAAATGCTACGTACCGAAGCATGGTTTACGGATTTGGATTCCAGCCATGTCTTTGCGGCCTTTTTCTAATTTAATCTCTCTGTAACTCCTGCAAATTTCAAGCCCGCAGTCTTACGGGCTGTACGACGGCCACTGTGGAATTTAATAGGGCCCTGAATCTCTCAGCTTGTGCATTTAGGCTTTCTTCACCTGAGCTCATGCAAAGAGATGCTGAAATCCTGGTCTAATGCCGGTCCTTGTATTCCTGAGTTTGCCTCTAGCCTACTTAACATGGCATCCATTTAGGACTATGTGCTGCCTTTAGAACTTAGCCATGGATTAGATTACAGTGCCACATTAATGAGCAATAAATCAATATTTAAAGAAATAAAGAGAGCTATTAAATTTGCACTCTAGTCAGGGGTGTAGGAACTGGGGGGGGACGAGGGGGGCAAATCATTTATCCCCCTCCCCCCCAGATTTTCTTTGGCTCCTACACCCATGACTCTAGTGTTTCAGAGGCTATCAGATCTGTTTCACTCCACCCCTATTAGGTGACAATGGATTATAGAGGATGCTAATCTAAATTTGACCTGATCTGTCTAGCATCCCGGGGCAGATCCTACACCTCCTGGATAACTGGTGGGGAAGCAGATCTGCTGAAGCCTGAAACACTAATGTTCAAATATAATTAAAAAAAATTGTCAATCAGTAGATAAACAAATGAAACCCAATTGTATAACCACCACAGTGTCTCTTTAAGATAAGTATGAATTCATAACATATGCATTTCAGTCAGCTGCACATATAGTTTTTATAAGCAGTTTTAATTCACATGTAAAATAATAAATCATTCATAGGGTTACAGTAGTTTTGATTTTAATGTTTAAATGTGATGGAGCCGTGTTACTCAAAACAAAGATTGTGATAAATGGCATCAATGCTGTCTACACACAGATTTTAAGTACGGTATATAATTCTGGAGACATTTTCAGAAAATGTTCAGTACAAGCTGTAGTCAGTTTTAATATTCTTTAGAATGACTAAAAAAACAACAACTTTATTCTGAGGCGATGTCAATTTGAGCAATTTTCTAAATGTGTTAATCGGATTTGAATACCTGATGAATTAAAACATCAAATTGGCATCTGTTTTCTACCAAGCTCTGCAATTTTTTTGGCTAAAGTGAAATAGACAAACAATTTGAAGCATTCAGTTATGATTGTCAGATGATGTTAACTATAAACAATTTGACACAACTTGATTTGAAACCTTTCAAATGTCCTAACTTTCTTCTTTGTTGTTCTCTTGTGAAGCAATTGCTACTTTGAATGGAAAAACAAATTTACAAATACATAATTAATGGTGGAACTAAAACAGTGAATTGGCACATAGAAAATAGCCTTCACAGCCTGCAGCAAAGCACTATGAGGCCCCTGTGATGCTTAGTGAATCCAGAACTAGTCTTGATTTGTATGGGCATAATTAGGTTTTAGTCTAGCTTTGGCCCATTTAAACTTTCGTGTCCCTAGGGCCGATTTAATTGACTGCCCCCCAGTTACTGCTCCTACTATCCCCTTGCTATAGAAAGTGTTACACTCACAGACACATAGGCATATCTGTGCCTATGCAACCACTATTCCATGACATTGCACCAGCATCTTCAGCCTGCTGCCCCCCAAAACATGGCCTTGGCCTAAACACACCACTGTGATTATGGAAACAACGCATTTGAGAAAAATACAGCCCCCAAATTAACTCTATACAGTTGTTGTTTACTGCAGCTTTATTTGCTTTCACCTATGAGCATAATCCTATTTAAGATATTGTACCATGTATTTATATTGTTAGTCACATATCACTGTGGCAGCCTTTCAAAAGAACTAAATTGAGGTCTTATCTGCATCCAAGATTCTTTCTAAAGCAGGTTAGAAAACAAGCACCTGGCGCGGTATAGAGAAATGGAATATGCTGTTTAAAATTACATTTAGGTATTCTTTTAACTTTCTGAAAACATTTTGACACTACCAAGTCACGGCCTACCAGTAGCGTCAGAAGGGGGGTGCGCGGGGGTGGAGCGCTCCGGGTGTCAACTCTATGGGGGTGGCAAAAATGCCCCCTCCTGCCTTCCACCGCACATTCCCCTTCACCCAGTCCCCTGCTCCCGGTCCCCTGCTCCCTGCTCTCTGCTTGTGTCTGCTGGCAGGGGGAGGAGCCAGCAGAGGGAAGAGCCAGCAGACTGGCAGCATGGAGCAGGAGCAGGAGGTAAGAGATGGGGAGACATGGGGCGAGAGAAGAAAACATGGATGGAGGGAGAGGCATGGGTGGAGAGAAGGAGACATAGAGAGGGAGAGAGGCCTGGGAGAAGAGGACACATGGAGGGAGGGAGAGGCATGGGTGGTAGGAGAGGCATGGGGGAGAGAAGGAGACATGGAGGGAGGGAGAGGCATGGGGTAGAGAGGCAAAGGTACAAAAAGGGAGACACACGGAGGGAGAAAGGGGAGGGGGAGACATGGGGAGAGTGAAGCATGGGGTAGAGGGGCAGACATGGGTAGGGAGAGGCATGGGGGGGAGAGAAGGAGACATGGAGGAAGGGAGAGGCATGGGGGAGAGAAGGAAACATTGAGGGAGGGAGAGGCAAAGGGGGGAAATGGAGACACATGGAGGGAGAAAGGGAAAGGGGAGATATGGAGGGAGAGGGGGAAGCATGGGAGGAGAGGGAAGCATGGGGGGAGAGTGAGACATGGAGGGAGGGAGAGGCATGGGGGAGAGAAGGAGACATGGAGAGAGGGAGAGGCATGAGGGGAGAGAATGAAACATGGAGGGAGAGAGAGGCATGGGGAAGAGAGACAAAGGGGAAAAAGGGAGACAAATGGAGGGAGAAATGGAAGGGGAGACATGGAGGGAGAGGGTGGAAACATGGGGGAGAGGGAAGCATGGTGGGATAGAGGGAGACATAGGGGAAAAAGGAGACATGGAGGGAGGGAGACAAAGGGGAAAAAGGGAGACACATGGTGAGAGAAAGGGAAGGGGAGACATGGAGGGAGAGGGGGAAACAGGGGGGAGAGGGGGAGACATGAGGGAGGGAGAGACATGGATGTAAAGGGAGAGGCATGGGGAAGAGAGGCAAGGGGAAAGAGGGAGACACATGGAGGGAGAGTGAGGTAAGGGGAGACATGGAGGGAGAGGGGAGACCTTGGGGGAGAGGGGGAGACATGGGGGAGAGGAAGTCATGGTGGAGAAAGGAAGACATGGGGGAAAGAGGGAGACACTTGGGGAGACACAAAGGGAGAGGAGGAAACATGGAGAGAAGAGGGAGGCATGGGGGAGAAAGGAAGACATGGGGGAGAGGGAGAGGCATGGAGGGAGAGTAGGAGACATGGGTGAGAGGGATGCATGGGGGAGAGAGGGAGAGGAATAGGGTAGAGAGGCAAGGGGAAAGAGGGAGACACATGGGGAGAGAAGCATGAGGGGAGAGGGGGTTGCATAGGGCAAGGGGAGATCGAGATGAAGAGGGGGGAGAGAGAGGGGGAGGGAGAGAGGGGAGAGAAAGAAAGGGGGAGAGAGAGGGGGGGGAGAAAGTGAGGGGGAGAAGAAAGTGAGAGCAAAAGAGAGGGATAGAATGAGAGGGGGTTGGAAGAGAAATGGGAGAAGAGAGAAAGAAATGGGGAGAGAGAGAGAGAGAGAAGGGAGGGGGAATAGAGAGAGAGACATGGAGAGAAAGGGAGAGAAAGAGGGGGGGAAGAGCGAGAAAGGGAGGGGAGATATAGAGAAGGGGGAGTGTGAGAGAGAAGCCATGGCAATGCTGTTTTGCACACAATGTTAAGCTTTTTATACTCTTAAGGACCTTCGGCGCTTATTGCGAGCCTCTCCTTGCGTGTCCTTTGGCTCCTCTCTATATTTTTTTTAAATACTAATTAATGAATGAATTGAATAATTAATATAGTCTACCAATTTCTAATTAATATATGTAAGAATCAATAGCCTGAAGAGGTAACAATCTCTTTTTACTGTCCTGCAGCATATAATGTCCAGCGGGACTGTTGCTGGCCTGAGTAGATAGTGTTATGAATGTCCCAACTGTGCATTAGAAAACAGCTGCGTGCGCAAGGGCACGCCATTGTTTGTTTTTTTTTGTGTAAAGTACTACTTTAGATGCGGAATGTTATTAAGTTGCAAGTTAGGGTTGTAAAATTGTGTTGTTTGCGGTTCGCGAGCATTTGCCGTCCTTTGTAATACTGTATTTTGTACCTTGTACGTTTCTGGGTGAAAGTGGTATGCGGTTGGCGGTGTTTTGTGCAGTCCAGGTTCGTGTAACCTCGTTTTCATTTTGTTTGGCCGCCATTTTTTTTCACACTTAGCCGATTTTTGAGTGACAAAACTCGCCCAATAACTTCGTTTTTTTCCTATCTCGTATTTTAAGTCCCGTGTCTCTTATGTCCCGCGTTTGTCAACTGCTTGCAGCCTAAGGCGATCCCGCGTTTCCGAAGTGTTTGGAAGTCTTGCGTGTTTTAATGTGTGATTGGCTCGACTCACTTTGCGAGGCTTGCAGGAGCGCCTTCGGCACCCCTTTCTGGCTAAGTTCCACGTGTTTCATTGCCTCCACTGCTCGCCTCACAGGCAATGAGCACCTTTGACGCTCATCACCCAAGTTCTGCGAGTTTTAGTGCCTTAACGACTCGTCTCGCTACAGAATGCTCGCAGGTGATGAGCGCCTTTGCCTCGCTACACACCATGCAAAGCGTGACGACTTATCATAGTTTGACAATTATAATATGTGATATGGATATATATATAAATATATATATATATATATATATAGATATATATATATATATATATATATATATATATATATATATATATTTGCACTGGGGGGGCAGACAACTCAGGGATAGCCCCGGGCGGCAAAAGCTCTAGCTACGCCACTGCGGCCTACTGTAAATCACCTTAGTGATCCTTTAAGTTCTTTTTAGTCAATTCATTTATCTTTAAAAACTTTAGCACTGAAAAGTGAAAGTATTGAATGTAGTTTACAGAGACCTATGATTATACTGTAAATAAGCGTGTCATTCTTGTAGATATCGGTCCTGTGATGGATAAGCAGTGATCAAGTTGTGTAAAGTGTTTCATGTGAGTTATAGCAAAACGACTAAGTACTATAAAATGGCCTCTGCAATGTCATAGTAACATGAGTTAGATGTTTTAATTAGGCATTAATCACTAATAAAAGTGATATTCAATCATTTAAAAATGCAACATTGAACATTAAAATGATCCACCCTCTAAAAGGTCAATGGAGGACGTGTCAGCTGCTAAATTTTCAGACACAAATTTATACCAACAGAATGATCCCCTGTAGTTCTTCAAAAGTTGGAAATAAAACACTTATATTGATAATTGTAGTTGTTTCTACCAAAAGATCAACTATTTTAATCAAAAGAGACTGAAAGTTGTCATACTGATCTGTACGTTTGCAAGATTTTATCTTACAGGGTGCTTTGGGCAAGCTCTGTGTATGTTTAATTTTAAGCTCAAAGACAGGACCCTCTATTCTTTTATATTGTATTAATATTGCTTTTGACTTGAACTTACCCTGTATAGCTCTACAGAATATTTTGGCGCGTTACAAATAAAGGAATAATAATAATAATTTGTACTATTTAAAAGTTATAAAATCTGGACAATTACAGTGACCCTAGCAACCCTGTCCCAGTCAGTCTGTAAATGTTACTACGACATCAAGTCTTCACAGCTTTCCTCCTCACTGAATTATAATAAATATTTTATCTCAAATTGATAACCAAAATACCTGTAGAAAATAGTAAATAGAACAAAATAAATCACCTTTCATTTATTTTATTTTTTTAGTTTTCCTCACATCTGCATTTGATTTGAGGCAAATTAGTTGGGAAATAACATGGAATTCCTATAACAGAAAATGGCCGTCTCTTGATTTCATTTGTTACGGTCTAAACACATCCAGGTATGTGTTGAATGCCACGACATACAAAGGATGGTAAACATTGTCTGAGGCGCATTGTAACCAACTAAACACATTCATCAACATTAAACACGTTGTTAATCATTGCTCGTTATTTATATGCCACAGCCACATGAGTACATGTTTTACTTTCTTTTACTATGCAACTGAGGTAAATGTTTTAGTTACGTAATTTGGCCATGGCCTCATAAGTAAAGCTTGCTCTCAATGCTAAAGTACCACAGGGCAGGCTATTACTAAGTCCTAATTTAATTATTTTGCCATGTTATAGGATCTGCATTTTCCCCTTATCTCTTTAGTCTTGTGGAGATCGATTTCTGGTATTTAGATTACTCTCAGTTTGATATAGGGTAAGAGTATTAATTACACCCTTAACCTTTATTAAATTGTCAGTATGGACCTATGTATTTAAAAAGTATGTTTATAATATGAACAAAAAAATTCAGAAAGAAAAGTAACTTATAGGGACATGGAATGCAAGTTTTTTTCTACCAAGAGCATGGGCTAAACATTATAAAGGGTTCTTTTTCCATCAAAAAATATTTAGTAAAATATTTTAAAACGTATTGGAAACTAATTGGAAATGTCACAGGAAATTGGCCGGCGCGGAGGCAGCCCAGGCACACCGGGTCTGACGCAGCGCAGCCTGGGTGCTCCTAATTGGCCAGGGGTCAGGGGGAGGGATTTACGCCTGGATCGTGGGCATTTCCCTCACTCTGCGCCAGCCATTACCCAGATTCCCTCCCTCCCACCTATATTTGGAGGTAGTTTAAAAAAATATATATAATTTTGTGTGTATATAGATATATCTATATACATATAAATAAATAAGTGCAAAATGTCATTTGGATATGTGTTTGGTATGGCGGGAGGTGAGTTGCCCGGCCCACTAGCTTAAGTGGGCGTTGCCCGGCCTCATAGGCGTGCTTTGGAAAAGCATTGGGGGGCTCTGGGTGCGGGCTCAGAGCGTGAGGTTACTGACCTGGCCGGGCTCGTCCTCCGGGACGTTAATTGAAGAAATTGTTTGAGAATGTTAATTATGTTCATTTATGGTTATATAAATTGGTTGATTTAATAAAATTGTGGCCCGTATTTTTCCCAAAGTTGGTAGTCTGTCTGTTTATTTGACAAAACCAAATGGATCATGCCGGGGGCAAGCTTTGTGTGAGTGGAGAATATGGATGACTAGCAATATCTATAAAAAAAAATTTTTTTTATAGAAGTTCATACATTTTATTCAACCTTGTAATATGTTTTATTTACAATAAATATAGCTATATGAATATATAAAATATACAGAATAATATATTTATTCTGCCCTCCTCCCTGCTCCATGGACACAAAAAAATGCCCCTGAATACAAAATATGCTTAAAATACTGTTACTGATAGGACAATACACTGATATTCAGTTCATCGTGTTGATGTACTATTATTTATGACTCATACATTTAGGTCTATTACAGCTATGTTGTTGCACATTGTCTGACAGGGATAACCCCCATAAATTCAAGGCAGTATATTCTGCTCCAGGAACACACTGTTTGACATTATCAAATACCCTTTTTCAGATGCATTTTTTTCAGGGCCCTTTAAAAGACCCATGTAGCTTAGGAAAACTGGAATGTTTGTGAAGTATGTAACAAGCTGACAACATTAGCAGCTGTGTAAGCCACCATTATATACACAATTTTGGAGAACATTTTATTTTTGTAGACTTCTTTTGTGTACATAATGTTCCATCTTATCTGGCTTTAACACTTCCTGATAACTTGGAGACTGAGTGGCAGTGGTTATCTTACAAATCAAGGATTGAAAGGTTGGTGAAAAGAGAAGAAGGGAGTTGAATAGTTATGCAATCAGGGCTGCTCCGGCAGAAATGTAAATGCCCTCTCACACATGACACATGTCAAAGTCACCAAGTATTATGGATATCTGCAGGGACCCGGAGATGCATATTTGTATGATTTTTTTTTTATTTTAAGGCTAACTATTTCTTAGACAAAAATGTTTCAAATATATATATATATATATATATACACATATATATATATATATATATATATATATATATATATACTGTATACTAGCGAATTGCCCGTCAAAAAATGACGGCAATGAAATTGTAAGTGAGCTCATGCTATTTGGTGTATAATAATAAAATAACTAATAGATTATTAAAGTAATATACTTTACCTATTTTGATGTAATATATGCAGGAAGCATTGTGTTGAAGAGCTGGCAATATGTTTTGATGTTGCTGGAGCATTAGTGTTGTGGAGCTGCTGTGTAAGCGTGCTGAATGTGTGCAGTGTAATAGTGTGTGTGAGCGAGACCAAACCGCTAGCGTAGTTGTGTACTTCCGCATTGTTCTAAAATGGCGGGTAATGTGTGATATACGTCTGTAGCAGAATATCCGTAGGTGTTTTGTGGTGTTTTGCGTGTTTCTTGTGGTGTTTTGCGTGTTTAGAGTGCTGTAGTCTCGTTTTCGTTTTGTTCGGCTGCCATTTTTTCTCTCGCTTAGAGAATTTTTGAGTGTCTAAACTCTTTTATTTTGAGTTAAATTAAGGTGTAACTTCCTTTTTTGAGGTCCTGAATGCTCCCTCTTGCTGTAGGTAAGCTTTTTATGTATGTGTTGTGTGTATTTATTGTGTTTTTCATTTTTTCCTGTCCGTGGGTTGCGGCCGATTTTTGCGAGGTCGTAATGAGTGGTAACGTGTCTCGTATGTTGTTTGCGTTACGACATAAAGTTTGCGAGGGTCGCAGTTGCTGGCAAGGAGCGCCTTTGGCGCTCCATGCCAGCAACTGAGGCCCTCGCTTTGCGAGTGCCGCGGGTCACTACGCGAGCCCGCAAGCGTTAGCGACAACTCGTATGCTCACAACTATATATGTGATATATATATATATATATATATATATATATATCTATATATATATATATATATATATATATATATATATAGTAAATAAAAATTACATCTACATCTGTGTTCACACCTGAATGTCTAAAGCAAGTTAAAAAATCTGCTTCCAGCTCAGAGTTCAGAAAAACAGTTATTAGACTGCATTCTGGGAAGTTGAGCTAGGACACACAAATATGGCCACAAATATATATAACTCCCTCACTTTGGTTTAGATTTGGTTGGCTAATTCAATGGAGATGTGTCTTTCTAGGCAAGAGTCTACAGGACTATTGGACAATGCAACATTGCGATTCGCAGCTTGCTGCTTGTCTACACAGTGACACATTTTTGCTGTTGGAAGTGAGTTAATATAGCAGAGGAACTGCGTAGTGGTATTCAATGGAGATGCCTGTTTCTATGCAGGAACCAGCACCACATGGCCACTTGGACAAATAGGAAGCTGGTGATGAGCCTGATCTCAATAAAAAAAGATGACCCAGTCCCCAAATACTAGGCAATTCTACCATTAACAGAAAAAACAGCTAACCCCAGATAAACATTTCAGCCTTTCCTGGGCCTCATCAGTGGGATGTAGCGGTACTACCTAAGGAACAGTGGGCAAGGAGCCTATGCCTGGTGCTCCCTATCAACCTTAGAAGACAAAACCTCAGAGGAGCTCAATCTGAGAATGAACAACACCTAAGTAGGTTTGTCCACACTATACAGTGACCTTCTCTGAGGGATATTGGTGAGAGAGATCAACATTTCATAGTAAGTATTCATACATTTACATATTCGGGCTAATAGGACTTTAATTATGCTGAATGCAATGTACACTTTTATGAGTTGTTTTAACACTGCAGTGTCACTTTAAACCTTACAAGTCCACACGTATGGCCATGTGGATTTGTGTCAAATAGAAGGCAAATTCATTTTTTTCATTTCTGAATCCCTTTAAGTGATAGAAAAAGCAATAAACACAGATGTCTTGATTTTCACAACACAGAAAAAATAGCAATGTGATTTGCTGACTCAACTGGGATAGCAGAACATGTGATTGACAAGCATGATATTTGGGTGACATTTAACTGGAACATATGATGTGATTTAATATGGTCTTTCTAAACCCAGCTTTATTCCCACAATTACAGACCCCTTTATTGCTTTTGGCACAGTTTGGGGTTTTGTTGTAGATTATTCTGTCAATGTCATATGTTATACTCCTTCCCTCAGCATTTTTATATATGTTTTGTATGATATATTTTTGAAGCAATATACAGAAAATAAAAAGCACACTGCACAAAAATACACAAATTATCGGACCGACTATACTTTTTCAGAAATTAAAATCCTGAAATGTAGTTCTCGTTATAATTAACTCATCATTCCTTTTATTCTATAGCTAAGAACCAAATACTAGATAGTCATCTTCTAAAAGGAAAAATGAAGATTTTTTTTTTAGTTTTTAGGATAAAAGTTTTAATTTGAAAGAGCATCTGAATAAATTGTAATATTGCTATTTTATGCTGTTGTTGTTTAGTCATTCAGTCGTATCTGACTCTATGGTCCTATGGAACGCAGCACCCCAGACACATCTGTCAGTCACTGCCTCTCAACTCCATTAAGCTCAAGTTCATTGCTTCAATGACCTCATCTATCCATCTCTGTCTCTGCCGTCCCCTTCCTTGCGCGCCTTCAATCTTTCCCAGCATCAGAGTCTTCTCTGGGGAATCCTGTCTACTCGTGATATGGCCAAAATATTTTAGTTTCAGAATCCAGTGGTCAGTTTGTCTTAGCTTCCTAAAGTACTGATTTATTGAATTTGTTTGCAGTCCAAGGTATTCTAAGCAGTTTTCACCAGGTTTAGGGTAAGCTAAATAGCATATATTACGATATGGTCTAGACTCTATTTATAATAAGGATTATCATAAAGTCTGTCATAAAAAACATAGTTGAAAACTATATGTTTTCATATGCATAGGATGCAGAACAACCTTCTATTCCATGTCCCAGTTTGTACATATGTGTATTTGGTCAGTGACGTCACAAATGTCAACAGCCGGACATAAGAACCCTGTACATAGACATAAAAAGATAACCTCAGAATTTTGGATAATGTTGATAATATCTAGTGTTAGAAACCTGGACAATGTCGACATTATCTGGATAATACTGACATTACCTAGTTTCTAAATAAATATATATTTCATTCCCACACTCCTCTGATATTCTTTTTCTTTCCCTTTGTTGTTGTTCAGTCCTTCAGTCATGTCCGACGACCATATGGTCACAGCATGCCAGGCATATCTGTCTGTGTGTCTGGTTGTGACAATCCATGTGGTTTTCTTGGCAAAGATACTGGAGTGGGTCACCAGTTCCTTCCCCAGTGAACCGCGCATAGTCTAATATTAAACGATCTTGGAGACCCTACACGAAATAGCTCACAGCTTCATTGATGTTTACAAGCCCCTTCACCACAACAAAGCAGCAATCCAGAAGGTTTACACACACACACACACATATATATATATATATATATATATATATATATATATATATATATATATATATATATATAGTATTATTTTCCAAGTATAACTACCCCTGGTAGTTATCTACCCCTGTAGCATTATCTGTCTGTACAGCATAACATGAGTTGCTGCGTGGTTTGAGATGAAATGATAAACATAAGCTTGGAAGGGTCACGGTCAAAAACTAAAATTTCAAACACTTGTTATGTTACCATTTTCCTACCAGTGTTTTTGATTATTGGAGGAGATTGAACCCTAAAACCTTGTTGGTTTCTAAAAACATGTCTAAAAGCTCTGTATAACTGGATATTTCCATTAGAAGGCTGGTGGCTTCTTTTTTTTTTTTTTTTACTTTGTTTTAATGCACCAGGTATATGGCATAAATACTGTGCATTTGTTTAATACATATTTAGTTTATCAGTTTTTAAGTTATAATTCTTTTTTAAGTTATATTTTCTGTTAATGTAAAATAAAAAATTATAATCACTTAAACTGGCCCTTTCAAGACAAATTTCTCTATTTAATGTGACATCATGCCACTCATACTCTCTCTGAATCATCTCTGATCATTCTCCTCAAGATTTCTGAAGAAACAGAGAATTCAGGAGTGTGTCTGTTCTGCAGTATAGCTGTATGATGAACAATTCAACACATTTTTCATGTTTTACTGCTTTAGTCAATTATATTAACACCAGCAAATATGACATATGTATTCAGGAATATGTGTGGTATGCAGACAAGATGTTATGAGGCTTTTGCAAAGTCACAGCCATCTTGCATGTCAAATATAAAACAATTATGAGTAATCACATATATAGTTGTGAGCATGCGGGCTGTTGCTAACGCTGCAGGCTCCTTGCCAGCAACTGTGGACCTCGTAAAATTTACGGAGTTACGAAACAAAAATACGAGACGCGTTACGACCCATTATGACCTCGCAAAAAACGCCAGAAACCCGCGCACATGAAAACATGAAAAACACAATAAATACACACAACAAATACATAAAAAGCTTACCTACAGCAAGGGGGGGCACCCAGGACCTCGAAAACTGAAGTTACACCTCAATTTAACTCCAAATAAAAGAGTTTAGACACCCGAAAATCCCCTAAGCGAGAGTAAAAATGGCCGCCGAAAAAAACAAAAACGAGGCTAAAGGACCCTTAACACGCAAAACACCCCCAAACACCTAAGGATTTTCTGAAAAAGTAGGACGACATCCGAAAACAAGGACTCAACCCACGCGACCCTAAAAACATTAGAAACACAATAAATACACACAACAAACAGATAAAAAGCTTACCCACAGCAAGGGGGGGGGAACCCAGGACCTCTGCAAGTGAACTTACACCTCGATTTTAAGTCCAAATTTCGGAGTTTTGACACGCAGAAATCACCTAAGCGAGAGAAAAAATGGCTGCCAAACAAAACGAAAACGAGGCTAAAGGACCCTAAACACGCAAAACACCACCAATATTACACCCATATGTTACTGTCTGGACAGTTTCCTGACTGAGAGCTCTGTCCTCATGCAATGTGTGTATCTAGAAATGTCCCACGTTGATGAGACTGGCAGGAATAGGAATCTGCATATTTTGTGCCCATCCCATTGTGTACTCTGCTCCGTCCAATTTGTGATTCCATTCAACACAATGTGTGTCCAGTGCAATTGCTCAGTCAAGTCCATTGTTATGCAGATAAGACCACTGTGTTTGACAAAGAGCAGTGTGTATGTGTGTTATGTGCCCAATTCAAAGTGTGTGAATACTAATGTACAATATGTGTGGTCTCTTCCCAGCACATTGAAATACAGTGTGTTAATATGTGCTCTCAAGCCCATTGTGTATGACTCCAGCAGGTATGCCTACAAGTGTGCTTTTTATAGTATTTGTGTGATCTGCCAAGTTCAGTGTGTCAATGTACAGTGTGTATATGTGTTCTTTAACTATTAAAGTGTGTGTGTGACTATCAATGTTCAGGGTGAACGTGTGTACTCTGCCCAAGCCAGTGTGTACAGCCAATGTACAGTTTGTATGTGTGTAGTCCATTGGCTATGACTCAATGTACAATTTTGTATATACATGTACTCTGTCCAACCCAGTCATTATGGCTGTCAGTTTTCATAGTGTATGTGTGTATACCGCCATGGCCAGTGTGTTACATATTTTTTACAGTGCCCATCCAAGGTATGTCACTGGCAGTATACACTGTGAATCTTTGTGCTCTGCCGAGGTTAGTGGTTAACACTTTTTATTAAATTTCTCCTGAACAGTAAGTGTGTTGTGTACTTGTGCAGTGATTAGTGGGCAGCTGAGAGGGGGTGTGGTGTTTTCCTGTGTAAAGGTATATCAGTGTGTGACTTTTTGTGGTCTGCTTGCATCTGTTCTGTGATTTCTCCGGAACAGTAATTGGGTGTGTTCTTGTGCAGTGAGTAGTGGGCAGGTGAGTAATAAGAACCTAATAAAAACAGGGGCAGGTGCGAACACTTGTAGCATAAGGGCAGTTCTAGTATAAGTGTAGGAGTTTAAATATAAGGAGGGAGTGCAAAGGGGGAGAAGATTGTAGTACTTTATAAAAAAAGTTTACCCACTGTAATTATGAGTCAGTCCAGTGGCAACCTCACTCAGTGTACATCCTGTCATATGTATGCACTACTGGAACAGATGATCCAAGGTCCATACCTCTGTGACAGGTGTGAGCATGTTTCCTATCTTGAAACTCAAATTGGATAACTGGAGAGGAGAATTTCAGCACTTAGTGATATTGCCCCACTGGAAAGAGGGTTGGTGCTCACAGAGCACAGTTTAGCTGGGCCTTGCATGGAGGGTGGAGCTGGGGCTAGTGAGGATGTCCAGGGAGGTAGCTGGGTTGCAGTTACAAGGGGAAGCAGGGGGAACAGGAGCAGGAGGGAGGCCAGTTCTCAGTTGGCAAGCACCAACACATTTGCCAGATTGAGTGAAACTGTTGGGGATGTCCATTCAGGAATGGCAATGCCAGATAGAGCTGTTCCCTCTAACAGCCGGGAGAACTGTTCTACTGGAGGAGTGGGAGGGCAGAATAGGCAGAGCAACAGGCAGGTTCTGGTGGTTAGGAAGGTAGACAGGGTGATTTGTCACCCAGATCCCAACAATCAAACAGTTTGCTGTCTCCCGGGTGCTCGGGTTCGTCATGTTGTGGATCGGGTAGACAAATTATTGGGAGAGGCTGGAAATCAACCGGCGGTCTTGGTACATATTGGTACCAATGACAAAGTTAGTGGAAGATGTAGTGTCCTAAAGAATGATTTTAATGAACTAGGTAATAAGCTGAAGGCAAGGACCTCCAAGGTAGTATTTTCTGAGATACTACCAGTGCCATGTGTTAGCCCAGGGAGGCAGAAGGAGCTTAGGGAGGTTAATGCATGGCTAAAAATGTGGTGCATTAAGGAGGGGTTAGGGTTTTTAGAGCACTGGGCTGACTTCTCACTTGGGTACAATCTCTATAGCAGGGATGGATTGCACCTTAATGACGAGGAAGCTTTTGTGCTAGGGGATAGGATGGTAGAACGGCTGGGTGAGTTTTTAAACTAGTAGTTGGGGGCTAGGGATGAGATAGAAATAATGTAGTAGCAAGTGTAGAGGGGTTAAGGAACTTATTAACTAGTCATGGGGGAGGGTTAGTACAGTCACTAGAGAGATATTGCTAAGTAACTCAAGTACAGTGGCAGGCACTTCAGAACTACAGACGCATAACATAAGGTGTATGCTTGCTAATGCCAGAAGCTTGCCAGGAAAAATGGAAGAGTTAGAATTATTAGCAGTTGTAACGGTACCCCCACACAAAGAAGGGGGCGCCCAGGCCTTTTTAGCCGATCCGCCCGTCCAGTGCTATAGGGACAGCTACTGCAGGACACCCATTCCCCCAAGCACGAGACACACGCTCTGTGTTTGAGGGTCAAGCAGAGAACTCTCTTCTTTATTAAAAACCAACAGACCTATATAAAACAAACCATTTCCACATACACCGTAGGGGCAGTGACTACCTTTGGTCAACCCCTAATTACCTATGGCCAATCAGACAGGGTAGGAACCATGAGACTCCTCCCATGGGCCACCCCCCCAGGCATGGCTACCATGCTCATTCTCACCCAGACTGTCCTCATGGAAACTTCCTGTTTTCTCCTGAACTATGCCCCTGGGGAAACCCCATACACTGGCCCTTTGTTCAAGTCCTGGCGACACCCTGTGTTTACCTAATGGGGGATGGTCAGAATCTGTAACACATATCTACACATTTTTCATAACTTTAAAAGTATGCATCACATTCACATAAAACATACATTTTCAGAATCAGCATACTCCAAATACAAACATGTGTCAAAATGATACAAATTGGTCCAGTGGTTCAAAAGTTAGATCACAGTCCTTTCTGACAAAATGGAGTATGGCTTTTATGTAGGTGGAAAGTCAACGTGGGCCGTAGTCAAACGGTAGAATGTGGGCCTCCAGACTTCTCCAATTCGCATTGACGAGACTGATCTCGTCACAGCAGTTAATCAGAAATGGGATTTAATAGGCATTACTGAAACATGGTGGGATGAATCTCATGACTGGACTGTTAATCTGGATGGTTATAATCTATTTAGGAAAGATAGGGCCAATGGTAAAATAGGGGGAGGGATTTGTCTGTGTGTTAAGCCTGAATTTAAGCCTATTGTCAGAGAAGATATTTATGCTGGAACTAGCGGTAATGTTGAATGTTTGGGGAGAGTTAAATAGAGGAGGAGCAAATTCTAAAAGAATATTAGTAAGAGTATGCTATAAACCCCCAAATATAATTTGAAAGTGAGGAAATGCAATTATTGTTACAGATTGGAAATGCAGCTAAGCATGGGCAAGTTCTATTAATGGGAGATTGTAACTACCCTGAAATAAACTGGATACATGAGACCAGCAGTTCAGCTAAGGGGAGCAGATTCTTGAGTACACTCAGGGATCATTATCTGGCCCCGATTATACAAGAACATACAAGAAATGAGGCTATATTGGATTTAGTTATCCCAAATAATATTGATACAGTATCAAATTTGGAAATTGGGCAACCGTTGGGAAACGTGGATCATAACACAGTCTCATTTGAGATTGACTAAAAAAACATAACTGTAAGGAGCTAATGAAAACTCAAAATTTTAAAAGGGCAGATTTTAACAGTATAAGGGCAGCAATACAAAGTATAGACTGGGACAGAGAACTAGTAGGTAAAAATACTGAACATAAATGGACAACGTTGAAATCCTTACTAAATAAACATACTTATCACCATATACCATGTGGAAATAAAAGTAGAAGGAGTAAATCACAACCCATGCGGCTTAGCAATGAATTAAAGATGAAGATGAGGAGTAAAAAACAAGCATTTAAATTATACAAACAAGAGGGGACAGACACTGCTTTTCGTGAGTACAAGGAAATAAACAAGGCTTGCAAAAGGGCTATTAGACTGGCTAAAATCGAAAATGAAAAGTTAGTTGCAAAAGAGAGTAAGACTAACCCTAAAATATATTTTAAATGTATTAATGGTAAGAAGGCGAGGAAGGAAGCTATAGGAACATTACAATGTGACACAGGCCGTCTGATAATTAGTGACCAGGAAAAGGCAGATGAGCTAAATAGGTTCTTTCCTTCGGTATACACAAGGGAGGTACCAGTGGTTGGGACACGGCAACATAATGGGGCTACACTACCTTCACAAAATAACTGGTTAACGCAGGAAGAAATCCAAAAGAGGTTGGAAAAAATAAATGTTAATAAAGCCCCAGGTCCTGATGGAATACATCCAATGGTACTGAGGGAACTGGGCTCTGTAATAGCAAAACCCTTTTATCTCATTTTTCAGGATTCACTCAACACAGGGTCTCTACCAGATGACTGGAGAAAGGCAGAGGTGATACCTATATTTAAGAAGGGAGCAAGAGCAAATCTTGGGAATTATAGACCAGTGAGTCTCACTTCGGTAGTGGGAAAGCTTTTAGAAGGGTTAATAAGGGATAATATACAAGAATATGTCTATTCAAACAGCATTATAAGTAGGAGCCAACATGGATTTATGAAGGATAGGTCATGTCAAACAAATCTCATTAGTTTCTATGAGGAGGTTAGTAGGAACTTGGATCAAGGCAACTCCGTGGATATAGTCTATTTGGATTTTGCAAGGGCTTTTGATACAGTGCAACATGGGAGACCATGGAGCAAATTAAGGGATACAGGAATTGCCATAAATATTTGCTTATGGATTGAGAGCTGGCTAAAAGACAGGAAGCAAAGGGTTGTTGTAAATGGAACATACTCCGATTGGACTAATGTGGTAAGTGGGGTTCCTCAGGGTTCAGTATTAGGTCCTCTCCTTTTTAACATATTTATTAATGACTTGGAAGTGGGATTGGAGTGTGGTGTCTCCATTTTTGCTGATGACACAAAGTTGTGCAAGGTAATTAAATCAGAAAATGATGTACTTTCCCTGAAAAGGAATTTGCATAAATTAGAGAAATGGCCATCTAAGTGGCATATGAGATTTAATACAAATAAATGCAAAGTTATGCATCTGGGAAGGAAAAGTAGCCATGCAATTTATAACCTTAATGGAGCAAATCTAGGGGTATCAGATATTGAAAGGTATTTGGGAGTACTCATGGACAACCACCTAGGTAACAGTGCTCAATGCCAAGCAGCAGCTGCAAAGGCAAAAAAACTATTAGCATGTATTAAGAAGGGTATAGAAGCAAGGGAAGCAAATATAATTCTCCCACTACACAAATCCCTAGTATGCCCTCATTTGGAATATGGAGTACAATACATAAACAGGACATTTTAGAACTGGAGAATTTTACAGAGAAGGGCAACAAAGCTAATAAGGGGAATGGAAGGGCTAAGTTAGGAAGAAAGACTAACAAAATTAAACGTATTTACCGTAGAAAAAAGGTGTCTAAGAGGGGATATGATTACCTTATATAAATATATCCAGGGTCAATACAAGGCTTTGTCAAGGGAACTTTTTATGCCAAGAGGTTTTTGACTGACAAGGGGACATCCCTTGAGATTATAAGTAAAAAGATTTCACCTTAAAGAAAGAAAAGGGTTCTCCACAGTAAGGGTGGTTAATCTGTGGAATTCTCTACCAAAGGAGGTGGTGACAGCAGATTCAATAGATAATTTAAAAAGGGATTGGATATATTTTTAAATAAAAAGGGCATTAAGGGCTATCCTGGATAAATAGAGAGGGAGTATTGATCCAGGGATGAATCTGATCACCAGTATCTGGGGTCAGGAAGGAATTTTATATTTTTTTCCCTGTTCAGACAATTGGTAAAGTTTTTTTTCTGTTTCCCTTCCCCTGGATCAATTAACAGTACATCTTGGTATTGCAGATCAGAGGGGATCTAAAAAGGTTGAACTTGATGGACTAAAGTCTTTTTTTCAACCTAAATTGCTATGTAACTATGTTAATATAGTGTGGATTAGTTTGGTAGCTGATAAATGTACCGTGGGTCCATAGGGTCACGGCTAGTTTGACACTAAACAACTGAATGACTAAACAACAGTACTCAGTTTTGTTTCAAGTTAATTTTGGTACCATGAGGGTTCATAGAGAAAGTTATACTTTAGATTACTTCCAGGTACCATGGGGTTCCATTTGTACCCCCACCCAAAAAGCACAAAGGGTAGAAGGAGGAGCCCCGACGTCCCCCTTTCCCGATGTTGAGGGGGATCCTGCAGGATACGCGGGATCATGGGGAACAGTTACACTGTGAATCTGCGTGCTCTGCCCAGGTCAGTGGTTAACTTTTTAGCTGGGGGTGGCAAAGGCATAGATGAGCTCATTGAAGCAATGAACATCAGCTTGAGGGAACTCAGAGTTTCAGTGGCTCAGAGGTGCAGATGTGTCTGGCGTGCTACGGTCCATAGGGTCAAGATAGTCCGACACAACTGAACTACTAAAGACAATATCATAAGCAAAAAAATATTATAGAAGTTCATACATTTTGTTCAACTTTGTAATAACTATTATTTACATTAATAATAGCTATGTATAGAATATACTCATAATATCTGTATTCTGCCACTGGATATAAAATATGCTTAAAATACTATTACTGAGAGTACATTAACTTTCAGTTCATCATGTTGAGAAGTGTTGATGTGCTATTATATCTAAATAATATAACATTTCAAGGAACACTGTTGTAAAATAACCAGAATGTTATTTAGTTGTACCATTAAAATAGTAATTTTCCAGTAGTAATAGATTCAGCCTATTATGGACTACATTATAGCCTAGGCTTGCTTATAATCAGCATTGAATTATATGAGTGCAATGTTAAGAATGTATTTATAAAGGAATAACAACCTTGCTGTCACAAAACTGATGAGGTGATCTTGAATACATCAAGTTTCTTTCAATGAATATCCTTATAGAATGCATATGAAATAAGAAGCATAGTACATTTTCAATGTTTTAAAAAACACAAATTCCTTACTTCACATGAAAAACAAATGTTCTAGTGAACTTACACGGCATCTTGCAATGTAGTAAGTCCATATCTTGACCCAGGCATGATCCATTTAGGCTTTGATGGAAATAATGGACACGACAACTGAGTGGGAGAAACACGGGCCACCGCTTTTATTAATAAATAACCATATAACATAAACATAAATTTCTGTATATAATTTACATAATACCTTCCAGGGGGAGGAGCTCGGCCACGGACAGTGCCTTCCCAAAGCCCCAATGCTTATATTAAGCACGCCCTGTGAGGTAGGGCCACGCCCACTTAGGTCAGTGGGCCAGGCCACTCACCTCCCGCCACAGAGCGAGCAAGGGACCCCTCCTGTCTATTAAAGCCAAGGCCCGCGCAACACTCTCCCTGAATTCCAGCATGAGTAACTCTAGCCCGATTTCGGTCAGATGTACTTTGTCCTTACCGAAGAACTCGTCGGCCCGACCGGCTCGAACTCCTTGTATTGGATGGCGATGAAACCCATCTTCTAACTGTTGGTTAATCTTCTGACGCGATCTGTCCAGCCAGACAGGATACCGAGCGTTTCACCAGGAGCGTCTTTTTATCATCTCAGACCATATCAGAAACATCCCCGGAAACTTCTTCATCCAACTTTCCACATCCCGCTTCATGACCCTCAACATCCTCTGCATGGAAAGCGTTCCAAAGTCATTACCACCGGCGTGTTATCAATATTACGCTTGGCTGTCCATAACGCTGGGCGTACTTGTCCAGTAGCCCATCCTCTTGCGCCCACCACAAGCCTCAAATCCCGAACTACCGCACGTGCAAGTACGTAACAGGGAAACCCAGTTGTGTCTTGTCCTCTGTAACTGCGGCTAACCTGTAGGCCCAGTACACATACGACTGGCTCACGATCCACAGTTGCTTCTGTTCTCCTGAAAGCAGAAAGCAACATCCATTAGACTACTGTCCTGGCCCGCACGTAGGACCGAAAACGTTCTGACTCCCATATCCCGATACGCTTCACTGCGGCGTCAGGCAAACCTAACCTGGCTGCTTCGGTAGCAGCCCCAATTCCAAAAGAGTGCATCCCGAACTTTGACTGCTCTAAGCCCAGACGTTGTAGTGCGCCTTTTAGCACCCTCTCAAATTGATAACGGGATAACGCCGTCCCATCGGCATGAACCAACAGCGAACACCGTCCCGCCGGTCACTGGTTAAGATACTCCTCCACACATACATAAGGGCAACACTCCGTGCCAACACAGTGCAGCACAACCTCTTTTCCTTTACCCAACTGGTCAGTCGTAACCATATCACTACCGTGCCTTTCCTCAGACAGGTATCCACCAACTGCAATCCCCCAGAACCGTGTCTATTGTTTGCAACTAACTCCCCTATCCGAAATGCTCCCAAGAACGCCAGAGAAAAAGCCATACGGAAAAGCAGAGATTCAAAGGGGGTTCTGCAGGTCACCAACAACACCTGAGCCAATCTCAGTAACAGGGAAAATATAATCGGCCGCCTGGTATCCGGCCTGCGATCACCATTAAACATGCCGCGCACCACCTTGCGCACTAAAAACACCTTTGTAAGGTCCCTCTGCCCTGCCAGCTTAAACATGAAAGCCAGAGCCGTGACCTGTCTACCTACTATGGCTCTTGTTTCGCCTTCCTTGGCGCACCGCAGCAGGTACCAAAGCAGGATCCCTAGGGTCTTATTCTCCAACGTAGTCCCACCAGCCATTGTAACTAGGTCATTCCATTTAGCCCACACGCGTCTGTACGCGGCCCATATCGCCGGGACAACAGATTGTCTGACAGGCTCGTAACCTGGCAGCTCCAAGCTCCCAGAGCTCCACAGGAATGGACTCCCCCAGCACGTTCGACCGCTGGGCCAATACCCTGAACCGCTCTTCCTGAAACCGAGAAAGGGCGTCAGCAATGCCATTCTCTAACCCCTGCACGTGCCTCGCCTGGAACCATCTGTGACAAAGTAATCGTACTACCTATATGGATGTTTCCATGAGGTTATTTACCGCTTGAACCACCCCATGTTATCTGTATGGAATAACACTCGCCGATCCCGAAACTCCGAGCCCCATACAGTATGTGTACCGCCGCCACAATGGGAAATAGCTAGAGAAATGCCAGGTTCTTTGTAAGACCTGCCACGACCCATTCCTCCGGCCATGCCGCGGTGCACCATCTCCATCAGTGTAAAGTTCTAACTCAGCACTGGTGGCGCTCTCCTTCTAAAGAAGCGCAGTCCTATTAAACTCGGCAAGGAAAACCGACCATACCCTTGCATCATCCCGCATGGCCCTTGAGACTTTGATAAAAGGATGTGGCCTCAAAATGCCTGCGGTAGCGAGCGACATTCTCCTACAAAATATCCTCCTTATGGGGATAATCCTGCAGGCGAAGTTCAACTTCCCTATGATGGATTGCAACCGTCACAGTGACACCCTATATACGCCTTCCAACGCACGGAGCTCCGCTCTCATGTCCGCCACTTTTTCCCAGACTGCATTCCATTGTCATGGAATCGATCCGAATCCCCAGGAAGGTCAACTTTGTTGTGGGGCCCTTGGTTTTGTTGTGGGCCAACGGTACTCCAAAATTTTGACAGATTCTGGTGAACACCTCCAACATGAAGCAGCAAGTGTAACGGAACCCATCACTGTTTTACCATGTTTTACGGTTTTTAATTCTTGGTTAAAATAGGATCCTACTGTTATATTATATGTATGTTGGTTGATGCTCTGCAGGATATTAGCTCAGAATATTACAGACACCTAGCAGAATACATAATCCTATTAGGGTCTCCTAGAGGCAGGAGAGCCCTATTGTGTAAAGTGCTCACATTGTGAAAGACGGAACAAAGAGAAGCATTATCTTATCAATGTCTGTTATTGTATCAAAGTAGCCGGCTAGTCCCTGGGAGGTGTGACCCCACCTATTGTTCTCTCTATGTTTATTGTGTGGTCAAATATGGGCATGTGTATTACCTGTGGCCAAAGAGATGTATAAATATTTCTGTAAAGGTAAATAAAGTCAGTATTCATTTGACTCCCAAATTGTGTGTCGTCCAATATGGGAGGTCAGGGATGGTGAAACTGTAGTGCCTCTTGGGTATTTTACCGTATACCAGCGGAGATATTGGACTGCGTGTTCCAGCTCCGTTACATTTGGTGGCAAGTGTCGGAATTGTTCCCACGGTCAGAAGGACAGCTACAAGAGACACCATTCCGTGGAGTACAAATTGAGGGCAACGCTAGTATCCGTACAGCGCCCCTGGCTACAGCAGGATGGAACCGGCTAGTTTTCAGACAGCGTTCCATCATGAGGAGGAGGAGGCGGCCGCGGACTACAGGGATGCAGACAGAAAGGAACTCATGGTTACAGTACCTCTTATTACCCCACAGACTGAGTTTGAAAGAGAACTCCAAAGCAGACTGGCCTTTTTCCCAGGTACGCTTCCCATAAAAACCTTGGAATGGTTAATGACAGATGTCCACAAATTCATAATGGAAAAGCCGCGGGCACGGGAGCGGTCCATCTTGGGAGCTGCTAACCCACCTCCCACCATTAACCCCCCCCCCCAGCACTGCGTCCGGGTGGTGGGAACTACCAAACCCCTCCACGGTACATCAGGTGCCACACGTGTAACCAGCAGGGCCACATGCAGAGAGACTGTCCCAGAAACAGAAACCGCTCCACGTGGAATACTCCAACTAATTCCCCTCCCCAGCGGCAGTGTGTACCCCAGGGAGCAGAAGGTGCCATCCTTTCTCCCCAGCGGCAGTGTGTACCCCAGGGGGCCGAAGGTGTCGTCCTTCCCCCCCCAGCGGCAGTGTGTACCCCAGGGAGCTGAAGGTGTCGTCCTTCCTCCCCAGCGGCAGTGTGTACCCCAGGGAGCAGAAGGTGCCATCCTTTCTCCCCAGCGGCAGTGTGTACCCCAGGGAGCAGAAGGTGCCATCCTTTCTCCCCAGCGGCAGTGTGTACCCCAGGGGGCCAAAGGTGTCGTCCTTCCCCCCCAGCGGCAGTGTGTACCCCAGGGAGCTGAAGGTGTCGTCCTTCCTCCCCAGCGGCAGTGTGTACCCCAGGGAGCAGAAGGTGCCGTCCTTTCTCCCCAGCGGCAGTGTGTACCCCAGGGAGCAGAAGGTGCCGTCCTTTCTCCCCAGCGGCAGTGTGTACCCCAGGGGGCCGAAGGTGTCGTCCTTCCCCCCCAGCGGCAGTGTGTACCCCAGGGGGCCGAAGGTGTCGTCCTTCCTCCCCAGCGGCAGTGTGTACCCCAGGGAGCTGAAGGTGTCGTCCTTCCTCCCCAGCGGCAGTGTGTACCCCAGGGAGCAGAAGGTGCCGTCCTTTCTCCCCAGCGGCAGTGTGAACCCCAGGGGGCAGAAGGTGTCGTCCTTCCCCCCCAGCGGCATGGTAAACCCCAGGGGGCAAAAGGGGTCATCCTTCCCCCCCAGCGGCAGTGTGAACCACAGGGGGCAGAAGGTGTCGTCCTTCCCCCCCCAGCGGCCGTGTGAACCCCAGGGGGCAGAAGGTGTCGTCCTTCCTCCCCAGCGGCAGTGTGAACCCCAGGGGGCAGAAGGTGTCGTCCTTCCCACCCAGCGGCAGTGTGAACCCCAGGGAGGGGGTAAGTACAAATTTCCCTTCCCCAGCCAACTCCTAATGTGGCTCCAGGGTTATCAGAGGAAATGTTAACCCCCACTGACCCCCACCTTTCGCTACTGAGCCGGAGTACGTCCCAAGTACCCCAGCAGAAGAGCTGACAGTGGGGCAGGGTGCAGTCGGCCTCTGCACTCCCTTTGTCCCTTGCACAGAGCAGGATGTCCTGCAGGTTATACCAGCAGAAGAGCTGGCATCAGGGCAGAGTGCCGCTGGCCTCTGCCCCTCAAGTCCCCTCAGCGTGTTGCCCCATCACCACAGCAAAATATCCAGGTACCTGGTTAGACTTCCCCCCAAAGGAGAGATGTGTGACGAAGTGCCCTTCGCCACTTTGGCTTGGAGAGGACTGTTTGCCAGCCTCCTGCCCTGCGACTATGGCCCTGGGATATATTGCCCTTTAAAACCAGTATTCGGCCATACCAGAGTGTATGTCACTCAATCTGGCCCTTTAAATACAGGGGGGGCATTCGGTACTTGCCCTGTGGGAGCGGTGATACCCCAGATAACTATGCCATGGAGCCCATTCATATGATGAAAGACCATGGGAAAGACTTTAGTTACATGGCAATTGAACTGTGTGAATAGGATCTGAGCGCTATTCGGTAGTTTTGTGCGCTCAGATCCCAGCTATCTGGGGATATGTGAAATGTGAGGAAATGTGAATTGCAGTAATGCTGATGGGTTGTCAAACTAGAGAATTGACCAACAAATACTTTTGTCCGGACATCCCCAGGCCGATCCGTTGGGATCAGACCGTGTATGCCGGCTTATGGTCACGGGGGAGGTGTGTAACGGAACCCATCACTGTTTTACCCTGGTTTATGGTTTTTAATTCTTGGTTAAAATATGATCCTACTGTTATATTATATGTATGTTGGTTGATGCTCTGCAGGATATTAGCTCAGAATATTACAGACACCTAGCAGAATACATAATCCTATTAGGGTCTCCTAGAGGCAGGAGAGCCCTATTGTGTTAAGTGTTCACATTGTGAAAGACGGAACAAAGAGAAGCATTATCTTATCAATGTCTGTTATTGTATCAAAGTAGCCGGCTAGTCCCTGGGAGGTGTGACCCCACCTATTGTTCTCTCTATGTTTATTGTGTGGTCAAATATGGGCATGTGTATTACCTGTGGCCAAAGAGATGTATAAATATTTCTGTAAAGGTAAATAAAGTCAGTATTCATTTGACTCCCAAATTGTGTGTCGTCCAATATGGGAGGTCGGGGATGGTGAAACTGTAGTGCCTCTTGGGTATTTTACCGTATACCAGCGGAGATATTGGACTGCGTGTTCCAGCTCCGTTACAGCAAGTATCTTGCCCTGTTGGACCGACAAACAGGAAATCATCTAGGTAGTGCGCAATGCTCCTATATCCAGCTTCTGAGTGCGCAAAGCCATTGTATGTGCTGAATGCCTCGAAGTAAGCACACGATATTGAGCCCCCCATGGTAAGCATAGGTCGATGAAATAACGCCCACGACGAAACAACCCAGGAGCCGGTGAATCGACGGGTGAACCGGCAACAACCTAAACGCTGCTTCAATCTACACCTGTGCCAAAAACGCGCCAGCGCCAGCAAACCTGACCATCTCAGCAGCCCGATTGAAAGATTCATAAGACACAGTTGACTGGTCTTTTGCGATTCCGTCATTTACCGACCTCCCTCTGGGATAGGAAAGATGTTGGATCAACCTAAATTTTCCCTTCTCTTTCTTGGAGACAACGCCAAGGGGGGAAACGACCAAATCCTGAATAGGAGGGGAAGCAAATGGACCCGCCATCCTACCCAGTTGGACCTCAGTCTGGATCTTTTTCGCCGCTACCCCCGGGAAACCCCGCAGCTCTGTGTCCCATGGGATACGAAAACCCTCCTGGAAACCCGATTCCAGGAGGCGAGCAGCGGTGTTATTTCCCGGCACTCTACCGTAGCGTTTTAGCCACGGCAGCATTAGGGGGAGGCGTATGGGCATCCTGCCCTTTTGCAGGGGGCTCCCCTGATCTGCCCCCTTCCTTGGCTCTGACGCATCTAGCGAGGGGGTGTTCCCGGCCGCAGGTAGAACATGCAAGCTTGAACCTGCAATTCGGGGCCCATCTACAGACCCCTTCATTGTAGGCCAAACAGGTCTTGAGACCCGTGGCCATGGCGGAGGTGGGGCCCTTGGCTCCAGCGGACCCCCTACGAAAGGGCGGCAAGACGGGCATAGGTGTAATAATATTCAACCAGTATGCCACCGCTTTGTCACTCCACGCCATTGTTGGCCTGGATGCCAAATACTGGCGGAATTCCTCATAATACCGCCACCACGCCATGCCCTGCCTTTGTGTGTAGGGGTTCACTTTTTTCTGTGTAACCTATCTAACCCACCATCGTGAGCTCCCCTGCTTCTAGAAGCCTTGGAGTGGAAACCGCCAACCTGGTGTCCCCACGTCTCTCCTGACGCTCCAGGGACTCGGCAGGATCTCCTGCTTCTCGATTTGGATCTCCTCTGGTGTGCCATTTACCATTCTGTGTGAACATCTTTAGTGTTGTGTGACATATTAAGCTACTTATTCTTATATGACTATGTGGTGGATCCCATTACATATAACAGTAAAGAAAGGCCCTGCCTAATGACTGGGTTTCAGATAATTAAATTAATATAAAAGCAACAAATACAAATCATAAAGGGGAACTGTAGTCTCCTATTTACACTATGCTTTGAATAGCTACAATTGTTAGAGGGCAAGTAGAATAATAAAACTTTATTTCATTACTGATTATCTGCAATTATGCTGCAGTGGGAGGACCAATTTTTTCCGTTGAGCTGTAGCTAAGGATTCTGGGTAGGGACATTCAAATATAGTCCTGCGAAATAAGAGTGTTATGGTTTGCCTTAGGTCCACCTTTGCATGTTGCTACCCATAATCCTTAGCTACTGTGATAATACTTTTTACTGAGTAGTTCGGGGGGGGGGGGGATCATGTAAAAGTGCTCTATTGATTTATAAAGTTTATAAAGACACACACTTCTGAGATTAATTTCAATGCAGTGGGAAGTATCAGTGAAGAATAATTGCAATGCTATTGTTAATAAAGGAATGGCTATTTATATAGATGTCTAATGATGACTAACTGCACAGCATTGAATTATTACAGCCACCCACTCCTCCTGCTAGGGAGCTACTATCACCATAGAACAATGTCCCACCAGAGTCCTTTGGCAAGGTCATTTTCTCTTGGAATTGTGACTGCACAAGTGCGGAATCATGGAGGTCCCAGCATTTACCCATACTTCCTATGACTAAAGCATTCCTCCAAACTGTCCCTCTTTTGGAAGGACTGTCACTCCTTTCACTTGAAATTAGCCTCTGAAATGTCCCACTCTAGAAGGTAAGCCCTGACCATGTCCCATTTTTCTCTGTTATTCCAGTTTTTTGTTCTACAGAATATATGCCTATATGATGCATTGTACACTTACTGAGTTTGTATATCTCTAAAAGCACAGTTTACACATTGTACAGAAAAATAGATAACATTACCTAATGGAGCATATTTTTTCAAGAATATATGTGTCTCTCTTTGCCCCTATGGAATCTTGGGAGATATACTAAAGGTTTATGTTCCATGAAATATGGACATGGCTTTCTTCTAAGGGCCTCAGTAATAAAAGTTGTACATGCAATCACCTTTGTCCATGGCACCCGTTACAGCTCTAGGGAATGGAGGACCTTGGCCACTTCTGCTCACATAGAGGTCAATAAAGAAAGGATGTGTTTGGTGTCAGTAAAAGTGCCAACAAATAATACTCTTTTTATATCGTTCTTCTCTTCCCTTAAAGGTTAGGAGTTACTTGTTACCCCAGGGTGCTGTCAGTAGCACCAGACACCTATATATGTATTACAGGGCTTAAAATAACTTTCTGTCTCCTTCAATTGGCTGCCAGCTAGAGCACACTCATTCCAGAGCAACGTCCATCTCCAAGATAAATACTATATACAGTATGTGTGTATATATATATATATATATATATATATATATATATCTTTGCTCGGTGGTGGTAACACAGTGGATGGCAAAGGATGTAGTGGATCACTCCCATTAAAGGGCAGTCTTGCTACATTCAAATGACCACATTGATCTATGCCTTTAATTTGACTAGCTGTTATGCACTTGTGATACCATTTAATGTTAAATCACAGTGTTGCTTCAGCATACCATCCAATATTTCAAATGCTCAGATGTACAGTATATTTTTGAAAACAGATCTTCTCTTTTACTAATGTTATTCCTTTTCAATAATAATGGCGGAAATGTAAGCAAAATGTGCATGTATACTACCATGACCAACATGCTGCCAGACTCTCATTTACTCATAGAAGACTGAAGAAAATAATTAGAGAGGAACCAGAGTAGGAATTAGGGGCATGGCCAGTTTATGACATGGTCCCTTCAAAACAGAGATAGTCTCTTCCAAAGAAATAGAGTAGTATGAATAATTGCATCCTAGATATTGTCATGTCATAAGGACACTATTGTTTTTAGCTTGTTCATAAGATTCTACCCAAGGACTTTGATGCCAAGAAGAGTTGTGACTATAGAGGCGGGTGGTCCTTGCTTGGAGGCGGTAGCTTCTCTGCAGCTGTGAAAGTTAAAGTATTAACTTAACAACTTTAACAACTTCCCAACATCAAAGAACACTTATCCTGTTTTAGAGAAATGTATTCGGGCATCTGCATTTTTGTCACAATGGGGTTTTTTAAACATTACTTACCTCAGGGGCAGTCTGCCTTCAGATAACATCGTAAGCTGTGTCACACAAGTTATGAGATTTCACAGCAATCAAGAGCTACTCTATGTACCAGTCATTAAAGGGACACACAAGAAAAGAGAGAGAGAGAGAGAGAGAGATGGTATTCAGGCAAAATAGAGTGATATATTGAAAGTGCAATCATTAATCCTACCTTTTAGCTTACCTCTTTCCCAATTTCATAAATATACTCCAATTTGTCCTCTAGATCTAAATATAAAGCGTTCACAGAGGTGTTCACACAAAGTATAACAAAACAGAAAATAAAATAGATGGATATGTATCTAAGAAAGAAATGCCAAATGACAAGTGTTTTATGAATTAGATACTGAGCAGAAAACATTGTTTAAAAGGATGAAAAATATTAATCCAAGAAAGGTGTAAACCAGTAACTGGAACAATGGATATCTGTGTAATTTTATTGTTTTATTCTTACATTGATGAGTTTAATTAATGTATCATTATATTTACTTATATTTTGTTTACATGAATGTAGTGTGCCAAAACTACTTTCTAATAATATATTTATCCCTTACAATTCATCATCATTTCTGCATCTTAGCCTATCAGTGCACCCTCTTTAGATTGGTTCTTCATCACTATTATGCTATGTAGACATTTGCACATTATTTTTATACTAGTAACTTGTCAGTATCAGGCAATATGGGCCCTCTCTCTGTGCCCTCTGTTTTTGCTCTCGTTCTCTCTCTCTCTGCCCTCTCTCTGTGCCCTCTGTCTCTGTGCCCTCTGTCTGTGCCCTCTGTCTCTGTGCCCTCTGTTTCTGCTCTAGTTCTCTCTCTCTCTGCCCTCTCTCTGTGCCCTTTTGTCTCTCTCTGTCTCTCTCTCTGAGCCCTCTCTCTGTACCCTCTGACTGTCCTCTTTCGCTCCCTCTGTGCCCTATCTTGTCTCTTTCCCACTGAACTGAAATGGGCGCAACTACCAACTGCAAGTTTTATGCACCATTGGCACATTAGGTTTTTAAGAACATGTATAAGAAACTGTGAAACATTAATCAACAGAAGATGTTTAATCAATGGAAATGAAAAAAACATTAGCAGATTTCAATGTATATATACAAAATGTATTGCAACATTTTTATCTAATTGTATGAGGCTTTCCATTACTTTTTCCAATCTCTCAAGCTCTACAAAGTAATAGCATCTTAGCCCTTATTCTTCTTAATTATGATTAGCACAAAGCTCCAACCCATGGCCATCACTAATGTGACAGCCCCCACAGGCACAATGAATATCTAATTCTGTAGCATTCATTATGTTCTTTGAGGACTTTATTGTCTCCACTGTCAAACAAAGTAGTTTTTTATCTCCAGATCGAGTCCACACTTGGAATCTCAAATTACACACTTGGGATTTGGCATTGGTTTTAACTGATATTTTGCAGATACAGAACCTAAAGAGGCTTCAGTGGTTCTAATCTATTCACTGTCCTCAATACAATATATCATATTACCTAATCCCGCCTCAATCTTTGTTATTACAAGGTATGTACGTACGCATGCTATTTTCTGAAATTTTCCGGAACAAGTAGCTATACACAGAATTATATTTGAAAACTTTAGGGCGTAGACAAGTGCATCATGGCCATATAAATAGCCAATAACATTGACATGCTATTATTTACTGATCTGGTCAGACATAGGGGGAATTTATTAACGGATCATGGGTGTTAACACTCCCGCGAAAGCCTGAGTTATCGTCCGATCCAGCTTCTCAGCAAATTATGTGCTTTATTAAAGTCCCTTTACCCATGTTATAACTAGCTCATTGCGGCTGATCACGAGTTGTAGTGAATAGGATTACGTTATGGGCGTGCAACCTGCAATTATGGTGAAAACTCAGTTTACTACACCTTCATCCTGCTTTTTTCTACCAGCGATGCTGATATTCATCATCGCATGTTTCAACCCTGTGTTAGCAGTGCATTTTATATTCAAATAAAATAATATAATTAATATTCATCCATTCATATACAACATACACTGCTAAGTGTTATATAGAATTTGTACAGATTTTTTTTGTGATATGTCTTTGTATGTAATTATTTTTAGAGTGTAGTGTTAGGGAATATCTGGTCATTGAGGATTCCCATGGGGACAATAGGGTCCATGTTGCTTCATAAGGACTCCTGTGGTAGTATTTAAGGTGACATGGAGGTCTGTAGAGACCCCCATGATCGGGCGCCAGTTTTAGGTATCATCGACTCCATAGGGACCCCCATGGTAATAGTATAATAAGGGTTAATGCTAAGTGTCATGGGGGTGCCTGTGGACCCTATGGTTATAGATTAGATTACCATGGGGGCCTGTATGGAGCCCATGGTAACAGGTGCATACTAATACCTAGAGGTCCCAAAGGGACCTCAATGAGGTTAATGTACCCCCCACATCAAAGCACAAGGGTGTAGGGCAGGGGCCTGATTGTCACCTCTGGTTTTTGAGGGTGTTCAAAGGGGGATAGTGGGTCTCATAGGGGTAATGAGGACAGGGACCTGGAAGTTATTCATTTTATATGTAGTACAACTGAGCATGCACAGGCATGGTAATGTTGTTGTGATATGTCATTGTTGAAGTATTGCCAACCATTTCAGGTTTGCCTGGCTCCTATAACACAAATGCACTGCTCTGATCGGGATGTGTAAAGAGGTGGATGCATGGGGCCTCATTCAATTGCAATTTTACAAACTGAATAGGGTGTTAAATAAGCACAGAGCATATTTTTTTACATAAGTTTCTGTAAATAATATGCTCTGTGCTTATATAGAGCCATATTCAATTGGCCAAATTGCAATTGAATGAGGCCCAGAATATGGTTTCAGGCATTACTGAGGCTCATTGTGGGCCTAATTATATTACCAGCAATTTACTAAATAGCATGGAGACCTGAATAGTGCTGGTGCAAAATGAGCCTGGGTAGATAGCGGCTCATCGCACATCTTATTAGTAAATTACCCCATAGTCACATTAAACAATGACTCTAGCTGCACATGCCTAGACCCCTATTCAATTGGCTAAATCGCAATTGAATGAGGCCTCTAAATAAGCACATAGCATATTTTTTTATAGAAGTTTTTAGTTTGTGAAAACCTTGCTTTTGTATAGATGCTTACTAACTAAAAACTTCTTTAAAAAAAATATGTTATGTGCTTATTTCGAGGCCTATTCAATTGGCCAAATTGCAATTGAATGAGGGCCATAGTATACTTATTTGTGAAGGATTTGAATAGACTGCAGCTGAGGCCATGCAAGGGAATGATGGGCCCTGGTGCAAAATATTTGGACATTGCTATACATCCCCAGGGATCAACAAAAAAATCCAAAATATATGTAGTTGGTCAAACCATTCATAGGGTGATCAGATAACCTTTACATAAATATTATTATCTGCCCCTCTCTAAAAAAAAATAAGAGGAGTGCAGATAGCAGAAGGATCAACCCTGCGGTAGACCCCAGTGCTTTATAATACATGACAAATTATAAATTATAAAAGTATTTATTATAAATTTTTAAAGGAAATGCTCCTTTCTCATGGTAACATTTGGTATTGAGTTTAGAGGCTAAAAAGTCTTAATAAATGAAGTGATAGTAATGCCTACTACTACTACACATTCTGATAGCTATTACCAATATTAGAAATAGACTAATGCATTTTATTTTTAAAAGAGTATTTTGAACCATTGCAATGCCTTGCATGACAACTCAGTAAATGATTGCATCATGTAGAACAGACATTGTCTAAAACACACCTATTAAATACAGATATAAGCTGGGGGAGTTCTGTGCACTTTGGATGTTTAAAAGTACATTGGAGCCAATTTTTAAAAAAAAGCTCTACTGGAGAACAAGAATTCATCATGACCATTTCTTTTAGAAAGTTAAGAAATAAAACAATATTTAAATTAACTGATATATAGAGATATGCACTCCTGGGCATGTCTACATGTGCATTGCTGGACCACTTCTCTATATATGCACTACTGGAACACCTTTTGATGTGTACTCCTGGACCAGCACTATATATAAACTAGCAACCTGCTATAAATTTTGAAACCTGGCAATGCTGTTTGCCACACAATAGGTGCCTCTCCCCCTCTACTTTACCCGCCTTGAGATGAGCGCCTTTGGCGCTCATTGCAAGCATCTCTCCCCCTCTACTTGATGGGTTACGCCCATTGCGAGCCTCTCCCCGCTAAACTTTACTGGCCTCGCTATGCGCTCCTTTGTCGCTCATCACAAGCCTCGCAATGAGCGCCTTTGGTGCTCATTGCAAGTCTCTACCTCAGTCTACTTCCTTCCTTGTGTCTCATTTCCCCCCTCCTCTCCCTCCGTTGTGTCTCCTTCCCCCCCTGTGTTTTCCCCCCTCTCCCTCCCCTTTGTCTTTCCCCCATGTCCCCCCAGTGTCTCTTTGCCCCCTCTCCCTCCCTTGTGTCTCTTCCCCCTCTCGCTCCCTTGTGTCTCTTCCCCCTCTCCCTCCCTTGTGTCTCTTCCCCCTTTCCCTCCCCTGTGTCTCTTTCTGCCCTCTCCCTCCCCTGTGTCTCTTTCTGCCCTCTCCCTCCCATGTGTCTCTTCCCCCTCCCCTGTGTCTCTTTCACCATGTCTCTTTTCCCCTTATCCTGTGTCTTCCACCCATCCCCCTTATCTCTTCCCACACTCTCTCCCTGTATCTCTTCCAATCCCCTGTGTCTCTGTCCGCCATGTCTCTTCACGCCCCTCCCGTGTGTCCCCCCCGTATCTTTACCCACTCCCTCCTCCCCTGTGTCTCTCCATCTCCCCTGTGTCTCCTTCCCTGTGTCTTTTCCCCCCATGTCCCCCCAGTGTCTCTTTCCGCCCCTCTCCCTCCTCTATGTTTCTTTCTCGGTGTCTCTTCTCCCCATTTCCCTCCCCAGTGTCTCTCCCCCTCCCTGTGTCTCTCCCCCTCTCCTCTGTATCTCCCCCCCTCCTCTCCCTCCCCTGTGTGTCTACCCTCCTCCTCTCCCTCTTCTGTGTGTCCACCCCCCTCCTCTCCATCTCCCCCTCCTCTCCATCCCCCTTTCCTCTCCATCTCCCCCCTCTCCCTCCCGTGTGTCTCCCCCCTCCTCCCCTGTGCCTCTTCCCCCTGCTCTCACTCCCCTTTCTCTCTTCCCCCTCCTCTCACTCCCTTGTGTCTCTCCCCCTCCTCTCACTCCCCTGTGTTTCTCTCCCCCTCCTCTCACTCCCCTGTGTCTCTCCCCCTCCTTCCCTGTGTGTCCCTACTCCTTCCCTGTTTGTCTCTTCCTCACATTTTCCTCTTCTGGCGCGCGAGCACGGGCGGCAGCTCTTGCGCGCGCCTCATCCTTACAATGGGCACACGCACCCCTCCATGCCCATGTGCGGCAGCTCGTAGTTGTCAAACTGCGATTTGTCGCAAGTTTGACAACTATTATATGTGATACACTCCTGGACCAACTCTATATATGCACTCCTGGACAACCTCTCTATACATATGCACTCCTGGACCACTTCTATATTGTGCACTCCAGGACCACCTATATATACTGTATAAATAAAAAAGTACATCTGTGTTCTCATTTGAATGTCTAAAGCCAGTTAAAAAACCTGCTTCCAGCTCAGAGTTCTGAGAAAAACAGTTATTACATTGCATTCTGGGAAGCTGAGCTGGGACGTGCAAATGTGCCCACAAATGCCTCGCTCTTCAATCTGTAGCCATTATCAAACATGGCTTCCTTTAAGCTTATGCATGCTGTATTACACAGCTTTAATGCAAAGCCGAGGTTGGATAAAACACAGGCTGAGTATCCAATCCATGTACAGCTGTTTCAAGCTTACTGGCTATCATCAGCATGGAGCGGGATCTCAGCCTGTGTTGTGGACCTTATGAGTAGGTAGTTCACCACAACAATCATTCATAATATGGTGGGCAAAAGAGCGATAAAAGCCCTCCACCGTACAGTAGTACAGTAAATAAAATGTACATCTGTGCTCTCATTTGAATGTCTAAAGCCAGTTAAAAAACCTGCTTCCAGCTCAGAATTCCGAGAAAAAAACAGTTATTACACTGCATTCTGGGACCACCTTATATATATATATATATATATATATATATATATATATATATATATATATATATATAATCACATATATAGTTGTGAGCGTACGGGCCGTTGCCCTCGCGTAGCCATCCCAGCAACTGAGGCCCTTGCCCGCGGCCCTCGCAAAGCGAGCCGCGGCCCTCGCGTAGCGAGGGCTGCGGACAAGGGCCTCAGTTGCTGGGATGCATTCATTGGAGCATTTCAATTCAGCTCCGCCATGTCTCCCCTGCCTGCACATTTTCTGCAGAGGCAGGGAGTTTCAGAATTACGTCACATGCATGCAAAGTCATTCAGGAAATCCCTGCCTCTGCAGAAAAACGCACAGGCAGGAGATGCATAGTGCTGGATAATTGAACAGCTTCGATGAATGTAAGTAGTCTGATGGGTCTGACTGATAGTGATAGATCTGACTGATCGGGCCCATGGAGGCCTGGCCTTGGGGAACATGAAGGCTTAGCCTGGGGAGACATGGCATCATGGGCTGGAGGCCATAAACGTCGCAATGCAAATAACACGGCACACACATTACGACACTCGCAAACAACATACGACACACGTTCACACACATTACGGCCTCGCAACACTCGGACGCAACTCGCGAACATTACAAAATTAAAAACACAATACATACACACAGCACATACATAAAAACCTTACCTACAGCAAGAGGTAGCATCCAGGACCTCAAAAATGCAACTTACACCTTCGTTTCAATAAAAATAAAAGAGTTTGGACAATAAAAAAATGTATATGCGAGAGAAAAAATGGCCGACGAACAAAACGAAAACGAGACTACACACGCAAACACCTTACGAGACACGTTACCAGACATTACGACCTCGCAAATATCGGACCCAACACGCTGACATTTCAAACACAATAAATACACACACCACTAACATAAAAAACATACCAACAGCAAGAGGAACCATCCAGCACCTCAAAAAACAAAGTTACACATTCATTTCAATAAAAATAAAACACTTTACACACTAATGAAATCGCTAAGCGAGAGAAAAAATGGCCGACTAAAAAAACGAAAACAAGGTACAGCACTCTCAACACGTAAAACCCCACAACACACTCGCAAAACAACACACGAAACTCAAAAAAGAACACAAAGCACCGACGGATAATCCGCAAAGATAACCCGCCATTTTACGCCAATGCAGTAGTACACCACTACGCTAACGGTTTCGTCTCGCGCACGCACACTCTTACACTGCACACATTCATCACGCTTACACAGCAGCTCCACACCACTAATGCTGCAGCAACATGAAAACAGATTGTCAGCTTTTCAACACAATGCTTCAAAATAGGTAAAGTATATTAATTTATTCATCTATTATATATTTTAGTATTACACACCAAACAGCATTAGCTACCTTACGATTTGATTGCCGTCATTTTTTGACGGGCAATTCGCTAGTCACATATATAGTTGTGAGCATATGTTGTGTTGCTCACGCTTGCGCAACTGCGGCCCTCGTGAAGAGAGGGAGCTGTGCGTGCATGCCCCTGGACTGTGCGAGAGAGAGTGCTTGTACGCCCCTGGACGATGTGAGAGAGGGAGCTGTGCGTGGACGCCGCTGGAGAGAGGGAGCTGTGCGTGCACGCCGTTGGAGAGAGGGAGCTGTGCAGGGGAGCAACCCCCCCCTTACCTGCAGTTTCATTGGTGCTTCAGTGGAGTCCCTGCCAGCGTGTCCGGTCTGCAGCATAAGGGGACTCCAAATTGACTTCAGAGCTATGGCGCCACGCTGGAGACAGGACGGGTGGGACTCCACTGAACCACCAATGAAACTGCAGCTAAGGAGGGACAGAGGGAGCATCCGGGGGGACAGAGGGAGCATTTGGGGGGCAGGGGGAGGTAAGGGCAATCAAATGGGGTGGTATGAGATGCGAGCGGGAGTGGTATGAGACTCGAGGGGGGGTATGAGACGTGGAGGGGGAAGGTTATGAGACACAGGGGAGGGCGAGGGGAGGTATAAGGCACAGGGGAGGGCGAGGGGGTGTATGAGACACAAGGGAGGGAGAGGGGGAAGAGACGCATGGTCGGGACAGGGTTAAAGAGACACAGGAGAGGGGGGATGAGACACAGGGGAGGAGAAGGTGGAAGAGACACAGGGGAGGGGGGAAGAGACACAGGGGAGGGGGGAAGAGACACAGGGGAGCGGGGAAGAGACACAGGGGAGGGGGGAAGAGACACAGGGGAGGGGGGAAGATACACAGGGGAAGTGTGAGAGAGGAAAGAGACTCAGGGGAGGGAGAGGGGGGAGAATCAGGGGAGCTAGAGTGGGGAGACTCATAGGGGAGGGCGAGGGTGGTATGAGACACAGGGGAGGGCGAGGGGGGAAGAGACACAGGGGAGGGCGAGGGGGGAAGAGACAAAGGGGAGGGTGATGGGTAAGGTACACAGGGGAGGGCGGGAGAGACACGGGAGGGGGGAAAGAGACACAGGGCAAGAGAGAGGGGGAAAGAGACACAGTAGAAGGGAGAGGAGGGAAAGAGAGACAGGGGAGGGAGAGGGGGAGACACACAGGGGAGGGAGAGGGGGGAAGCGACAGTGGAAGAGGGACATAGCGGGGGAGACATAGGGGAGTGAGAGAAAAAAATATATATAGAACTCCATCATGCCGTCATTTTTGACGGGCAAGTCGCTAGTATATATATATATATATGCACTCCTGGGCCACCTCCCTATATGTATGCACTCTTGCACCACCTATATATATGGCACTCCTGGACCACTATTATATATGTACTCTCTCTTCTAGCACGTGTATCCAACTGCCTCTCTAGTATATCCTCTTCGATGAAACTCAACTTGTCTAAGACCGAACTCTTAATCGTCCCACCCTCTATTACCCTCACATCTCTCTCATTGTCAACAACGCCATCATCACTCCAACCTCCTAAGCCCGTTGTCTTGGGGTACTACTGGACCCTGCCCTCTCTTTCATTCCTTGCATACAGTCACTGACAAAATCTTGTCTTTTCAATTTAAAAAAACATTTCCAAAATACGTCACTACCTTACACAAGACACAACATAGATTCTAATACATTTCCTCATCTTATCCCGTTTTGACTACTGCAACTCACTTCTGGCTGGCCTACCCACCTATATGCTCCATGTGTGCACTCTTGGACCACCTCCATATGTGCACCACTGAGCCACCTCTTACTTACAATGTTCTTTTTCACTTACTGATCAAGGTTCCCACCCACTTTATAAGATAAGCTAAAATAAGCTGACAAACTTCATGAACAGTTCTAGTTCCTACTACAATATGTCCCTTTTAA